>LPNX010750662.1:644851-664878 GCA_001517045.1 Pseudotsuga menziesii
GTGGAACTGGTGGATTTCAAACTTGAAGATGACATGGTTGGGTCTGCTAAAATATTCCAAACAAAAGAGAAGTTGATGGAATTGTGGGGGCAATTGATTCCTTCATGATATTTGGAAGGATTGGCAGTGGGCCAAGATGTAGGCCACCAATAGGAAGCCCCTTTGTTCTCAGCAAGGCACATAGGACATAAGGGAATTGATTTCCTAAACGATTGGAGATGCCAAAAGTCCCTTCAATAGAGAATAAATTTGATTATGTATTAATAAACCTTGTATCTATAGGATTTGACAACACAATTGACCTTTCTCCTAGGAAAATGGGTGTTGATTTTAGTAGCCTCAGTAGATGTTCAGTTACCTCACATTTAAAACTATACAGTTTGGAGCAGGACACAAGTTGGTGGGAAAGTTGAAAATTTCCTAGTATCCAATATGTATATATGTGTGTATATATACACATAGACACACACTCAAATAAAATATTAAAAAACACGAGGAATTAAAGATGAGTATTGGTAATGATTGATGAAATTTGATGGTATCAACATAGTGAGTGGTAGATACATTTAATTTGAAACTTAGCATATCGATATTGTTACTAAGTTGACACATTCAATTCTAAATAGGGTATATGGGAACTATAAGTTGTGAATTTGAGAATATCCAACACAATAATAAATGCATCATGTTTGAAGGAGGATTTTAAAAAGGCCTCTATATTAGTGGTGGCTATTGGATAGTGGTATAAGTTCACCAACTTGATATTACACATTGTTCATTGAAAATGTTTCCTTCTTCATGCAAATCAAATTGCTATCGCATGCATAGAGTTAGAGTGAAGAGGAAGAGATAGGAAGTATCTTCCCCCACAAGAACAAGTAAGGGTAGGCCCACTATACAAGTAATTCTTGCAAAGGCTAGTTCTTGAATGAAATCATCCCACTATGTGGGTATCAAGCCTATAAAAATGGTGTACTAGTTATGTTATAGATTATCACATATTGAGGGGTACTAATCCCTAAATAAAGCTTATAACCATGGTTTGTGTTCTCATACAATGTTGATATCATAGTTTTTTGTGGAATTTTTATGTGAACTAATTCGTGAAATAAAGAGAAAGCATTGTTGAATGCCTTGCAATATGCAATAATATCACTCTTTCATGGTTCAAAACAATACTCATTATTATTAGTGAAGAACACACTAAGAGGGGAGGGGGGTGTGAATCAATGTTTTGTTTAGATTTGAAGTGTACGCTAAGAGGGGAGGGGGGCGTGAATCAATGTCCTATTTAGATTTGAAAGTTATCCCTTCAAAATTATTTTAAAATTATTTCTTTTGGGAGGGCCATGGTAGGGCATTTTAGCCCATCGGTACCTCTCCTTTTGCAGATTGGATGGATTTAAATGCTCGCATATTCTATTTATTTTCTTTTATATCATTCACATAATAGGTATTTGCACCTGACGATTCCTTGCCGCATGCTGAGTTTTTCTCAAAAAAAGTTTTGTGCATCGTGAGGCTTCAAACATTTAGCAATCGAAGAAGTGTCGATGTCCGGCGTAGATCTTAGGCAACAAAAAATCGACAAGAATTTAGATCTGCATGGACTTCTTGAAGAATATAAAATATAACTATAAATATTAATTAATCTAAAATATAAGATATTAGATATAAAATATAAGAAGATATAAGAAACAAAGAGGGTTGTTTGTTTGTTTTTTCTCATAGAACACATGTTTATGGTGGAGTGCTGTACTTTAGGTGACTTAATTTGAATTAGTTAGGTTAGGTGTTGCTCTTGTTTTCTTTCAAATCCAAATATGTGTGGATAAATAGCCTTTCTTGGATTTTCTATGTGATAAGGCTCACAACGGATCTTATTCTAACTTTGAATCTCATGAAATAGTAGGACTTAAGGAAGCTATCATCATCGCTAGCTAAATCACTAGGCATCGTACCATCATTCACTCTATTACATCCAGGGGACACACTAATACCAGGGGACATCTTTCACTCATTCACGATATCAAATATAGTAGGAAAAACCATTCTTCATTTTACATACCTATCACAAAAGCTATTGTTATCAAACAATACCTACAGAAGGACACATCTATCAGGTCAACAAGTCTTATCAACCATTAATATAAGTGTAATTCTCATTTTAAATAGGGGATTACGCATCTGTCCTATTTGTTTTGGAACTATGCCTAAAATTCAATTCTCTATAATCATTAGCTGCTCATTACCATAAATAATAACATTAAAATGGGGTGCCTAGGCTTGAGCTCGAGATTATCAATCCCCAAGGGTAGTACACTCCCTTCTCCCAAGCCTTTCACTCGGCCTCCCGACATTGTATTCCTCGACGATACCAACGCCTCCCACATACTTGACTCCCTTTGGACCATTGGTGATGGTTCCCTTGTGCTCAGTTGTTGGCACACTAATTTCTACCCTGTCAAGGAACGAGTCACCAAGCGGCACCTGTGGGTTATTATGCATGCTCTACATTTCCCCCTCTGGTCAAAAGACATTCTTATTGGCGTTGCTAACACCATAGGTAGATTTGTAGCATTGGAGAAATATTTTCACTCCTCCTTTGATAAACGTGCGGCTAGGGTACTAGTGGAATTAGATGTATCTCATGGACTCCTTCCTAAGATCGAAATTGACTACAATAGTGTTGTTATTATCCAAAATCTTGATTATCTGAAGATGTCGTTTTGTTGCAGTTACTGCCACGAAACTGGGCACTTAAGGAAATCCTGTTCCTTATTATTGCACTGCCTTCCTGTTCTTGCTGACTCTTTGGAATCTGATCCCCCTCTTGTTTGCTTGCCTACATCTCGCCCTCCTCAGCCTCATCCACCGATCCCCTTGCCTCGAGCTAAACCCCTCTCTGATTTATCTGATCCTCTTCCCTCAGCAGGGCCTTATGAATCCTCTTCCCCCACCTCTGTGGGGGACTTGACCAAGGGAGAACTACTGTTTATTAAAGATGTAGAATCACTTTCCCTCTCTACTTCTCGTACTTCCTTGGTTCAGACTGACAAGGCTGTCGCCCCATCTCCTCCCCCCTTTAATCTCGAACACTTTCCCCCTCTTCAACAGACCTCTCCCAATCCTTCTTCACCTCACAGTCCCATTACCTCACCCTCTTTCGATGATCCTTCCCTCCTCAAATCCTTGGACATATTTACTGACAAATCCCCCATTTCTCCTTCTGTACTCCCTCTGAATTCCATCAGATTCGAGAATGTTACCATTAGAAAGGCTAAGAAAGGAGGTAAAAACTCCCAACTGGATTCTGGCCACTATACTCCTCTTTCAGCACGCATCAAAGCAGCTGCTAGATCAAACTCCTCCTCTCAGGCACTTAGAGCAAGCACACCTGAGTCACAAGTTAACCCATGAAGATTGTCTCCATGAATATACGTGGGTTTGGAGGACCTACGAAACAAAGAGCCCTCAAAGACTTGTTCTCTTCTCTTAACCCTGATATTATCTTACTCCAGGAGACTATGTGTGACCATCTCACTGCCTTAAGACTTTTTTCCTTGATTAAGCCAGGATGGGAATATTGTGCTATTGATGCACTTGGCCTTTTTGGGGGTATTTTATTTGCATGGGATCCTCGTCTAGTAAGATGTAAGGCATACCTCTCCTTTGCTGGCATCCTCCTCTTTGCTAGGTTTAAATCCCTTGACTCTATTTTCTCCATTGTAAACTGCTATGGTCCGTATGCCAATAGGATCTCTTTCTGGGACAAAGTGGCTGCTGGGGGCATTTCCAACTACCCCAATCTCATCTTAGCTGGAGATCTAAAACTCACCACTTCAGATCTTGAGATTTGGGGTGAACATGCCAGAAGGGACCATCTATCTCTTTATTTTTCACAACTTCTTGATTCTATGAACATGGTTGATCTTCTCCCCTCCAAGATTGGACCAACATGGAGAAATGGCAGAGTTGGTTCAGATGGTGTCTGCAAACGACTTGACTGATTTTTGGCCTCCTTTACTTTGGTCCCTTCTCTGGGTTGCTATAAGTCTTGGATTTAGCCTTTGGAAATCTCTGATCACTACTCGGTTTGCCTTGAGTGGAATCTTAGCCTGAGATGTCATCTGTATCCCTTCAAGTTCAACAGAGCTTGGCTTTGGTGACCTTGTTTATAAGTCTTGGAGGGCTCCAACCACCTCAGCTGGACCCATGTTTAATATCAACTTTAAATTACAGAGGTTAAAAAATGAGGTAAAAAATTGGGAAAAAGAGAAAAATAGACAGAGGACTAAGGAACTGGCTGAGATTAATTTAGCCATTGTTTCTCTCCTTTACTCTCACTCGTCTGGCATTCTCTCTGAAGCTGATACTTAGTCATTGGTTGTATTAAGAAGCAGGAAGGGCTCCCTTCTTTCTCACTTGATCCTTACTTGGAAACTAAAGAGCAGGGTTGATTGGATTCATGAAGGTGATGCCAACACAAAGTTTTTTCACTCCTTTGCCTTTGACAGGAGAAACTCCAAATCTATCTGGGAACTCAATAGTCAGTCTGGGGAAACCATTGAGGATGACTCCAAGCTCCACTCATTGGGGATGCAACACTTTTCTGAGCTCTTTTCTGATGATGGCAAGACAAACATAGAGGCACAACTTAATGTCATCAGACTTTACCCTTCTTGAATGTTATTGAACACTCCATATTGGAAGGCAGAGTCATTGGGTCCCTCAATGCCACTTTTATAACATTCATTCCCAAGAGTGATAAACCTACTACCTTTGGGGACTTCAGGCCCATCTCCCTCTGCAATCTTATTTATAAGACCATCTCCAAGCTTACAGCTATCAGACTCAAGGTCATTATGGACAAGGCCATCTCCAGACATCAGTTTGGTTTCCTTCGTGACAGACAGATTATTGAACCCATGGGTATTGTACAAGAAGCTCTCCATTCTATCAAAATTGAAAACCAACAAGCCTTGGTTCTTAAACTTGATCTGGTTAAGGCATTTGATAGAGTTAATTGGTCTTTCTTGAGACTCGTCCCGCTTCATATTGGTGTCCCGGGTAACTTTGTTAGCTGGATTTTGGGATGTGTTGAATCAGCAAACTTTGTTGTCTTGATCAATGGTACCCCCTCTGCTTTCTTTCCTGTGTCAAGGGCCATCATACAAGGATGTCCACTTTCGCCCCTCCTCTTTATTTTGGTTATTGAAGGATTAATTCTTTTGATCTCACAGGCTCACTCTATAGGGGATATATCTGGTATCAAACTTGCCCCTTAGCTCTACCTTACTCACCTTCTTTTTGTTGACGATGCTATACTTTTTGGTGCTGGTACCCTTTCTGAATGGCAGCATTACAAGCACATTCTTGATACCTTCTGTAATGCTATGGGTATGGAGATCAATGTAGAGAAATCCTCCTTTCTCTTTCATAACATTGATGAAGTTACCAAGCAGCAAATATACAACATCCTATCATACAATATGCAGCCCTTAACAGCTGGTTTCAAATACCTCGATTATTACCTCAAACCCCTGGGGTATGGCATCAAGGACTGGAAATGGTTCTTATTGAAGTTTGAAAGGAAGTTGAACAACTGGACCTATAAGTTCCTGTCTCTGGGAGGCAGATAGGTCTTAGTCAATTCTATCTTGACTAGTCTCACTGTTTATTGGCTCACTCTTGCTCGCATGCCCAGCACCATTTTAATTATATAAGGAGATATATCTTTAACTTCTTATGGGGAGGCTCTCATGGTAAACAGAGACATCATCTTACTGATTCATCTTCCATATCCAAACCTTATGCTCTTGGGGGTTTGAAAATAAAAAACCTGGAGTGGTTTAGCCTGACACTACGAACCAAAAGTCTCTGGCTTATTTTGAATGGCTTTGGCTTATGGTCTCTTATTATCAAGAATAAATATCTCAAGAATCAGCCTGTGGATGCTTGGCTTAAACAACCCTCCTTCAAAGTTCAAGGAACTTCCCATATGTGGAACGGGTTCATCAGGGCCATGTCCTGGATTACTAGATTCCTTAGTTGGAAAACAGGCGATGGCAAGCTTATCAAAATCGGCATCGATCCCATTGCTAGTGTATCCTATGATTATACGCTTCCTGTCGATCTCAGACTGTATCTTAAGGACTATGGCATAGTTACACTTGCTGATGCTCTTAATAGAGGTGAGGGCTGTTCCACTTCGAATTATTGGATATCTGCTGACGATATTGAACTTGATGGTCATTGGAAAGCTGTGTGGACTATTTATATAAAAGGTCTGATGCATGGTGGAATTCACATCAACAACCATCCCAACTCTTTAGCTTGGTTGTATAACCAGTCTTTAGGCACGGTTAAAGTCAACTTGATGTATGATTTTATTCCATGCTCTTTGGTATCTGATCAGCCTGAAGACTTTCTATGCAGGGTTTGGAAGCTCAAGATACCTCGCAAGATCATATGCTTTAGCTGGCTATGCTTTCGAAATAAAATCAATACGTTCGACAATCTGATCAAGAAAGGATGGTTTGGGCCATACTAGTGCAGTCTCTGCAAATTGGATTATGAGTCTGTAGAACATCTCTTTCAGAATTGGAGCTTCACGCAGAGAATTATTGGTTTTATCAGGGACATTCTGGCTATTCCACATTTCTGGAGAAAGTCATCCTTTGCTCTCAATATCTCAGATTGGAGCAGCAGAAGATGTTTATTGAAGCATCTTCCCTTTTTCCTTATTTGGCACATCTGGCTGGCCAGGAACCTGTGCATCTTTGAGGATAAAAAGCCTGATAGTACAGCCATTGCTCTCGCTATCAAGAATCAGCTCTTACACTATCCTGTGAAAATTTAGCATAATATCTCCAGGAGAAACATAGGTCCCGCCCCTATATTGCATTATCCTGTAGGCTTCTTTGGTGGTGCCTCAGCTAGGAACAAGGGTGGTGCTGGTATCATGCTCTTGCTCAGTCATGAGCACCATTATCATTTCAAATTGGGATTAGTCATCAGCACCAACACTCGAGCTAAATTTCTGGACTTATGGACTCTTCTTAGATGTGCAAAAAGTATGGGCCTTCCACATCTTCACATCTTTGGTGATTTTGCTGTCATTATTAACTAGTTTAATCACCGCTCAGCACTCTCTCACCTCACTCTTGATGGCTGGTGCCTACACATTAGAGAGATAGAGTCCCATTTCATCCGTCTTACGGCTACTCATATCTATAGAGAGCACAATACATATGCAGACAGTTTATCCAAAGAATCCTTGACTCTGGCCTCAGGTCAGCTGCATTTCTTGGAATTTTTCGATGGTATGTGTATTCATCAGGGATCTCATATACTTTTCTAGCCCTCAGCACTAGTTCTTTTTGTGCTATTTATATATGACATCCTTTGGATGTATTGTGGATGAGATTTGTATTGTTTATATATGACATCCTATGGATGTATTGTGAATGAGCTATTTTATGTTTAAGCTTTGTTGGTTTCATTGCTTCTTTGGATAAACTGTTCAACACCTTGTATGAACTCTCTTGGTATATGCAGTAGCAGGGATTGGATGAAGGGCTGGGACTGGATGCACCATGTTTACTTGACTTGATGGCACCATGAATTATAAGATACCCACTGTCTATTGTATTGTTGGCTGCTCTTACTGGCACTACTGATAATGCTGGCCCTCTTTATATCTGATGTGTCGAGGCTTTGTCTCTTTGATCAGCTATGGCTGAAGTTGTAACCATTGTTACCTTTGATTTCAATGAAATAGCAAGGAACAGATATTTTCCCCTGGAAAAATCCTTTCACTCCGCCTAAACATTTCCAAGCTATTTCACGGGCTTATCTCTTGGGTCAACCACTCACATGCTCATACATAGGTCTTTAACTTAGCCTAAGGCTTCCTTAGTTTTCTATTTTCATTTATAGTAGGCGTGTTTTTTTTCTTTTTTTAAGGCTTCCTTAATTTTCTTTCTTTTCATTTTTTATAGTAACATAATTCAAGCACGAATAAAAATCTAAAATAGACCTATTGTATATAATAACTTTAATTAAATATACATTAATATTTAATTTTTTAATTATATAATAACTTTAATTCAATATACACTAATATTTTTAAGTATTAATTTAACTTAGTCTACTTTTTTTTAAAGGCTTCCTTAGTTTTCTGGACTTAGTGTACATATAATAACTTTAATTAAATATACACTAATATTTATTTGTTTAATTATATAATAACTGTTTTGTTTTGTTTTTGACAAAAACGATTATGGATCAATTTATAGAGAAAGTGGTTAAACCATTAAAAGAGAGTACAAAGTCTAGTATAAATCTTACCAGAGCTGAGAAATCTAGAAGGTTCAAAACTTCTGGTTCAATCAATTACTTAAATAATATATCTATGAAGGAGCTTAATTATAAACTAAATACTGCAAATTTCCCACTTAGGGTGGGATAACTTGGAATCTATGTTGATTGACGTATAGCTCATTAATATGCAAGTTGATCACCTTATTTGCTGCTTGATCGGCCTTGACATTTAGCTCATGAAGAATATGGAAGAATTCAAGAAGCCGAAAGGTTCTAGAAATGGATTGGATTCTTCTGATCAATATAGATAATCTTAAATCTATTCCTTGGCTTTTACCATTCATAGCTTGAATTATTAGTCGTGAATATCCTATCACGATTGCTTCCTCTACTCCTAGATTTTTCAATTGTTTAAGTCCTTGTAATAGTCCATATGCTTCGGCCATATTGTTTGTTTCCTTTCCAATATTCCAGTAGTATTCATAATCATTATTCCCTTTGGGTGATATGATGATTCCTCCTCCTCTGGCTATCCCAAGATTCCCTTTCGAAGCCCCATCAAAAAATAGTTTAAACAGTTTCCTTTCCTTCATCCATATTTCCATCTGAGATTGATCCTTTCTTATTTCCTAGACTTCAAGCTTACGCCTGGCCTTAAATTCGTCTTTATCTACAATGTTGAGATTGCTTAACCAGTTTGACTCTTTGATTGTTAGATTAATCTTATTCTTAGGCAGACGTGATTCTCTAAGAATTTCTCCCATGAGAACTTGAGTTTTTATAGCAACCTACACTGGTCCTTGAGCTTTGTCATTAAAGATCTATTGGTTACGCTCTTTCCAGATGTTCCACATTAATATTTTTGGTAGCATTAACCAACAGACTTTGAATCCTGCTTTTTTATTGAGAGAGCCTTGATAAATTTGTTCCAAGCATAAAAAAACCCGTTGAATACTTACTGGCATATATGGTTTACCAAACCATGGGAAGATCATTATCTCCCAAACGTTTCGGATATAGGAACATCTCATAAATAAATGCTGGCTTGTTTCTTTTCTTAATTTGCAGAGTGGGAAACGGAACGGGCATGTGAATCCTCTTGTTTCTAGGTTCTCTCTGGTTAGGACGCTTCCATGCACAAGAGTCTAGATGAACAGATCAATTTTAGGAAGACTTCTATAATTCCAATTTTTATTCCAAATCAGAGGATTTTTGGGGACATTTAGAATTGTTGAGAAGAGAGAATATCCTTGTACAACTATGTATTTCCCATATTGCCTCCCCCATCCACGCTTGTCTTTGGTTTTCCTTGCCATAGGGTTCGATCTTGATAACAAGGAGAGAAACAATTTCTTTTCTTCTTTTATATCTTTCGAGCAATAAGGAAGGGCCTAAGTTGTCCAATGATATGATGGGATCAATTCCTAGCTCGATATATTCCACAGATAAGTAGTTCCATGATTATTAGTCCAGTTTTTGAAATTGAGAAGAGAAAAATAGGAATTAAGAGGTGGCTTCCCCATAATTGAATCATTCTAGATTCTCACATACTATTCGTTTCCTGGAATCCAAAATAGTTCTTCTCTGAATCTGATTAGAGCTTTCTTACATAGCGTGAATATTGGGGATCCTTGCTTCAAAGTAGGTTCATTTTCCAAGAAACATAGCCTAGATCCAGCGAAATATTTGTGCCGAATAACCTGACTACTCCAGGACAGCTTTTTTCTAAGGAGGTTCCACAGAACTTTTGCCCCAACTGCTAGATTTTGAAATTTTAGATCTCTTACCTGGAGACCTCCTTCCATCCATGGCATTTTTAATCTTTTTCCAGCTTATGAGAGCGAATTTTTTACTTCCACTATTTCTCCCACCTTGCCTGAGGAAATTTTTCAACAATCCTTTGATTTTGGTGAGAATTCCATTAGGATCCAGCATCATTGAACATTGATACAGAGGATAACTACTCAGAACTGATTTTATCATTGCCAATGTACCTTCTAAGTTTAACCAGACCATCCCCCATGCCAATATGTTTTTCTTAATTTTTTTTAACAAGGGGTTCCAATCTGTTGATTTAGGTTTTATTTTGAAAATTGGCACTCCCAAATAGTTGAATGATTCGCAGTTCGTAGCTCCTTCTATTCCAATGATACAAGAAATTTCAGTCATCTCTCTCAGGTTTATATTCCAGTTGTAAATTAGGCTCTTAGATTTAATTTGCTACCCGAGGCTTGATAGTAACTGTCCAGCTCATTCTTGAATATTCTTGCAATGTGAAGGCTTGCCCCTCCTAACATAATTGTATCATCTACAAATTGGGCGTGGTTGATATCTTTTGTTCCATGAGACAATCTGATACCAATTAGCTCTTGATCCTTTCTAGCTTTCTCAATTTGCAGGCTAAGCACTCAAGCTTGAATTGCATAGAGAAAAGGAGATGTGGGGCATCCTTGCCTTAATCCTCAAGTATCTTGGAATAAAGGAGCTTCTCTTATGTTGACGAAAGGCACTATCCATGGTTTACTTATGCATGTTTTCACCCACCGGACGAATCTGGGATCAAACCCATACCTTGTCATCACCTGAAGGAGGAAGGAATGGCATACTCTATCAAATGCATTTGATAGATTTAATTTCACCACCATGCCTCTTTCACAATTCTTTAGGATGGAATGAATAGCTTCTTGTACCAGTATGATGTTGTCCTAGATTTTCCTACCTTTGAGGAATCCTCCTTGATTCTCTGGGATGATTCGAGGAAGGATATCGTTTAACCTCTTAGCCATGATTTTGGTAATAATTTTGTAACCAATGTTACATAGAGAGATGGGCCTGAATCTGTCAAGGGAGACTGTATCTTTCTCTTTTGGAATTAGTGTTAGAAATGTTGAGTTTGTGCTTCCACCAATTTTTTCACTTTGCTGAGATTTTATCACCATATTTAGCAAATCCTTATGAATTATTTCCCGGCATATCTTTATGAATTTAGCATTAAAACCATCCGATCCAGGTGCCTTATCATCTTCCATGTCATCTACAGCCTCCTTTAGTTATTCTAGCGTGATCCTTTTGGTTTGATTAATATTATCCTTTTCCTTGACCAACTTAGGTACTAATTCCAACAACACCTTGGAATTCATCATAGGATCAGCCGAGTAGTTGGCACTAAAATATCTAGTGGCTTCCTCTTTAATTTGATCAAAATCAGTGATAAAATGGTCTTGGAGATGTATTTCTTGTATAATTTTATATTGTTTCCTTGCCTCTCCTTGTTTATGGAAATAAGCAGTATTTTGATCCCCAACTTTAATCCAAAGAGTTCTTGAATTTTTTCTGTATGTATCTTCTTCTTGCCTACAAACTGCTTGTAGATCGTGATGTAGAGATATTTCCTTTTCTATTTAATCTTTTGTAGTCGATGTTGCTTCCATTATAAGCTAATGTTCCTCTAATGAAAGAAGAGCTTTGGATTTACTATGTGAAGGTGTCGGAATAGTCTTGGCCCATTTCTTGAGAATTTTTTGGTCCTTCTTAACTTTTCTTCCCACACATAGGAGGCTGAACCAGACACAGGGACATACCAAGTTTTGGTTATTAATCCCATGAAATCTTTATGATTATCCCATAGAGGACTAAAACGGAATGGAATTGGACCAAGATTCTATTCATTTTTTATCTCCAAGACGATAGGTTTATGATATGATCCCCCAAATGGCATAATATTAGAAGTGACATTGACTCCTAAAAGGAGAAAGGAGTCTTGAATAAGAAATCTGTCAAGTCTAGCAGAAATGTGACCTGAACCAAGCCTCTTGTTGGTCTAGGTAAACTTCCCTTTGGAAGGGATGACATCAGAGAGCTCCCAATCTAGAATGAGGTCATCCACATGTCCCCTAATAGGATCTCTAACTAGAGAACCTCCCCTTTTCTCAACTTGATTTAGAATAACATTGAGATCACCATCTAGAATGATGTTTTCCAGCAAAGTGTTATTCCTGACTTCCCTCAAATAGTTCCAACAATCTTTTTATTCAACAAATATGTTAGGAACATAAATATTGAAAAGGATTACCTGGATATTAGCTTCTTTGTGCAACATCTTGGTATAAATCCAGTGGGTGTATTGCTTGGAATCAATGAGCTCAAATTTCTACTCATCCCACAATGTTCCAATTCCTCCGGAGGCTCCCCTTGAGCTAACTGGGAGACCTCCACCTTTTACTAATTTGAAGAAATGTATCTTTCTCCATATTTGTCTCCTAGATCAGTAGCAGATTTGGTTGGGATATTCGAATTAGATCTCTCATAGAATCTTCCTTAGATTTTCTTCCTAGACCTCTTTAGTTCTAGGAGAGTACCTTCATTACTTACTCTTGGTAGTGGAAGAAATCCCTTTTTGGGATTTTCCTTCTTGTTGGGTATTCCTTGGATTTCGAAGGAGTTTTTCCAAGGTTGGTTGGGATCCTTGGAGCTTATATTTGTATGTAGCTTGCTCCCTTATTTCTTTGGTCAATGTCCTTCCTCTTGCATTTTTCTTATCTGTTAAGGTCATTTTGATTTCTCCTTCCTCTTCTTTCTCCTCATTGGATTCAATATCCTCTTCAGTAACCTCTTGGTTTACTCGTTCCTTTGAATATGATTCTCCTAGATATGGGTGAGCCAGGGGATTGATTTTGTTCTCGGATTGACTCATTAAAGCGATTTCTTTTCCAGATTCTATGTTTTCATCGGAGTTGGTTTCTTCTATAATATTTAGGGGTTCAAAACTATTCTCATTGTCTTTCTGTAATAGATGGATTGCCTCCATTGGAGTTTTCTTTGGTATATTTTTTTTCATCTACTTTCTTGGAGGTTGCCCCCCCTTTTGATTTGTTTTGGTATTCTTTGCTGCTTGCCATCCATCTTCATTTTCTTGCCTATATTCTTGTTTCTGGGGACAATTGCAGAGGAAATTCCGATATTCATGGTATCCTCTACACTTGAAAGGCATTTGTTCATAATCCAACTTTTGATAGTGGTACCAGGTTCCTATTGTTATTTTGATTGCCTCAGGTAAAATGGATTCGAGATCCACCTCGACGCAGATCCTTGCGCATGCATAATGATATTTAGGGCTTTCCACGTTGATAAATATTCCCAAGGAATTCCCAATTGTTTTGAGTGATTCTGGCTTCCAACAATTCATTGGCAAGCTTGGGATCCTGATCCAGACTAGTACGACTTTAGGTATGTCTTCTTCTGGATTGAATTATGATGTCCATCTGTTGAGATAGAGACCTTGTGGACCCATGAAGTATGGTTCATTTCGAAAGATTAGATCCTTATCTAATTTTGATTTGAAATAAAATAGGAAGTAGCCTCGACCCAAAGAATGTGAGGCTACATTTTGATTAATTAGAGGCCTCCAGTTCCTCTGTACCCAGCTCTCGGTGGTTTTGGGAGACAACCATAGTCCGGTGAATTGGAAAATCAAGGATCGATCGGCTAAGGAGAGAGGCACTCGGATGGTGTCCTCTAGAGGAAAGGCTACTACTGGGACATCCTCGATCCTCTTAATGAAGTTCGGTGGAGCTCCGTTGGTTGTGTTCTTGCTCTGAGCAACAACTAGTCTCGTAAATTCATCTTTTTTCAGATGGGATTGGTGAAGTGGTCCCCGATCCACCTTCTCCATGCATCTTTAACTCCTGGGATCATGTCTTGTTCATGGTTCGAAAATTCGGCCTAATATTTTTAACTTAACTTAGTCTAGTTTTTTTTAAGGCTTCCTTAATTTTCCATTTTTCTGTTTTCATTTTTATAGTATCATATTTCAAGCACGGATAAAAATATAAAATAGACTTGTTGTATATAAGAACTTTAATTAAATATACACTAATATTTAAATGTTCAATTATATAATAACTTTAATTAAATATACATCAATATTTAATTATATATAATTTAACTTAGTCTAGTTTTTTTAAGGCTTCCTTAGTTTTCTGTTTTTCTGTTTTCATTTTTATAGTATCGTAATTCAAGCACAGATAAAAATCTAAAATAGACTTGTTGTATATACTAAATTTAATTAAATATGCATCAATATTTAATTGTATATACTAACTTTAATTAAATATACATTAATATTTAATTCTATATAATAATTTTTATTAAAAATACATCAATATTTAACTATATATAATAAATTTAATTAAATATACATCAATATAATATATAGATACTGCAATCTTTGTATAGATACTACGACGATCTTTGTATAGATACTGCGGTGAATTTTGAACTACAATCTGTCGTGGAATTGAACAAATCTGCGAAGAATTTTGAACTACGATTTGGGATTTGGGAATTTGAACTGCTATTTTTTGATTTGCGACGAATTTGATTGGAATTGAACGAGTCTGTTGTGAGTCTATCGTGGTCTGCTGAAGTAATATTTTTTCAAGAATATAGTAGTAAGCAATCTGCGATTTTTGGTGGCATGATTTGTTGTGCTAAGCAATCTCAAGAATATAGTAAGGCGTTGAAGCGACTTGAGGCAATCTGAAGCGATTTGAGGAGGAAATATGAAGCTAGGAGTTCAAGGGTTGGTATTCAAGTGAGATAGGGTTCAATATATCTCAAGGCATTCAAAAAAAGTTCTAATAACTTTCGAGTTGGTGTTTCTCCACCTCGAATTTGTAGTTGTGATCTCTAGTCCGCGATAAGGAATCTATAGCTGCGATCTGGAATTTGGCAGTTTCAATAAGGATCTCTTTGATAGTAATTAGTAGCTGCGATCTCTTTGATCAACATTGAACTTCAAAGACACTCTTTTCCATCTCGAACTATTGTATCATATCAGGTGCACACATTCTTTATCTTTTTTTTCATATCTACTGCTCATATATTTCTTTTTGTTCACAAGTATGAATAATTCATTGCATCTACCAAATATTGCCAAAGGTAGACCTAGCACAGTTACTCTAAAAAGTCTTTATGAGTATATAGAGTCTTTAGAGAAGCATAGAGAAGAAAGAGAAGTTAAGTTACAAACAAAGTTAGAAGCCATGCTGGAAAATAAATTTACATCTCTTGAAGACAAGATCCAAAATCAAATAGAAAATAAAATAAAATTATTGGAGAATAAATTTGAGACAATGGAGATTAGATTACAGGTAATAGAAAAACAAAGCCAAGATACGGACCAAACATCCCAACAAGGAGATTCTAAAACCTTAGAAAGTATTAAAATGAAGGATATGATTAAAGAAATAGAAGCAAAAGTTGATAACAATCTCACCCTAAGTAGTGTGGCAGGTTAATTAGACATCAAACCCATTAAAGAGGAAATGAAAAAACTGATAGAAATTGACCATGAGCGTAACAAAAGGGCATTGAACCTTATAATATTCGGTTTGAAAGATGAGGTAGACGAGGATACATTAGCCATATCCCAGGAAGAATTACATAATAGATTACAAATTGAAACAACATGTCTCACGGAAGCAACAAGGTTGAGGAAATTAACTGAAAACAAAGGAAGGTTGATCTAGATAAAGGTGTGCTCTACTGACCTTATGTATGGCATACTTAGTAAAACCTCAAGTCTAAAAGGAATGAGAATATTTATAAATGAATATCTCATTCCAGAAGATCAAGCAGAATTAAGAAAGGAGGTCCAAAAGGTAAAAGAAGCTAGGAAGGAAGGAAAATGGGCAATAATCAGAAATAGAAAAGTTGTTATTCGAGATAGAAACCAAAAAGATAGTAATAAATAGCAATTCAACTTGCTCAGGATTCTTTCTTGGAACTTTCAGGGCTTCCCATGGAACAAAGGCCCCAAGCTAAGTTGGATCTCGAATGAATTTGATATTATACTGTTAGTTGAAACTTAGGAGCACCAAGAATCTAAGGTCCCTAACATAGATGGCTTTGTACTTTGGTCAATCTGGAACAAATGATCCTATCGTAGAGGCACTTGGGTATATCTTGTTACATTAGGAAGAACATCTCCCCCCTATGCTAGGATTAATAATAAAAAAATACCCTTACAACCAATATATTTGGATAGATATTACTAACATTAATGATAAAAAACCTACATAGCAATTTGTTATTTTGCCCCTATTAATTATAACTTCTATAAGAAAAACAATTTAGATACAAACTGTCCTTACCATGGTTTAGAGAATGATATTGCTAGCCTAAGGAATGCAGGTAATATCCTCTTAATGGGTGACTTTAATGCTCGTACTTGAAGCAAACAAGCTATTCTTCTAAGCAATTATTCCAACCCTAATCCTCTTTGGTTAGAAGAATACCTTACTCTAGCTAGCAGGTACAACAGAAGCTCTAAAGATCTAGGGGAAAATTTGTTTGGGTCTGAGCTAGTCAAGCTTTGTAGTGCTCAAGACCTCATAATTTGCAATGGTCTAAAGAAGTGGTCTAATTCGAGCCAGATGACCTGTATCCATGGGCTTGGTAGCAGCATGGTATACTATGTTATTTCCAATATCCCTTTATACAATGAAATAATAAATTTTGTCATCTTAAAGGACCATGAGCCTGACTCAGACCATAGACCCTTAATGGTAACTCTCGATTTTTTCATGCATAGAGATCCCATAGAAGATAATCCTTATAGCCCAAAGAACTTGATCTTTGATAGAGATAAAAATGATCTTTTTCTAAATGATTTAAAAATGAATTTGCTTCCTTTATCAAGTATAGACAACATAGAAGACCTCTATCATAATTTACTACAACCCTCTCACATTCTATTGACAAGTTCTCAATTGAAGTCTCAAGTAATAAAAGAAATAGAAAAACCAACCCTTGGTATGATAAAGATTGTAAAAATGCGAGGAGTGAAATTAAGGAAGCTCTTGATGAGTCTCTTAAAATTGAAAAGATAAAAATATACAAATCCCTAACTAAAAGGAAAAAAATACAATATATTCATAAAATACAAGAAAGTCTCTTTATACACCTCTCTAAGGTGGCTCCTAAGAAATTATGGAGGCATATTCTAACTAGACAAACTAAAGATAATAATAGAATTGCTTTACACAACTAGAATTTCTATCTTAAAAAGATTTATGAATCCCCAAATGCCATAGATTTTTTTTTGTTAACACAAACAGTACTTTGAAATCTTGCTCACAATGGTAGAAGTTTTCTCATTAGAAGAAATAGATTTTTGGGTTAAGCGTCTCACAAATGGAAAAGATAAGGTCATTGGAGCTTACCAGGAATAAATGTTAAAAATTGGAGGTCTTGAACCCATCCCTCACATCCACAAGCTATTCAATCAAGCAGTCAAGCAAGGGTTCCCTAAACCTTGGACTCAGAGCCTCATTATCCCTATTTTAAAAAGTGGAGATACAAATAACCCCTCTAATTATCGGACAATTATGATTAGCTCCCTCTTAGCCAAGCTATATGGTATTGTTTTGGAAAAAAAGATCAACATATGGATTGAAAGTGAAGGTAAGAGAGCTAAAGGCCAAGCGGGTTTTAGAAGAAAACACTCAACAACGGACCACCTTGTTACGCTTAGAATCATTGTGGAGGAGTGTCGTAATGATAAATCCAATCTCTTTTGTTGCTTTGTGGAATTTAGAAAGGATTTCAATATGGTACCTAGAAATAACCTATGGAATAGATTAGAAGAGCTAAAGGTTCCTTTCGAGTTGAGAGATGCCACAATAAGGTTATACAAGAATGTAATCGTAAGAGAAACAAGGGGTGGTTGAGAGATATTAAGTGTAATATCAGAGTTAAACAAGGTTTCCCCCTCTCCCCTACCCTATTTGGCATTTACATCAATAAGCTAGAAGGTTGCTTAGAAGAAGCAGGTTGTGATGGCACATTCTTAGCTGGAATAGTCATCATCCTTCTTCTCTATGCTGACGATATTGTTCTTCTGGGAAGATGTCCATCTAATCTTGATAAGCAACTACGACTTCTTAAGGATTTTTTCTCTACCATGGGTATGACTGTCAATACTGACAAAACAAAAGTTATGATTATCAAATCCAAGAAGGACACTTATGCTAATTTTGTGTATGAAAATAACAACTTGGAGGAAGTACCTTCTTACAAATACCTAGGAATTGATATTCATCACAAGCTCAACTAGAACTATAGCATTGAGAAAAGGATTAATGGAGGATGGAAAACTTACTTTGGTCTTGAAAATAATTGTAAAGCAGCAAACCTTGTGATGTGGGATAAAAAGAAGCTCATCTTTGAAACTTTAGTCACTCCTGTTATCTTGTATGGATGTGAGGTTTTGGGTTCCACCATCTCTAGAGAATCTTGGAGAAATATTGAGAAAATATAAAATCGTTTTATAACGTATAACCTCAAAATTAAAAGAAATACACCATATCCTATTCTCCTTATAGAAGTGGGTCTTTCCCCTATCGAGAGCCGAGATATGACTACTCCTATTATACAAGCACAAAATCAATAACATGGGAGAACATAGACTTCCTAAGCTAGCTCTTAATTCTAGCCAAAACCACCTAAGGCTCAAGCGAGGTTGGTATAAAGATACCAGGGCCTGGTTAAACCACTGGGAGATCGACGAAAATATTACATTGCAAAATATTAATAACATTAAAAATATTATTACTTCTAAGTTTAAAGAGAAAATGTGGCATGAGAAAGATTTAGAGGATAAAAGAAAATTAAGATATTATAAGCAGGTCATCAACCCTACACTAGAAGATCAAAAGTATCTCTCGGTTTTAACAAGTTCAAAGAACAAAATTAATATAGCCAAGATAAGAGGGTGAATCCATGGACCTGGGTAACACTTTTTAGCAAGCGGATTTCGGCAAAAACAAAAAACCTACCTCGACCGAGGTTTTATCAAGCCCTCGACCGAGGTTTTTTTCAGCCCTTGATCGAGGTATTTATTAACCCTCGGTCGAGGTTTCATACCTCGACAGAGGGTTTATAAATACCTCGACCGAGGGTTTATAAATACCTCGACCGAGGTATGGACCTCGGTCGAGGTACATACCTCGACGGAGGTACCTCTGTCCAAAAAATTATAAAAGGAGGCCGGGGGGGCGCGACCCTCTTTTTTCAACTTTTTACCTGCGGATGCTCGACCGAGAGACAGCGATGGAACGGCGACGAAAGGATTAGCAACCCAAGCACCCTGAAGCAACCGAACCTCATCACAATGTCGGAGCCAAGAGGTAACAATTTAAATAATTGTTTTTCAATTTAAATGGGATTTAAAATAAATGTATGTTTTTATAATTTTGATGTTTAAAATGTGTACCGGCAAGCAGAAATGCTGCTGGATTTTTGAAAATTTGTAGTTAAATTCCCTTTTTTTGTTAATTTCTTATAAATATATATAAATTATGCCAACCGGTAGAGTTTATGCTACTGGTTTAATTTTGAAATTTTGAAACCCTAAACCCTAAACTGGTAGCAGGTAGGGTTTATGCTACCGGTTTAATTTTGAAATGTGTCTCGAGTAAGCTGAAAAGCTGCCCGATTTTTTATCTCAACCGGTAGGGTTTATGCTACCGGTTTAATTTTGAAATGTGTCTCAGGCAAGCTGAAATGCTGTCCGATTTTTTTCAATCCTCCGTGGATTCACGGAGGATTGGAAAAAATCCATAAAACACCAACTAAACAAAACCTATATGAACCATAGAGACAATTAATCAACTGTAGGCCCGAGACAAATAATAAAAATT
>LPNX010750672.1:2881-29189 GCA_001517045.1 Pseudotsuga menziesii
TTTGTGTCTTTGTCATGCTCGTTAAACACTAAAGAACAAAGCAATGAGTTTATTGTTGTAAGCCCCATTTCTCGTAACCAAATGGATCTTTCCGAGAGATCTTGCTTTCCTTCACACTCATAAAACTCAAGCTATCTTATGTTGTTCTGGAAGGAGCGTTGGGTAGGTGGTAATTTAACCTTTTTCGGACCTCCCTGACTAAGTACAAAAGAGGTGCACCTTTTCTTCTTCGAAAGATAAGAGAGTTCTTCTATGGTTTGTTTTATACTTTTTCGGCCTCAGGGGACTAAATTGGATGAAAAAGGACCCCCCCTAGAGTCTTCTTTGGAGTTTTCAGACTCTCTAAATGTGAAAACACCGTCTGAGCATGTACTAGTTCTGGCTCATTAAATCCATGAATCAGTGTATCAAGCATTATTTTCCCTTCTCTTCAAGCTTGTTAAAAAATGAAAAGGGAATCGAGTTTACTTTCCTGGACTCGTTAAAATTTAACAGGGAAGGTAAGGAAGAAGTTTTCTCTTGTTTTCAGTAATGGCAGCATGTTGTCCTTGAACATAGCACTCTTTGCTTTCCGATATCCATGTTTCAGTCTACACTTGTGTTCAGCTATCACTTTGAGTTTCTTACTCCTCCTCTTATCCATTATCCTGGGGAATCTGATCATGTCTCCTACATGCTAGATAAGTCTAGTTGTTCTATCTATCCGTTGTACACTACCTTGGGTAATCTCTGTGTTGTGCTCACTGTTCAAGGACTCTACCCAATGTTTGATCTATAACCTGATCCCATCATTGTTATATCTATTATCTATTTGTGTCTCCCTTCTTTTGCCCAGTTCCTAGTCACTCTTGTGATCTGTTGGAGGATCTATTGCCTTCCTTATCACATCATGGTTCCGTTTCAGTACTTCCTGATGACGAAGACCTCGAGTTTTGATGATCATACCTCTGGATTCACTTTCATTATTGGTGAACTCCTTTGCTTCAGTTATCAATTATCACCTATTGGTTGACAAACTGTTGAATCCTTTCCATGTTCGAGTTCAGCTTACCCTTATTCACATGGCTTGGATTGTACTGGTTCTTTGGGATCCGTATGAAGACCTTAGTCTCTCACATATGGAGTAAGTTGCGCAAGATTATGTTCGATCTATCTACATAGCTTCCAGATATTTGAAGACTCATCATTATTGTATATTGTGGCTTCAATCCACCTTTGTAATATACGTGGTTTTATACCCATATCATATGATGTAATCAAATACTGTAAAGGAGCTAATGTTCCAGTAAATTGAACATAGCATCCTCAGATGTAACTTTGTATATGACATTACTATGTTTTGTTTCAGTTACTCTCTTTGCTCCATTAGATTTCTGAGTTCTCCAAAGATGAATATTATAATGTATTTCGGCCATCGTTCCCCTCTGACCTCACACATTAGGGGGCATATGTTATACACCTGAATGGCACCTCTCCGTCCGAGTGCCGACATCCCTCATGTTGGCACACAAAAGGACACTTATGGATAGAGGTTTTCCCAAAACACTATAGCTTGGCTTGTCATGAAATACATTCTTTCACCATCCACCTAGTTACTTTGTCATTTGCCTATGTTGAGATGTATCCGTGACTATTCTTAAATACAACTCACGCATCAATCGTGAGTCTCCTTTACAGCAAGTCACAAATCCATGTATTCGTGGGTTGCACTTATACATAGTCGCGAATCATTCGTGGGTTGCTCTACTACAGACCCGCGAATGTGTCTCAACATTAAAACATAAAAACACTCACGCTAATGGGAGATTAGTTAAGTTATTTAACTTAATTTCCTTAACTGCTGTAACCTCCCTAACCTTCTAGAACTACCTTATTTCACCCATATAAATACAGGCCTTGGGGAGGGTGTTTATTACTTACACTTGGAGAGCAAATTTATGCTGGTGGAGTTTATACAGAAGTCTTTGGAGCAGTGGAACTCAAAATCCTTTGGTTGCAGAGGAGTCCTTGTCTCAGGCATTGGGTTGTATATGAAATCTTTCCATTATTGATAATAAAGAGATTACTTCTTCCATATGTGTTTCATGTGTATTGGTTTGATAATTATTTATGCTTATGCATCTTATATGTGATTTATCTAACCTGCTTATAAATATATGAATCATCTTGTATCTGGAAAAGTGTTTCTTGACAGGTGAAAGAGGAACAATTTGAAGACTTTGGAAATGGAACAAAGAAGAAGAAGATTAGCAAGGATCGACCTTCGTTTAACAAGTAAGTCCTTTTGATCTTCCTATTTCTTATTCTGCACTTTAGAAGTCAATTGTCTGCAAGTAATTGAGTATGTTGGTAACCCCGGACCTTAGGTTATTAGGTGTATAATCCTGTACAGCAAGTTGACCAACTGACTTATCACAATCCATAAGGGCTAAAGGCACCTGCGAACGTTATCCCTATGATCAACACCATTGATCCGTAAGGGATGACCACACATGCCAATGTTATCCCTGCAGTCAACGCCATGGTTGACAACATACCAGCCTCCCCATTGTTGAATGTCAGCCCTGGGTTGTTTGTCAGTACCACCATGAATGATTCTTTCCCCTTAATGTCACCACCATCGACACCAAATGAGACTGCGGACTTGTGCATGTTCTCATCTAGCACCCAAACAACAACCGCAGCCGCATCCCCAACTGCAACCACAACATCATCCACAACCGCAACATCAACAGTAGCCACAACCACAACCTCATCTCCACATAAAATCATCAGGGAGTTATATGGGCTCCTCTCTAGTCCATACAATTCCCTTCCTCTTTCCCCTCCCTGATGTCATGAGCAAGCCAGTAATGGCCACCTTAAACCTACCCAACTTTACATTGGGAATTCTCGTGTGGTATCTTGATCCACTAGCTCAACCACCAATTCCCTAGGTAGTCTTAACTCCCATGCAACCCATTGCGGTTGAGTCTCATCCTCCACCCAACCCACAAAAATCAACCACCGCACCCGCACCCGCACCACCCCACCCAAAAAGGGCCAGGGGAAAAAATGCAAAAGCTACCACTGAACCTCGACAGATCCTGCCTTGCACCGTCTGCGAAGAACAAGGCCATCCAAATCAGAACTTCCCTGAGATTCCTATAATCTGTGCACATTTAGATGCCATGGGTACAATAGAAAACCTCCCCGTGGTTGAACTTCCATGCGCGCCAATAGTGAGAAACAAGTCATTGAGAACAAACCATGCTTGCACCCTTTGCGGATTGTATGGACACTATTCTCACCACTACCAAGACTTGCCCAAGTTTCCAATGGCTTTAGCCAACCTCCAACAACATTCCCTTGAATATAAGATCACCCTGATCGAAGAAGTTCACCTCCCAGCTCCTTCTTCAGACACCATGTCCATTTACATGATGTCTAGTTCTACCAACCCTCTTGTCTCCACCATTAATGATGGTCCATCAGACTTGTTTCTTCATTGCTTCCGCAATGATGAGGAGATACTTGAAGCCTTGACCACCCCGAAATACCCATGGTACGACATGCACCATTGCTCGTTCTTCCTCCCTGAAGAACTTGTGTCGCAGTCAGATCAGTTTTCTATGGAAACCAAAGATTTCATTCATGGGAAAAGTCGACTGGTTCAAAAACCCCATTCCGGCACCAAATGCCTTTGAAGAAGGGAACATGGACAACATCTTGCCAACCATCAAGATCAACATCTCAACCAATCCCGAGGTTGTTAAAGAAATTATGCTGGGGGCATCTTTCTCCCTGGAAGAAGTTGCTGCCTACAAAGCTCTCTTCCAAGAATTCCATGACATCT
This sequence comes from Pseudotsuga menziesii, assembly GCA_001517045.1. Taxonomy (NCBI): domain Eukaryota; kingdom Viridiplantae; phylum Streptophyta; class Pinopsida; order Pinales; family Pinaceae; genus Pseudotsuga; species Pseudotsuga menziesii. The sequence goes on from LPNX010750672.1 coordinate 6,717, forward strand.
TTGCCTGGTCTTACACTGAAATTCTTGGGTTGGATCCATCCATCGTGGAACACCACATCGACACATGGCCTGATGTGGACCCCGTATGCCAAAAGCAATGGCCCATCCATCCTTCCAAAGTGGTTGTGGTCAAAGACGAGATAGAGAAGATACACACATCCAGCTTCATTTACCCCATTGTGTACACCACTTGGGCTTCATTTACTCCATTATCATCCGCGTTTTCACATACTTTCGCGATCTAAATGGGGCATGTCCCAAAGACAACTTCCCAACACCCTTCATCGACCAAATTATCAATGCATGCACTGGACATGAGGTCTTTTCCTTCATGGACAGATATTCTAGATATAACCAAATCCAGATCTAGAAAGAAGATCATTATAAGACTGCATTCACAACCCCATGGGGCATATTCGCATATTGAGTCATGCCCTTTGGCCTGAAAAATGCTGGAGCCACCTTCCAGCATGCCATGACATATTGTTTCCATGATCTAATCCATATCATATTGGTCTACCTAGACGATCTTACTGCTCGATCATCAAAACAAGCACAACATATGGACGACTTGCGACAAGTATTTTTACGTTGCCACAAGTACAAAATTCACCTGAAACCCCTAAAGTGAATTTTTGGTGTCCCAGTAGGCCGTCTACTCAGGTTCATTGTATCCCACAAAGGGATAATAGTAAACCCCCTCAAATTTTAGGCTATCCTTGATCTTACGTCACCAAGAACTCGGCACCAACTACAGAGCCTCCAAGGTAAGGCCAAATTCCTTTGCCACTTTATATTGGAGTATGCAACAAAATCATATGGATTAATCCGCCTGCTCCGCATAAAAATCCCCTTTGTTTGGGATCAGCAAGCACAAGAATCATTCAATGCACTCAAGTAAGCCCTGGGTTCTGCACCATTACTCTCAGCACTGGAATTTACCCGAGACTTCATTCTCTACATGTCAGCCTCAGACAATGCCATTGCTGGAGTCTTGGTCCAAGAATATGATTCCCGCCATGAGCATGTGATTTATTAAATCAGTCAGAAGCTGACAAGCCCCCCACTACGATATTCACCCAAGGAGAAATTGGCCCTTGCCATCATCTTCTCGGCTCAGAAGAGTCACCACTACATCATTGCAAACCATACTCGTGTAATGGCTGATTCAAACCCAATGCGGTACATCTTAAGCCATCACCTCCTACAAGGTCGCACGGCTAAGTGGGTAGTCGTCCTCCAAAAATTCGACTTAGAATTTCTTTCCCCAAAAAGAACAAAGGCACTCGCATTGGCCGTGCTCATGACCAATCTACCCCCATTAACCGCATCATCACCTCCCAAGGATGAGCTCCCTGATGATTTCCTATTTTTCATGTCCATGGAAGACCCATGGTATGGGGACATCCTTCTATACTTATGAACACAGAAGTTCGCAGCACACTTAAACCGTGACGACAGGAGATGCATTCGGCATCAAGCCATTCGCCACCTGTTGATTGGATATGTTCTATATCGTCAAGGCATTGATACCATCCTACGTCATTGCCTCACCCATGACGAGGCCGAGACCATCCTCAATGACAGTCATAGTGGAGCCTGTGGTGGCTACCTTTCAGGTCTGGCAACTGCCCAGAATATTTTACATGCCGGCTACTTCTGGCCTTCCATCTTTGCTGATTGCATAGATTCATTCAAGAATTGTTGCAGCTGTTATCTCTTTTCCCCAAAGGCATGAACCCCTCCAACACCATTACACCCCGTAGTCACAGTTGGGCCCTTCCACAAATGGGTAATCAACTTCATGACAGTCAACCCCATCTTAGCCAACGGTCATAAATACATCATTATGGAAGTCGATTACTTCACTAAGTGGGCTGAGACCATGCCCACATTTGATTGCAAAAGTGAAACAGCAACACGCTTCTTCTTAAACCATGTCATTTCACAATTCGGTGTTCCTAAACAATTGGTCTCAGACCATGGAACACACTTGCAATACACTGTTTGGGCTGATATGTCAACCATGTTGAAATTTGAACACTAGTACTCATCTTCCTACTACCCCCAAGGAAACAGCCAAGTTGAAGTAGTCAACAAAATCATCAAAACAATGGTCCAAAGGATGGTGGGAAACCATAAAACCAACTGGCATCATATGTTATTCTCTGCCCTATGGGCTTATCGCACATCCACAAAAACTGCAACCGGTTTCACCCCTTTCTGCCTAGTACATGGCATTGAATCAGTACTCCCTACAGAGTGCCAAATCCCATCCCTTCGCCTTGTGGTAGAACTCCTCCCTGATACTTCGCCTTTATAAGAGCGACTCCTCCAACTCAAGCAAACCATAGAAGACCATTGAGTTTCCCTCCAAGCCATCAAAGCAGCAAAAACACGGTCAAATGCCCACTATGATTCCCATGTCCACCCTCGCACCTTTAGCGAAGGTGATATGGTTCTAATCTATGACCAACCCAACGACAAGTTGGGAAAAGGAAAGTTTGAGTCAATGTGGTATGGTCCATACGTCATCCACAATTGCCTCGTAAAAGGGGCATACACCCTTATTGACTCTGATGGACAACTCTTGGAGAATCCCCACAATGGGCACTACCTCAAGAGACTTTACGCTTAACATCACCAATGAGTCACTTCATTTTCTTTTCTTGTTTTTCAACATTTTTTCCACAAGTCAGGGGCAACACCATTATTTGCTAATCCAAAGTCACCCAGAACTTGTTCAAGACACCTCTCACACCTTCGGGCTCAAATTTCTATCTCCTTATGAGACCATCGTCTCATGTTTAACAAACAAATTTTGGGACTGCTTCCCAAAAGTTACCTCAATTTACAAGCCACATCATGGTGATGCAAGTGTCTGCAGACCTGTACTTGCATCACACTTTCCTACCGCTACTCATGTGGGTTCTCGGGCCTCTTCCCATAAGGCACATCGTTTTGAATTTTAACACATAACTGTCTACTCCATCCAATGCACCTTATGCGGATCTCCAGACCATGCTTTGGAAGATGGATCATTTCCTTTGCATGCATTTTGCATAAAACTGCCTCCAGACTTGCACTCACACCACATGTAGTCAAGTCCATCCACCACAACTCACACATAGCTCTCCTGACCTCTGTTTGAGAGCCACCTCGGTTGGTGTGCCTCTACCACACCGACTCGCATGCCTCTACAGCGATCTATCCCGTGCATGTATTGGTATGTTTAAGAGCCACCTGCTCTGTCCATACTACGCGGATGAACTTTGGACCACTCTCCACTGTCCTGACATGGGGCATCGCCTGCGCCACCACAATCGGTTGACCATACTAGAGTTTCTTTTAAGCTCTTTTCTGACTCCTAAAAGAATGAAAAGATGGTCGAGCGCAGCTGCTTCCTTTCCCCCTCGTTAAAGTATAAGAAAGGGTGTCTACATTGTCTCGTTTATCTCCTTTTGTAAACTATGTAGACCATCAAATGAAAAGGACCACCTTGGCACATTCAATCCAAGACTGTTTCCCTCTACATACTTTTATGCTTTCTCAGACAGAGGGAGCGAACTTTACGAAAAATCTCACCATGGGTTGTCGTTAGCTCTTTTCCAGCCTTCTCACCAAGAAAATATTGCTGAGCAAACTTGGTTTCATTCATGCTCATAAAAGTATCTAAATGACCATCCAGTCAGTATAGGTTTAACCTTTTCCATCCTGATTGCACTACCAACGGTAAATAAGTCTCTCATCCCCTAAAGGATGGGCGAGCTCTCCTGTGTATACTTTTATCCTTTTTCAGGAATAGGAGACTACCAACAAAAAAGATCCCCCATTGGAGTTTTCTTCGTTCTTTCAGACTCTCTAAAATTGAAAGAACCATCGAGCATTTACTTTATCAGGCTCACCAAAAATCCATGAGATCGTACCACAACAGTGTCTCTAGACACCACCCCACATATAACAGTTTGGAAGCATTCCCACTTCGGGTTGCCTTTGTTCAAAGTACTCTACAATGTGTCTTCCTTAGATCCCATAAAAATCAAAAGTGTCTACCTCGCCCAAGTATTTCCCATCTGCAGTTACATGCCTGGTATTACAGCTATGATCCCTTTCCCATGAGTCAGTTTCATTTGCTTCCTGCTCCACCCTGCCATCATACTCTGAACAAAGGAATTTTGAGTCTACTATAGTCCCTCTGCCCTTATTCAACTCCTTCCCCCCCCCCCATTCAGTGGGTCAGTCCTTAGATTTTCTCACATCTTTCAGTCATCTCCCTCGCGCTTCTGGTCAAGGAAACACCATTGCCTGGACCAGGGGCAGGCCTCCCTCTTTCGATGACAACACATTTATTCTAGAGGATAAACCCAGAGGTCCCTGCATCTTGGTTTCATTAACCTCATTGATGAGTTCCTTGGACCACTTGAGAGGAGTCCATAGTGCCTCGCGGGATGGTTGTTTCTCATGTGCTCGACTCCAACTACATCATTGCACCATTGAGATTCGTACAGGGTATTGGTATGTGCAGTATTTGGTTGAAGAACCCGGATGTCACCTGACTCTAGCACATTGATGAGTCTATTCAAGGGACCTAAAACAGGTTCATGTCCCTTGTGATTTTTGGGTTGTGTTGAAGACAGTGTTCAAAAGCCCCAGTAGTGCTTCTATATAGATTTATGATTGATGCAGCATACTTGTACCATAGAGACTCTGACTCTCCATCAGTGAGTCCATACAACTATGTACCATTCCAAATTCCAGTAGGCTATCAGTCATGAATATATAAAATTCCATGAGAATTCCATGGGTCCAATGTAGCAGTTCTTCGAATCAGTATTGTATTCATCCTCTCAGTGAGGAAGCCACTATGTATCATCAGTTGTATATGATCGGCCCTTGTATTATAGAGAATATATCACATTATTATTTTGACATTGTTACAAGCATGGGGATTCCCACCTCATCGATATACATGTCACACATTATTTGTATCTCACCCATTGATGGGAACCATATTAATACAAAAACCAAAAGCCACCATGCCCCATCCCAGGAAGCACCACCTCTCCACAGAAAATCCTATGATGTCCGTCGGCCATACAATGAGCTCCTACCCTCACACATCAGGGGGCAATATGTTAACCCAAAAAATCCCTCACTCATCTCTACATGGCCTCCACCACCCAAGGACACCCATACACGACCCTCATTTGACCCCATTTGACCCCCACACCCTTAAGAAGGCTTAAAAACATGAAAAAGGGCTTAAAAACCCCTAAAAAGAGCCTAAATAGCTCTCATAGGGGCTAAAACCTCCAAAAAGGGGCTAAAACCCTAAAAGGAGCTAAAGTTTGAGCAAAAGAGGATAAAATCCCAAAAAAGGGGCTAAATCCCTGACCAGGGGCTTAGAACCCTAAAAAAGCTATAAATAGAGGGGTGGGGGTCACTCTCAAAACATTCCTCCCTTGCATACTGTTATGCTTCTTGAGTGGATGCCTTGAGACCATTTGCCTCTCAAGCCACCCACACTCCCTCTCATCCATTTTTCCTTATAGCCATAGCTCCCCCATTGCCAAGAGAGAGTTGCTTCTCCAAGCTAGGGCATGGTGGCCCATTTCCACCAAGAGGTATAAGCATTGTTTCTTGTCATTTTTATTATATTTTTTCTAACATTAGTTTGCTTGTAGGTTTATTTCATGTTCTAACTACTTGTATGCAAGTTTCTGGAGTCTAACCTTGTGTGCAGGGTTTCCATCTCTTTCCTTTATGTTCTTTGCTTCATTTCTGCTCAATTTTTCTTGCATTGCCATCAGGAACCCTGCCCTTCTGTCCTATAGACGGAAGGTAGCCATTCCTGCACTGTAGCAAGGGAGAAATCCCTACTACAAGCCCCATTTCTCATAATCAAATGGATCTTTTCAAGTGATCTTGCCTTCCTTCACACTCATTAAACTCAAGCTATATGTTGCTTTTAAAGGAGTGTTGGGTAGGTGGTAATTTAACCTTTTTTGGACATTTCGGACTAAATACAAAAAAGGTGCACCTTACTTCTTTGGGAGCTAAGAGAGTTCTTATATGGTTTGTTTTACACTTTTCCAGCCTCAGGAGACTAAATTGGACAAAAAAGCACCCCCCCTGGAGTCTTCTTTAGAGTTTTCAAACTCTCTAAACTATGAAAACACCATCGAGCATGTACTAGTTCGTACTCATAAAATTCACGAATAAGTGCTTTATCAAGCATTCTTCTGTCTCTTCTTCGAGCTTTCCCAAAATGAAGAAGGTCCCGAGTTTGCTTTCTTGGACTCGTTCAACCTTTACAAGAAAGAGGGGAAGGGAAGTTCATTCACATGTATTTGAAATAACGGAAGCAATTCTTATTTCCTTGAACAAAGCACCATTTTTTAGTCTATCAACAATTGGGTCCTAGTATTTTGACCTTATCTCGATTCATAGTTTCTTACTCCTCCAGTTGGCTTCTTTTTCAATTATATACGGAATATGTTAATGTCTCCTACATTGCATATTTGTGTCGTTGGTCCTTTCATGTCAAAAGATGCCTAAGTCACTTTTTGTGTCGTGCTCACTGTTCAAGGATTAAACCTTTATCGACCATTCTGCAGTTTCCTTGACCTTTTGTGTCGGTCATTCCCTGGTATTAGTTCATTACATCATGTCTTGGGCGGTCCTTCCTTGTTGTGAAATTCAGTACCAATTCCATATCCAATTAGTCTTTGAATTACCTTGTGTTGGATGATGAAGGATGCCTTAATTCCTTCCTTCCAATGGATCTCTTCCTATCGACTGCAACACCTCTTACTCTGGGAATGAGATTTAGATTTTATGATAGTACCTTGGGGATTTCAGTCATCAGTGGAAATTTCCCTCGCTATTGGGTAGTGGGAATACCTTAATGTCTCCTACTCAATGGATTCTTCAAGTGTTCGACTTCAAGTCCTTGTATTCACATTTGTTAGAATGTAATAGGTACCTTGGGGACCACTTTCATTAATGGTGGTTTCCCTCGCGTTTGTTAATGGTTCTCATCATTGATCGGTAATCAAATTATTTCCTCCATGTTCGACTTCAAATCCTTTATTCCCATGGTTAGGATTCGTACCTTTTGGGCAGTTTGGATTGAAGACCTTGGGCCGATAGTAGCATCGTCATCTTTTTCTATTTCCCAAGCTGGGCAAGACCTTGTTACATTTTATATGACATTTTGTTGATATATAGATCCACCTTGTATTCTTGTGGCTATGATCGATTGTTGAGCATGGATCCACCTTGTTCATTTGTGGCCATGACTCCTTTAGATTTGATATGGCGCCTTTTTTCATATTGAAAGACCATGATAGTTTCATCAGTTATACATATGTTGGATCCACCCGTATATTTATGGCGATGATTTGTATATGGACTTGTATGTTCCAAAGATCAATTTTGTCTAACATTTATCTCTCTTTTAGGTACCTTTTTTCAAGCCTTTCGAGGACCCATATTGGAATTTTGTAACTCCACTTTACCTCTTCTCTACAATGTTAGAAAGGTATTTCAATTGGTTAAAACTTTCTAGAAGACATCAATGTCTTAAAATTCCTATAAGTACCCTAAAAATGATATTTTTTTATGTATTGTACGCGACTTGTTATATATAATACTCGTGTATGCCCTAAATACACGACTATTTACATTGCAACACGCGTGTACCTCCTGCATACGCAATTGATGTCTCTGCAACCTACATATTCATGTCAAAAATACGTTTTTTGAAGTTTGTGTAGTTTGGTTAGTTATGCAACTAACTCCTTCAGTTGCAACTACTTTGTCTTCGACCCTATCTCTTCATAAATCATATAAATAGAGGTAGGGAGGTCCATGATAGGAGACTTGAATCTTTGCATTGTTATGCTGGAGGAATTGGGACTCTCTTTTCCCGCACCTTTTCCCTAGTGATCATCCCCTTGTGTTGCAGAGCTTGGAGGCTGAGTTCATTGGAGAAGAGAAGCAGCAAAACCAAATCAAGGTTTCACGAAGTGCCCAACTTGAAGAGAAGGTATATTTGTACTTATTTTCAAGATTAATAAATGTGTGATTTCCTTCTTCTTCCCAAATCATTGTTCAATGTGTGATTGAATTTATATTTATGATCAGATGTTTATGTTAATCAAAATAGTTTTTCATATTGATTTGATTATCATTTCTTTATATGTGATCATATTGGTTTGAGGAAGGTATAATTCGTTTTACAGGTCTCTTGGAGCAAGAGGAGTAAGAAGAGGATTGAAGGGCTGCTTGGATCAACCTTTGTTTAGCTAAGGTATGAACCATTCTAATCTCTGAAACTTGCTTATATATACTTGCAGAACTATATGCGTCTCTCTTTCAACCCCAGTACGTTGATGGCCTTTTAAACCCTAGCCATAAGATACTTTCCTTTACAATAGTAGGGTTTTGTGTGAGTTTAAAAAAGGGTTTTCCCTTGTATTTCTTTAAGTTTCATCATTTCCTTTAAGTTTAAACTCACCCTGGCCGCTCCACCTGCTCTCAGAGCCTCACCAGTCCATTCGGAGGAATTATTTTCCCACAATCTATTAGATCATGATGAGCATACAGAGGCCAAGACCTGCCTATGTAGGAATTTTGTTGCCAACATTTTACCCACTGACCTGCGTCGTGTTTGTCTTGACCCAATGGCTGAGGGAAGCAAGGTAATGTAGAGTACTGATGTTTTTTTTTAAATTGTTTGACCACCATATCTTAGTCATTTATCTCGTTCTAGTGGATAAGTAGTTTAATGATGTAAATACTAAGACATTTTATGTGTTATTGCAGTCACCACCCATACTAGACATCATCCAAAAGGAGGCTAGATGAGCTCCCATCCCATGATGAATACTTGAAGCAATTGCATGATAGATTGAGGGAGGATGAACTTGGAATCCAGCTGAGAAGGTGATCAAAAGTGTAATTGCTCAAGATGCAATAAGCAACTACCTTTTAGAAGATCAGCTTCGAGTAATTCCAATAAGGATGGCTGACATAAAGACTCAGGCATCCAAACATGAGGTCACGGTCCGATTCCTGGAACTAGCAGAGTTTGACATAATTATTTCGAATGATGTGGCTTGGAAACAATTCATTACTGAGTTTACTGAGCTCACTTAAAGTGTTTTTTGTCATGTTTACACATGGGAATATAATCGTAATATTTTGTATTTATAATCTTAATTAGTGAGCACACTAGAAGACAAATATTTTGTAACCGAATGTTAAGGAATCCCAAAGGGCAGGAGAACCAAGAGTCATTGTGAAAATGTATAAATAGAATTATAGTCGAATGGAGAGAGGAATTTTCTCTCAATCTTATGTGAAATACATTTTGTAAGAAGAATTTTTTATTTTTATAATAAAGAAGAACTAAATTTCTGCTAGAGAAGGAGCTGTCAAAGTTTCAAATGCATGCTATCTAGATGGATGAATATAGAACTATTTATGTTTCAGATGACTTTTTAAATCTGTTAGATCATTTCACTTCTGAACTATTTCTATGTTGTGAATGATTTTCTTTCATTGTTATGAAGCTTATGCTGCAGATGAGTAATGATGTTTTAACAAACAATGAGTTATCTCTATGTTATTTGTCTACTGTGTTTATGTATTCTGAATTATATCAGCTATCTGTAAAATTCCTTTTGCATAAAATACAGTACATTACTCCTGCAAATAATCATCTTTCTCCCTGGGGATAGGTTAGATAGAATTAGCATAGCATAGTTGTTATTTGCTTTCTATGATTTAGGAACAAAGGGGATAAGACTAGAAGTAAGAACCTACGCATTACATTATGAAACCTTTTATTCCTAATCATTTGCATTTAATTTAGGCACTTGCATATCATTTACAAAACAATAAAAACACACATAAACGGTGGACTGGTCCGCAACCAGTAAAATAAAAATCAAGCTCTCACTTAATTCTATGGTAGTCGGGTCGCTAACTAGAGGAATTCCCCGTACCAAATGATAAGCAATCTAATTGGGAACGATTATTGGGGAGAATCCCTACTATCGGTACCTAGGATTTTCTAGGCATTAATGGCTTTGGCACTAGAAGGAGGCCCTCCAGTGCATGGTTGGTCGAGGAAATCCATTTTCTAGAGAACATTCTACCGGTGATAGTTCTGAAACTAGTTTCCCCAAGAGACCTAGTCCAGAAGAAAAGTTAATCCTGAGTTAGACGTTCCAGAATACCTTTATTGTATCTCTAACGAAGTATTTGATCATTTAAGAAGAATCACAAGGTCATATGCAAAGAAGCTTGCAGGATTGCCAAATATCTCTGACCTACCTAGAAGACAAGCTCACAGAAAAGAACACCCTTACATAGAAGATTTAGTGTTAGTAGGATATTTTGAAGAGTTGGTAGATTTAACCTTGCAAGAAATTTTTCAACCTCTTAATCAGTTGGGACCGAAATCTTCATATTGTTCACCTTTCCAATATCCACCTCGATCCCCTCCTCGAATCATGTCCATAAATGTACCTCCAAATCCTAACGCAAATCAGCCTAATCCACCTGTACCAACTTGGAGGGCTAGAAAACCACTGAACTTATCTCCTCCAATGCATGCTTTGACACAGAATTATGAAAAGTATTTTCCTATATTTGACCCGGGGGAAGGCATATTTGGGGATGACCATGTACATATTTTTTTCTTGGCGTTGGAAGCATTAGAAGTTGAACATGAGGATGTGGTATGTAGGTTGTTTCCTCATACTCTCAAAGGTAAAGAAGCATCATGGTATTTTATCTTACAGGACAATTCAATCACAGAATGGGACACTTTTGAAATACTGTTTAAAAACAAGTTTTGCAGCCAAAAAACTATTGATGCTCTGATGAAAGAACTATTGGCTCTTAAAAGGGAAAATAAGGAAAAGGTGAGAGACTTTAGTCAAAGGTTTTCTTCTCACTTAAAAAAAATAGCGCAGCCATAAAACCTACGGAAGAAACCCTAATTGAATAGTATACTTCAGCTCTTGTCTTTGATATAGCAATGTTTTTCAAAAGATCAGTAAAACCTTCCTTAGCAGAAACTTATGAGGAAGCCGAAAAGATAGAAGCTGAACTTGAAAGTGTAAATAAACATTCTATGGAGTCAGAGACCAGGCCCTTCAACTGTAAAAAACCTTTGTTGTTGACAAGACCCAAAGATGAGCATTATCATGAGTTAGAAAGTGTGGTCAAAATGGTACAAAAGTTATCCAACAAGATTGTTGACTTAGAGAAAGATAAAGAGGCAAATTCAAGCAGAAAACAGTATGAACCATTCTTCAAGAAAAGAGAGGAAAGTGGTCCCTGTCAGCCACCCACACACAATCCTCCTGTTATGAATCTCACTAAAGTTGGAATGGACAATTTCTATACATTTCATCAACAACCTCACTCTAAAAATAAATGCCCACAGTGGATTAATTCCATGAAATTGGTTATGAATCAATTGCTAGACTATAGATTAAGAGATCCTGAGGATGATGACGAAAGGGTTCATGAATCAAGAGAAACACCTGAGGAGACTACCATGGAATTGTGGGATTGTGCACCTATGTTGGGTTTAGAATATGAATAACCTAATGAAGAGATACATCTGTTAGATGTGAATGTCACAACTAGGAGTAAAGGTCCACTAATTGAAGATAACACATTACTACCCAAAATTAAAATAATTCAGGAAAACATGAAGAAAGTCAGAAATAACACTCAGGCTCATCTTATACCTGGTTTGGTTATAACAAGGAAAAATGTTCCAACTATCAATAAGCCTATGAAGGATGTTGAAAGTAAAGTAGAAGGTGTTAATAAAATCCCAGCAGACTGTGAGATGGGGTATGATATAGTAGAATACATCAAGAAAACTAAGGATAATATTTCTGTATTTGAGATGTGCAGTCTAACCCAACAGAAGAAGAAAATTTTGGAAGACTTGGATTCTCCAACCAGTAAACGCCAAGAATTTATTCAGTCGGGAGAATAAATAAGTGAAGCTAGTATCGGGGGAAAGTCCAAATCCGAAACATTACCATTTATGCTTACATTTGAAATTTTAAATCATAATGTGCACAACTGTTTGGTAGACTCTAGGGAATCTACAAATGTTATGCCTCTGTCAGTGTTTAAAAGGATAAATGGCCAACCCAAGCCATCTAATGGAAAGATCATATAGTTCGACAGAACAACCGTGAAGGTGGTAGGAGAAATGGAAGATGTGTCGATACGTTTAGCTGCGGATGAAAGGATGTGTCAATTTATAGACATTATGGTAGTAGATATCCCTGAGGCATACAAACGGATTTTGAGCTAAGACTGGTCTACGAAACTAGATGGATATTTTGCAACTCACTGGTCGCATTTATCATTACCCTATCAAGTCTGTCAAAACCATCTTAAAGTAATGAGGGAACCACATATGAGGCACAATGTGACACTATTGGAAGGAAAGAATGAGCCAATAAACTTTTCACACTCAGTTTTGGGAAATTATTTCATTGAATTGGAACCGGGAAATTACCAAGCTGAGGATGCCGATAATGGATCAGATACACAGCCCGAGCTCCTTCAGTTTTAGCGTGCTGATAAAATTGATTGTAACATAGTTAGCTTAGTCCCATAGGTAGAAAGTAGAAATATTTTAGTAAAATCAATAGATAGATTTTGGGATTTATATTTTGATGGTTCAAAATCTCAGGAAGGATCAAGATCCGGCTGTATTCTTATCGATCCAGAAAACAATAAACATTTTCTTTCTTGTAGATTAGAATTTGAATGCACAAATAACACAACTGAGTATGAAGCATTAATACAGGGTTTAAAGAAGGCAATTGAATTCAAGGTTAAAAATCTAAAAGTCTACACAGATTCTAAAATTTTTGTTAAGTAAGTTTTAAATACAATCCATTATCTATGACCACATCTGAAAGGTTATCAAAATGAAGTTTAGGATTTTCTAATGAATTTCGATGCATTTAATATAGTTTCAATTCCTCGGATAAAAATTGCAGCAACAAACTTATTAGCCACATTAGCTGCCAGGCTTGTTCGTACTAATAATCAATGTTCCATTGAATTAATTTTCAGGCCTGTTGTACCAGACAACATCACTAATCTAAGAGTATTCAATGACGACCTATAGATATTAGAATTTCTAACAAATGATGAGAATTTCAAGGGAGCCGTAATCGATGATGAAGAACATCAAGCAAACCTTCAAAGTGGAAATTTTATACCCAAAGGAGTTAGAAATTTGGAGGGGATGTTTGATCTGAATAACAATTTTAGAAGACCAAAAAATGTCAAAATGCACAGTTCATCTATGAAATTTGAGCTGGTAAACTTGGGGTCAGAAGCTGAGCCAAAATATGTAAACTTAGGAAAGTGCTGCTCACCTGGGGAAAGAAGCAAATTCATTAGCTTGTTTAAAGAATATAAAGATGTCTTTTCTTGGACATATGAAGATCTTAATACATATGATACACGCATTATACAACATGTGGTTCTGATTAAAGCAGGACTCAATCCATTTCAGCAGCCTTTAAGAAATATGCATCCTAAATTAGAACCTTTGATTCAAAGAGAAGTAAAGAAATTGCTTGATGCAAGAATTATTTTCAAAGTTAGACACTCGGAATGGGTTTCAAATTTGGTACCAGTAAAAATTGAGTTAGGAGAGAGAACAGGAAATTGGGTCACAACCTTGCAAGAGTATGACTTGGAATTCAAACAAGCAACAATCTTCAAAGGACAAGGAATTTATAAACGAATGGCTGAAATTCAGGGTAATGAAGAAAATGGTTGGGAAAATGAGACTAAAATACATATGATAGATGTGTGTCCCTTATTCACCACCCCAGAATCTTAGTATAGAGATTTGGTACACTACCTCCAACAGGGGTATTTTCCTGAACACTGGAATTCTGAGCAAAGGAGGGAATTGCGCTTAAATTTCACATATTATTAGATAATCGACAAAGTGTTTTTTAGAAAAAAATATGACGAAGTTTTTCTCAGATGTTTAGAAAGAGAAGATGCAGAAAAAGTTGTGAAACAATTGCATGATGGCCCTACTGGAGGTCATTTTTCAGGAGATACTACAACACACAAAATCCTAAGGGTTGGATACTATTGGCCGACTGTGTTTAAAGATGCTCACACTTATGTCCACAAGTGTGATACATGCCAAAGGAGCGGTGGAAGACAAGCAAAAGCAGTGGGGCCATTACAACCAGTTGTTATTTCTGAACCATTTGAGTAATGGGGAATCGATATTATCGAAGAGATTAATCCAAATTATTCATTGCAACATAAGTACATCCTTACGGCCACGGATTATTTTACCATATGGGTGGAGGCTATCCCGTTGTGAAAAATAAACAAAGATGCAGTTATGGATTCCTTACAAGACCATATTATGACCAGGTTTAGGGTTCCAATTTCCCTAGTTTTTGATAACACATTTTATTTTTCATCAATTCAAAGTTACTACATTTGCAAATGAGAATGGAATTAAATTACATTATTCTGCTAACTATTATCCGCAAGGTAATGGGTTAGTTGAATCTACAAATAAAAATCTCATTAGGATTCTAAAAAATACCGTCATAGAGAATCAAAGAAGCTAGCATGCAGCTCTTCCTAATGCACTTTGGGTCGATCGAGTTACACCCAAGAACTCCTTAGGTGTTTCATCCTATACCTTAGTTTACGTCAAGGAAGTTATCCTTCCCCCTAACATTTTGTTGCCTTCCTCCCAATTAGCCCAAGGTTCTAGAGGATCTAATAACGAGGTCTTGCAAGCCCGAATTAACACTCTTCTGAAATTAGGAGAGTCTAGATCCAAGTCCAAGGAATGGTTTAAGCACCAACAAGAAATTGTGAAAAGATGGTTTGACAAACACAATTCCAGGCAGAAAGAGTTTGCAGTAGGAGATTTGGTTCTGAAGTAGCATCATTAGCATGATGAAAAGGGTAAGCACACTAAGTTTCAACATTTATGGATAGGCCCATTTTAGATTGCAGAAAAGCTAGGCCCCTCGACATACAAGTTACAGGATTTGCAAGGGTGGGAAGAGAATCTTCCAATCAATGTTTTGGTTCTCAAACCTTATTTTACTTGATTCTTTTGAAGTTTTCTGTACATAAATAAACATTTGGTTTTTTCTTCATTTCTTCCGTAGTTAGTTTTCCTTATTTACATTTCCTTTGTTAGAGTCTGATTTATTTCATTTTGTTTATTTGCTTTATTTTAGTTTTCAAATAAGCCAGCACAATCTTTAACGTTTGGAGGACATTGGAATTTTGGGAAAACTACAAATATTTTGAATGAAAGACTCCTTACTAAATATACTTTTATTATAATTATGATTCTTTAAGGTTATAAACTATCTAAAAAGGAGGATATGAACACATTGAAGTCATGTTTAACCCCTATTAAATAACCAAGGTAAGAAGAGTCTAGAATACTATTTTGGGGCTCCATCCAATGTGGAAATTGAACCCAAGTGATAGAACAATTGCACTCACAAAATTTCTAACCAAACATGCAAAATTACAAACAAAGGAGACTAAAATTGGAGCATAACACTAATCTGTATTGAATAAGTGTACATTATCCAACCTTATGAAGTCATAGGCTGCTGCAATATATAATTACATGAGATATTTGAATGTATAAGGATGCCATTCGAAATAGTAAAAAAGTAGGCTTACTAAATCTAGTCAAATCCCCCATAGGTGCATAAAGCAGTTTCGAAATCCACTTAGAGGCTCACGAATTGGCAAAGTCAAGTAGGTAAGATAATAAGGGATGGAAAGATAACCCATACATGCTTTTATTCAAAGAAAAGGATGGAGGATGATGAGGGCAAAAAACAAGTCAACTACACCTAGTCTTACTTTCCCTTTTGCCTTATTTCTTGATAAAACGGGAAACTAAGCAGAAAAAGTAGATATGCACTTTGGAGGATCTGGAATAAAGTAGACATGCTAAATACAGTTTCCAGGAGGTTTCCCAAGTGCTCCATGACTCGGTTTTAGCAAATTTGACTTCTATGACATGTGGAAGATAACTTGCATAGAGTGGAATATAGGAAACTAGGAAAATAAGAGAAAAATGGATTAATTAATGTCTAAGGTAGGTAACTATGGGTTGATTATTCTAACACCCCCCCTTAATCCTGAATTTATGAGTAAATATCAGAAAACTATAGGGACTAGTAATAAGGATTAGTCACCCTTTACATAATACATGTCCATTTAACCAAGGAAAGAGGCAAAAACCCAGTGGGAAAATCCTCCCTTAAACATGGACAGTAAAACAAAATTTGAAAATATTGTCAACAATCATGCTTCACAGCATGATAAAAAATCCCCAGCATTGATTTGAGATTGCTAAATGTCTTCTCACAAAAAAATTTGGTGAATATGTCTGCTACTTGTTCTGAAGATGCACAGAAGAGTAGGTGAATGGTGCCATCATGCACAAGCTGTCTGATGTAGTGCATATGGATCTCAATGTGTTTGGTTCTCTGTCTCTGAATTGGATCATTGTAGATTTGAATGGTGCTCTGATTATCACAATAGATAATAGTTGAAACCTCTGATTCGAAGCCACACTCACCAAGTATTCCCTGCAACCATAAACATTGAGTTGCTGCATTTACAACTCCTTTGTACTCTACTTCTATAGATGAGAGTGCTATGGCACTTTGTTTCTTGATTGACTAGTTGATTGCTCCTTCAGCAAGCATGAACACATATCCTGATGTTGACTTTTTATCTGTGTTGTCACCTGCCCAATCACTGTCAGTAAACCTAATCAAATCAAGATCAGATTTAGCTTTGTAGAAGATCCCATGAGTTCTTGTTCCCTAAACAAAGTTAAGGATCATTTTGGATGCTCTCCAATGGATCTCATGAGGCAGATCCATGTATCTTGAAGCCACACTTACTGCATAAGAAATATCAGGTTGAGTGTGTGTAAGGTAAATCAAACACCCAATCAACTACCTATACAGTGTATTATTTACCATAGGAGAAGAACCTGCTTCTTCAAGCTTAAATCCTGAAAGGAAGGGAGTCTTGCTTGGCTTGCAATATTTCATGTTGAACTTGTTCAATAAATATAAATCATACTTGGACTGATGTACTTTTATTCCATGTTGGGATTGAGCAATTTCAAGACCCAAGAATTTGCTCAACAACCCCAAATCAGTCATAGAAAATGCATGGTTCATTACATCCTTCAAGGAGGCAATCTCTTTCTTTGAACTTCCTGTAATCAGAAGGTCATCCACATACAAAACAATAATCATCAAAGAACCATGAATCAGCTTCAAATAAACATTAGGATCATACTTGCATCGAAGAAAACTCAATGACAGCAGAAAGCCATCAATCTTGGCATACCAAGCCCTGGGGGCTTGCTTGAGCCCATACAATGATTTCTTTAGCCTGCACACAAAATATGGATTAGAAACAAACCCTTGATTTTTATGCATGTAAATCTATTCAGTAATATCTCCATTTAGGAAAGCACACTTCGCATCCATGTGATGTACCTCCCACTGCTTCGAAGCTGCAATGGCTAAGGCTAGCCTTATGGAGTCCATCTTTGCCACTGGTGCAAATTTTTCATTGTAGTCAATACCATGTACCTATGAGTATCCCTTGGATACCAATATTTCCTTATATTTAAAAGTTGAACCATCAGCAGCAAACTTAGTTTTGAAAACCCACTTACATTGAACTAGCTTCTTCCCTAGGCGAAGATCAACCAGTTCCCAAGTGTTGTTCTTCTGGAGTGAGCTGAATTCTTCTTTCATGGCTGTTTTCCATATTGGATCATGTGCTATATCTTCATATGTCTGTGGGTCTAATTCAACCATCAGATAGCACTTCTCTACAAACAAAGGGTCTTTCATACATAGGGCACTCTCAAACTAAGATCTAGTCCTCCTAGGATCACTAGGATTTCCAGCTAGTTCCCTAGCGGCATGAATGGTATTTGCTTCCCATTTTGGTCGTGTAGGAATATCAAGATATGCAATTAAATAATAATTATCAGACATATCAAAATCAGCAAACTCATTTGTCTCTCCACTTACATTCAATGGTTCTGGTGGTGAAGAAGACTCTCCAACTTCAACTGCTGCTAAAGGCTCTTCTTAGAACTGAACACGCCTTTCAATGAAGGATTTGTTTGTGCTCAAGTTGATCAGCTTGTATCCTTTTGAATCTTTAGAATACCCAAAAAATAGTCACTCTTGGCTTTGGGGTTGCAAATCCTTTCTCTTTTCTGTTGGAATTCTAACCCAAGCCTTTGAGCCAAAACGCCTGAAATGGGTCACATCTGGCTGGTGCCCACTCCAAGCTTCGAAAGGAGTCATACCATCAAGTTGTTTATGAGGCACCCTATTCTAGATATAGGATGCATAGTTTATAGCCTCAGCCCAAAACTTTGGTGGCAAAGTCTTAGCCTCCATCATACAGGTTGCCATCTCCTTCAGTGATCTGTTCTTTCTCTCGGCAACACCATTTTGTTGTGGTGTGTATGGGATTGAATGCTGCATCCGAATACCTGCATATTTACAATATTGAATGAACTTAAACTTGACATAATCACCACCATTTTCAGATCTGAGGATCTTGAGTCTCTCCCCAGACTGGTTTTCAACCAAGGCCTTAAAGACTTTGAAGAGGTCAAAAACTTCAAACTTGTGCTTTAGGAAGTAAACCCAACAATACCTGGAAAAGTCATCTATGAAGGTCAATTCATATTTGGCTTGAATCATTGAAATATGAGGAAATGGACCAGAAACATCACTGTGGATCAACTCAAGAGGTGAAGAGGTTCTCTCATGACTAGCTCTCTCAAATTTATGCTCTGGGTGTTTTCCTAAGATACAACCTTGACAGAATCCCTTGGAAAACTTAATCTTGGGTAACCTTATGACCATATATTTTTCACTCAAATCATAAAGATACTTATATTTAAGATGGCCAAATCTTCCATGCCAAAGCTTGCTTGCCTCATTAGCATGAATTAGAAGAGCAGAGGGGTTTGAGTAGGGTAGAAAATGTGAGAACATGTACACCTTCGAAGTGTGATCCACAACACCTTTTGCAATGAATTTACCATTCGAGATCTGTGTGATCTCAACATCATCAGGGGAGAGTATGACCTTATTTGGAGACCCTATGTGAGTCAACTGATACACTGACAAGAGATTAGAGGCAAGACCTGGAACATACAAAACATTATTGAACTTACCATGGTCAAGATCAATCCTTCCTTTCCCCAAACTGTTAGTGAGAGAGTCATCTCCCAACACTATTGGTGGACCTTTCAACATGTCAAGAGAGGAGAATTCCTCCTTGGTCGAAACCATATGTCTTGAAGCTCCAAAGTCTATGATTAAGCTAGGTGAGCCTTATGTGCCAGCAACCAAAGCATGTACTCTCTCTCTATCCTCTAAATTTGATCATCCTTCCCTATTCTTTGAGCAATCAGGAAGGGAGATGTTATTCTTCTCCAAGAGTTGGGTCAACATGTCAATTTGCTTCTTCATACAGGATCTCTCAGGATGATAGCCCTTACTACAGTATGTGCACTTGCTCATTTCTCCTTTGTTCTTCTTCTTCTGGAAGTTCTTATTGGAGCCTTGGGGCTCCTCTTGAGACTTGTTCTTGTCTCTCTTTTTCTCAAGTGGCTTCTTATATTTCTTCTTGCCTTTTGAATCCACCCTCGAATCTCCAGCAACCAAAGATTAGTCTTTGGAAGGTTTGATGGTGCCCATCATTACCAGTTTATCTTGTTCTTGTGTTAAGGATTCCATGAACTCTGCAAGCTTAGGCATCTTCCAGGCTCGAGCTGTCAACTTTGTGGCATGGAAGGTCAAAAAAAACACTGAATAGTCAGGGCCAATCTTCGAGAGTATGGCCAAAACTAGTTGCTCTTCCTTCTTTTCAATTCCACACTATTTTAGTTGCAATAGAGTTGCAAGGATTCGAAGCTGCTGGGACTCAAAGAGATCAATTCATTCTTGATTTGATGTCCTCTCATCTCATCTGTCTTACCAAAAATCTCCACAAGATTCTCCCACACTTCATTAGGTGATGTCAATCCATCAAGATGGAAGAGGAGGTCTCTTGAAATGCTCAGACACAAAAGACCATAGGCCTCATCCCTCCTATTGTGCCATTTAATTTTCTTTGCAGTTTCATTGGGCTCTGCCTCAGTTTCCATAGCCACCCTATAGAGACCTTTCTCTCTCAATAGTATCTCCATATCTGCTTTTCATTCAAAGAAATTAAATGGAGTCAAGATGATCTTATGAGATTGATCCATAGCTCAGAACTGTGCCCTTCAGTCAACAGAATATACTCCTAGTCAAGATGTTGAACCTAAAATAGCAATATGGAAGGAGAGAAATAGATCTCCAAAGGCTCCGATACCATGTGTAAATTGAACCCAATTGATAGAACAATTGCACTCATAAAATTACTAATCAAACATGCAAAATTACAAACAAAGGAGACTGGAATTGGAGCATAACACTAATCTGCATTGAATAAGTGTACAATAGCAACCTTATGAAGTCATAGGATACTGTAATATATAATTACATGAGATATTCGAATGCATAAGGATGCCATTCAAAATAGTAAAAAAGTAGGCTTACTAAATCTAGTCAAATCCCCCATAGGTGCATAAAGTAGTTTCCAAATCCACTTAGAGGCTCACAAATTGGAAAAGTCAAGTAGGAAAGCTAATAAGGGATGGAAAGACAACTCATACATGCTTTTATTAGGAGAAAAAGGATGGAGGATGATGAGGGAAAAAAACAAGTCAACTACACCTAGTCTTACTTTCCCTTTTGCCTTATTTCTCAATAAAACATGCAACTTAGTAGAAAAAACAGATATGCACTTTGGAGGATCTGGAATAAAGCAGACATGCTAAATATGGTTTCCAGGAGGTTTCCCAAGCACTTCATGACTCGGTTTTAGCAATTTTGACTTCTATGATATGTGGAAGACAATTTGCATAGAGTGGAATATAGGAAACTAGGCAAATAAGACAAAAATGGATTAATTAATGTCTAAATAGGTAACTATGGGTTGATTATTCTAACATCCAATTCACATTAAGGTCTGTCCTAGGAAGCTAACATAAAAGGACCCATGGAAAGGAACTAGAGTGGATAGGTGTATGGTATTTAAAATGATCTCATGCCACAAATCAAATCCAAAAGGCTTAAAAGAGTCAAATCTCCCAGAAAGAAAGCATACATCAAAAGACATACTGAATAAAATCAGTAATGTATATGATTGCTCAGAGGTTCTTCTCCATCTGTGATCTAAAAGCAAACTCTCTCTCACACAAAAGGACACTATGGATGGAACAACCTAAACCAAGTTTCAAAATAAGGAAGCAATATGGGAAGATGAAAAAGGACAAAAGTCCAAAAGCATCAAAAGAATGCAGGCAGCGTGGGAATGAGGAACAAACAAATATGCCCATCCACACTCTGTTACGATCCTATGGTGTCTGAGCTAGAAGCAATCAAAATGCAGAAGTTAATGAACCCCATATATTGGCCTCAGAAGAGTTATCAAGACTTTGAAAACCTGGTTACCCTACCCTAGTGGACTATAATCAATGTTAAAGTTCTAAATCTTGCATTCCTAGAAAGGTCTGTTGTAATCTCACAGATCACATAAAGTTACCAATAATACATACAAAAATACACAGAATATTCACAGATACAAGAGACAAGAACTGATAACCTGAACAGATTATATTATTCTCAATAGATCATACAAAGCCAAGAACTGAACTACGTTCTTGAGTGGCTCAACAGCCTAATATACAGGTTACAAACAGTTACAATCATAACTACCTGTCGGTTCACCGAACCGACACGACTATTAGTTAACAGAGTAACTACTGTGTTTACTCAGCCGACCGACGTAGTCGGTCTCTCGACTTAGTCGGCTGATCGACTAAGTCGGTCTTCGTTCAAGTTGACTTTATGTCGACTTGCTCCTTCTACATCTCCCCCACAAACAAAATATTTCTTCGTCCCGAAGAAAAAGGGGAGGTAAAAAATAGATAAGAAGTACAAAAATAGATTGCAAAGGGAGACTGCTACTGAGGTGGGCTGTGCAGGCGAATAGTTGGTCTCTTCTGCACACAGATTTCGACTATTGCTGGTGCTGTGATGGCAAGCTGGTGTTGAAAGTCCGTCCATGTCTGCAAGGCTTTCTGAATGTCGATAGTCAGAGTAGTAAGATTTGAGAGTACCGACATCTTCTCTACCATGGCCATTTCTGCAATATTGTCCATGTTGGGGCCCAGCAGCTGATTGTGTTCCTCCGCAGTCTCAAGGAGTCTCTTCATCTGCGGACAGATGTTGTCGA
>LPNX010750686.1:0-10254 GCA_001517045.1 Pseudotsuga menziesii
AACTGGAACCTCTATGCTCATGTAGGTGTCCAATCCATTTTCTTCAGAGAGATCATATACTTCTAGGCTTGGAAGTTGTCAACTTCACCAAGCTTATTAAAGTCCATGCCCTTTCTGGAAAATCTTCAATAATTCCATTTGGACCTCTTTAGCCCAATATATTGCAATTCTCCCCAGGTGTCCTGTTTAGGGATGAATTCTGGAAGAGGTTGGAACCCTAACTTGGAGAGAACATATCTCCTGGAATATAGCGAATCTGAGGATGAATTTTGGAAAAAGTGTTTATCAGGATTTTATCTTAGGCCCCTGCAATTTTCAGCTCCTGATCCTTTGCCAATCTCGGAATATAGTGAATGTGCCAAAACGTAGCAGTTTTAGTATTTAGAGTTTTTCTAGCTCGGGGTCAAACTAGGGTTTGACTTTCCCAGAGATTCACCCAACCAAAAATATTGATCTAGGTCTCTAAACTTCGGTTTTGATGAAGAGAACAATCCTATGCTGGTCTCACTCAAAAATTCCTCTTCTGTAGAAAGTCCTAATTTCCACATCGAAAATTGAAAATGCTCGGAATCGAATTTCGCTTCGATAGAACGATGCACCCTTCAAAGGAGAGTCAGCCTAGCATTCTTTTGCTAATTGATTGTGGAGAGAGAACCAAAAAGTAATAATCCCTAGCTTCTATAACTTGTGAAAGCTGCCCTATTCAGGTTAGCTCTGATACCATGTTGAATTTTCATATGCTTAACTAAGACATAAGTATATCATTTCATTTTTCATAATAAAAGCATATAAAGCAGGATCACTGAAAGAAATAGTATCACAAGAACGACACAAATTTATCCTGGGAAAACCCTAAAGGGAAAAACCTAGCAAAAGCTTCCTCAATATAGATGCCCCAAAAAGGGAAAAATGTAAAACCAACAAGGAGATCAAAAACCTGATTCTCCTCCTTCTCCAGCAACTCCTCTCCTCCACAAGTGTGCTATTCCAAGTGAGTGTGTGTATCACAAATGAGGAGCACTACACCTCTATTTATATTCATCTGTTTACTTAAATTTTACTCAATTAACATGTCGGCTTAAGTTAGTTCATGTAGGCTCGAGTTACACATGTAGGCTCAAGTAACCACACTGGGGTGCTGATGACCCACCTTTACAATTAGAGGGGACTACCTCATGACTCTTATTAGTTCTTTCGATTAGGAGCATCAGGGTACAATGTAATACAAGAGGTTCTCCCGGTTGGACCATCGGGGACCACAAAAGATACATAAAGAATATTCTTCGAAGTTACAATATTTCAACACTGTGGTTATACATGAACTATCGCAGGTGTATCTCTTGGCTTCCACAGTTCCCTCTGACGTCGACCACTAAAAGACCATGATCGTGCAGTTTCAATCAAAGATAAGTGCTCCAGAATTTGAGGTCTGTTTTGGTAGTGCTCTAGAAACCCAAACCCTGTTGGGAATTTGTTGTTATCCGAGTCGGAAGAAACTCTTTTGAATATTTTTTTGCCAACATTAATCGAAACAAAGCTACGACTAGAAATAACCAAAGGAAGCTTTAACAACATATGACAGGTTTCTTGTGCTACTATATCTCTTTCCACAATTGTTTCAGCAAGAAACTTTTTATATGCACATATAGAGGGAATGTCAGAGTCAACGACATTGGAAATTCTTGTCAACATGTCTTGATAGCTTTCCAATCTTCTCTCTGATTTTGAAGCATACTTTGCAATGTATTTCAAAACTGCATAACGTGAAAGAACCGGCTGGCAATCAACATTGGCATGCCATATTGAAAGAAGAGGAATGTTATGAACATTTAACCTCTCGTCGTTGCAAGCAGGTTCATATTTTTTGTGTCCTTTTTCATTGACAAATATTTTCAACTGGTCTTGAAGTTCCCATGGTGCATTGTATCAGCACATGTAGGAGGAACCTTTTTTTCGTAAACATGAATGAACACTCCATCTTGTGTGGCGCTGCACTCGATTCGCTAGTTTCTCATAATCATCAAGGGAATTTGTATTGAATATTTCACTGGTATCCAATAAGCAAGGATATTCCTCTAGAGTTCGATGAATAGATATATTCCTATGGTGAGCATCATGAGGATTCCATGTTGTTACATAATTGTCAAAGTATTGTCTTGTTGCATCAACTCTTATCGTGTCTTTCCAATCTAGTTGTTACATGTCTGGTGCAACTTCTAACCATAGAAAGCCATGGATATGTGCTGAACCCCTATGTTGCCATTCATACCTATGAAACTCATCATGTTTCAATAATATTAGCTTGCAACAAAATTTCAAGTAATAATCTAACATGTTAGAAAAAAAACAGAATAAGGAAACGACTTACCTATATCAGTAGTATTTAGCATGAAGGTATTTCACAATGATTTCGTGACGGAATATACTGAAATGTTCATGCATATACTTTGCAACAATATGTGGATAGTTAATAACATTATCGGTTCTCCATCTATTTCTGTTTTGCGCAGATACAGGTGCAGAATTGGGCATAACTTTATGTAGGTCTGGCCACTTGGTATCAGCTACACTCAAAGTGAAAAACAAAGTTGGGAAACCAAGTTGTGATATCATGTCAGTAAGCTCAATGCGGCATATGTTCTAGTATGCCTTTGTTCCTCAAATACATGAACCAAAACGCATCAATCATTCGGCTAATTTGGTGTCAGGGAATTCAATGAGCTCCTTATGTAAATCTTCAATTGTGGTAGGTATGCCATCTTCAATGTTTTTTTTCACGAATACAGCAGCTGTTCCTTGGATTTTATGTCTCATTATCATGTTCAATACAAAATACCAAAACCTTGGATTTTTTCCAAACCTTGTATCACAATATCTAAGTAGGTGCAACCCATACTCATGTAAGTGGACATCCTTCAAACGTGGTTGCAACCAATCAGCAGTGCCGATGGGAAACAATGTTGGAAATGCCATGTCAAACAAACCTTCTATGTTGTATTCATTTATTGGAGACAAACCAATCTCTAGCCATTCCATATCTAAATCTGAAAAAGAAGATTCTTTGTTAACAAAGTTTTGTATCTCTTCTATCTCTCTTTGTGCATTTGGAATTCTAGCTGTAAAGGATGAAGGATGAGTTTCGAGTCGATGAGTTCCAAATCTATCAATGTCTGCATCAATATCTTCTGAGTCAGCTATGTCAGAGTTGATATAACGCAATTTAGAGAAGACATCTATTGGATGGTCTGGGAGACATACGACTGATTCTGGATCAACTTCAACATCTCGGTAATATTTTTCCATTTGTATTTTGTAATGAAATGCATCCATTACTCGCGACCTACTAACAATGCAATCATAGTGCTTGGTGGAGGCCCTTCTCTTCTGACAATTAATATGTCTAGGTCTTCTATTCGACGAGGAAGTCTCTTAACAATTGAAACGATATCTTGTGGGAAGCTAATTGTATGGCCACTGTATATATATTGACCTCCACATGCATGTTTGACCTGTAGTATTGGATTCACTCGTGCTATTAGCATTTCTTCAACCTGTGTCAAAACTGATAAAACAGGAGGTTGTTTTCCAGGATTCATGTTGTTATCTCGAGAGAAACGATGGATACCATGCTCTTGCCTACATCTCACACAAATAGGTCCTTGATCTCGTCTGAAAGCATTCATTCCAGGGTATGATTCATGACAAACATTACACATTTGCACAATTGACAATTTATCAATTTGGGCACGAAATGCTTGATGGAAAGAGGACATTTGTTGGAAAAACTCAACCATGTTTCTTGATGTATGTATATTTAAACCTGGATCTTGAGCATGGACGTTAGCATTCAATGCGGAGTGAGACGATACATGCCGACATCTCTCTCCTCTGTTGTTGCGACGATGTAAATTCTTGACTTGCCTTCATTGAGTACCATCACCTGAAACCTGACCCAGATGGTTGTCATCATGAAAATTATAATGAAGGTTGGTTGCCATCATATCGTTGAGATGAGTTGGGGTTTGAATGTTGTGTCCTCGACGATCCTCAGCGCTATTATCCTGAAAAGTGAAAATGTTATTGTTAAATATTATGTCAAATCTTCTGGTAAGATCGAAATATGGAACTTACGTATGAATAGGATGAGTAAGACCTTTGATGTTCCAAGATAAATAGTCCTTTATGCATCTCCACTTGGTCTACTGATCATGATCTGGTCTCGAATTATTGCTTAATCATTCATAGGTGTAGAATTGTTTTCCCAATTGAAGTCCATGTTCTTCGGTTGGCTGCACACAACATAATTTTGACCGAAATTTTGTAGAGAGTCATCGTCACCAGAAGACGGAATGACATTCATCGATATCATGTCGTTTCGACAATTATGTCCAACACTGACTAGCTGTTGTCCATGGATGCTACTATCCTGAAATTTCAAAACAGTTTGTCATTGAATTATTGCACACAAATATGAAATAATATTGTATCTAATACTACCTTATTTTGATCAAGGTCAAATGCATAGTTGTTTTCATGGATAGGTGAAACAATACCTTGGTTGTTCCAACAAAAATAGTTCATACTGGACTGGACATTTGCAAACCAGTTTTGAGTTGATTTTGAAACCCTTGTTCTTCATTCCTTAACAATGCATTGTTTGCGTGGCTGTGTGAGTCATTCCTAGTAGACTTGGAATTCATTTCCTTTGTAGTTCCAAGAGAAATTGTTCTTATTCCACTTCCTCTTTCATCTATATTGGTGTTATCATTATGTACTATTTCATTTTGATTTGTATCCATAGCTTCCTCGCGCTCATCAAATGGTCGATTCAGAAAATTGTTGTGAATAGTTATCTAAACATTGAACATGTATGTAAGTGTATCTATATTGTACATATCAACACTTATATCTATATTGTAGATATCAACACTTATTTTCAAATATAGAGAATGCCATGTAATCCGTATACCTCGATGCCATGATTAGAAAAAGTTTCACTAGAAGTATGATTTACGAAAGGTTCATTAATTTCATTCAACTTTTTGTTACAGTTGTCGCTATATGTAGGCATTGATGATAGAAATTGACTTCAGCAATTTGATCTCCTCATTATATCAGATATGCTCTGGAATTTAGTGGGCTCGCCCTAAGAATCAATGACATTTGCAAAGGAATGACCATGATGTTCTCTTCTTTGTTTGTTGATTTGCTCACTATTCTCTTTGTATAATAAACGGCGTTTCCTATTAATATCTTCCTTTTTTTATTATAGTGTTTTCGCAAGGATTCATTTTTGTGTGTGATGCGATGTTTCCATCAAGTTCTTCTCACTGCTCCAATCACTATTTTTCTCCGACGACATATCTACATGAACATAAAAAAAATTAGCTAATGTCAAACCATATTAGTGTACAAAGTCATGTTATAGGTATAGCAAAAAGAAACACATATGTAAATGTTTTGAACTTTATTCAAATATTATCTTATAATAATTTTATAGTTGAAGATCGCCAAGATATAGACTAATATTGTACTCAAGTTTTGTATCCAAGAAAATTAAAAAAAAATGGCATGTATGATAAATTTCTATTTCATAGAGGATGTAAAGTGGGAAAAATCGAAAGAGATAAATCCAATAAGCATGATAATGAAGTATTGAAGATGTCAATTTGCATAAGTACAAGTAAGTAACATTCCATATGTAGCACTGATTGCCAAAAACCCGGTAAAGTTTGTTGGGAAGAAATATTTTGAATAAGTATGATTAAGAACCATCCAAACATGTCAACTTGCATAACATACATGCAAGTAACATGCCATATATGTTTATATTATCCCATTAAAAACACATCATCAATTGAATCCATGTTTGGGCAACTTAGAATGATGGATATGTTGTCTACAAGCTCAACAACACTTAGTTGTGTTGGATTTTCAAGTTTGGACAATGCAGAATCCAACATTCTATCCTCGCTTACAAAATTAGAATGTGCGTCAATGAAGTCATAGAAACCAAAAGTAAGATGATCATATTTGCACATGAGCATGTAATTATCAAGTGCTACAACAGGAAAATATCCACTGCATTTGCGATTAATGCCCGAGGTCAAATTAGACATGATACTCCATCACAATCCACCTTCTAAACATCCAATTCTTATCGAAGAATTTGTTGAATCATTTTGATTTTTTGTTTTTTCTATATACCACACTATAGTTCTCCCATCATTGATAAAACAAAGAAGCTCATTGCGATAACATGCTAGGCTAATCGATAATGTTGAATTCGAGTGTGGAATAAACTGGAACCCCCATTTGTTATTCTCAATATCTATCCAGCATAGCTTGTATATACATATATGATTATCTCTAGAAACCACATGACTGTCCACCCATAACATTGTTTGATTATACAATATGGGACTTTTGGGCTGCAAAACATTGCCATCTATAGGACATGTTTGTCTCCACCCCATATGAATGCTACTGGAAATAAAATATTTTGTTTGAAATTATGTATAAACATGTTTCAATACTACCCAATGGTATTTTTGTTGTTGAAAATTTTTCAAAAATGTAAAGAAACCCCAATCACCAAGACCAAGAGACCCTACAAATGTACAAGTCTTTGTGAATGGATTGATGATGTAGTAGTTTCTTTTTCGATACAAGATACTAGAGGATGAAACTGCAACAATTGAACCACACATGGATTCAATTTTATATTCATTGTTTAAGAGTTGCATAGACAGAGATGAACATTTTCCTATTTGGCTAATGTAATGGCCAATGAACCGATGTCTACTAGAAGAGCCAAAACCAACAAAAGATCCATATTCTTTCATTTGATTGTGTTTCCATTGTGAGATGAAATTTTTTTCGGACACAATACGACTCCAACCTTTGCAAACCATTTTCAAACGAATAATCATTGATAAAGGCAACTAGATAAAGATCATTTCAAGTATTTCTATTGGCAAAGATTTCCAAATCGCAGGGACCATATCCATTTCTATAACACAAAATATGAGAATCTGTCAGCAGATGGATTAATGTAAATATGCCTTTATTTTAAAATACTCATAAAACACAGGTTTTTTTGTAAGCATAAGTATAATTTGAAAGTGTTAGACTAAGGGAAACATGTTTTTGCATGTTAGTCAGTATAAAATGATGAAATGTAAAAACGATCGCAAAAAAATGCATACACTGCAAAAGAAAATAACATCCACAATGGATATTTATCGGTGCAATATAATTTAGATATAGCTAATGATTACATGGATGTACATAATATAAAAAGATGCTCAAAATTTATAAAATATGCAAAAAAAACATCATTTTTGCATATTTTTTACATGCCATAACGCCCCAACGACTCATCCCAATTTGTAGGAAAAGGGAGTAAGTCATCGAATACTTTCATGCTTGGAGTTAGAGGGAAAAAATTTCTAGACATTAGAATGTTGGTACATTGGATGTCTATTGGCATAGGAAATCGATGACTTCGACGCAAGGATCCTTCATCGGGTCCTACATGAGTAACGATGCAAGTGTTGAGGTCATAATATATGTACAGGACTTGACCATACCTACACATCAGAATAAAACTCCCCACAGCCCTAAATGGAAGGTACCTAGGAAAATGTGTATTTATATGGAGTGTCATAACTTCTAAAAGGGTCCATCTCAAATCTCTTCCAAATATCCAAAACCCATGCACCTCCTGAACTACAGATGCACCAAACATCAGATCCGTCATTTCAGTTATGGACCATATAGTTGTCCTACCATCATTCACAAGACATAGAAACTGGTTTTGATGTATAGTCAAACACATGGATCGTTTGATGTGTCCTGCATGAAGCGCATGACCAGCCCATTTGTTCAATCCAATGTCAAGTGACCACATAGTATAGGAATATAAAGCATCTTCCTCTGAAATGATTCTCATATGTAGCCAATATAGTTTTCCATTAAAAAAAACTGCATCTTTAGGAGGGGCTGGAATGAAACCAGTTACATCAATTTCTCTTCAATCTCTATTCACATTGCTCGACATACGGAATTTTGAACCATGTTCAGTCTCTTCATGACGAACAACTATCCATCCATGTTTGTGATCACCGATGTTGCTTATGAGTGTGACGAAACCAAGCACTCCAATTTCAATCACGCCTATATATAAAAACCGTCTTTCAAATGGGTTAATAATGGAGTAGCGCTTGTGACCTGGCAATGAACAAAACATCGATAGCAAAATATTTGAACCAGCCGTGCATTCAATTGTATAATTGTTTTCTGGATTGGTAATTTGCAGAAAAGACGTATGTCCTATAGAATTGATAAACTTATATAGTATTTTGATCTTGTATGGGCGCCAAACTTCAACAAAAAAACCAACTTCAGTTATGTGATTGTTCAACCAAGAAGTTCTAAATGCTGGTCACCACAGAAGAGCCTGGAAATGTTTGGAAATTGATCCAAACTGGGTCAATGTTGAAAAAGGAACCCACAACAAAATCAGTTCCAATATCTCCATTGGCAACAAACTCCAGATGGCAGGATCCATTTGTAGCTATATAACAAAACAATGAAAGAACGTATGATTATGAACAAAACCAATAAAATTGAAACAATATTTATTTTATACATTTTATAGATGCAACATAACTTCATTTGTTCACATTAAGCAACTACTCATTAACATGTGCTTTATGAGTCTAACATCCAAAATCAGATCTTAGAGTGATAAACGACATATCAATGTCACGAATCCTATGTCTAACATCCAACAATGGAATGCTAAATGAGAGCCCTCAACTATTCATTTATAAATGTGAGTTCTACATCCATATGTGTTTCTGGTTGAGCCACGTACACGTTAAAAAAAATCTAATGTCTCATTTTCAGTTTTCTCATGATTATAAATATTAAGGTCATCAACATGTCATTTATTAGTGTAACATCCAAAAATTGGATGTGCAAGAGGGGCCTCACCAATTGGTTGAGCACATGTCTCTTGACTTCTAACATCATGACACATCTCTCTCAAATGGTATTCATAGATTCAAAATTTATGAAACCATGGGACTCTCACTATCCATTTCTAAATGTGAGTTCTAGATCCAAATGTGTTTATGAATTGATCTATCAATTGCAATTTTGAGGTCATTGACATGTGCTTTATGAGTCTAACATCCAAAAGTGGATGTTAGAGTGATAAACGACATGTCAATGTTGCATATCCTATGTCTAACATCCAACCATGGAATGCTAAATGAGAGCCCTCAACTATTCATTTATAAATGTGAGTTCTACATCCATATGTGTTTCTGGTTGGGCCACAAACACATTAAACAAAACCTAATGTCTCATTTTCAATTTTCTCATGATTATAAATATTGAGGTCATTAACATGTCATTTATCAGTCTAACATCCAAAAAATGGATGTGCAAGAGGGGCCTCGCCAATTGGCTGAGCACATGTCTCTTGACTTCTGACATCATGACACATCTCTCTCAAATGGTATTCATAAATTCAAAATTTATGAATACCATGGGACTCTGGATTTAAATCTTCAGACAAAAACAGCAAATTACTCTTATTCATAAAGTGCAATTTTGACATTATCAAATTATGAAACGTAAACCATATATATATATATGTCAATTGGCTGAGCACATGTCTCTTGGCTTCTAACTTCATGACACATTTCTCTCAAATGGTATTCATAGATTCATAATTTATGAAACCATGGGACTCTCACTATTCATTTAAAAATGTAAGTTCTAGATCCAAATGTGTTTATGAATTGATCTATCAATTGCAATTTTGAGGTCATTAACATGTGCTTTATGAATCTAACATCCAAAGCGGATGTTAGAGTGATAAACGACATGTCAAGGTTACGTATCCTATGTCTAACATCCAACAATGGAATGCTAAATGAGAGCCCTCATCTATTCATTTATAAATGTGAGTTCTACATCCATATGTGTTTCTGGTTGGGTGACAGACATGTTAAACAAAACCTAATGTGTCATTTTTAGTTTTCTCATGATTATAAATATTGAGGTCACTAACATGTCATTTATCAGTCTAACATCCAAAAAATGGATGTGCAAGAGGGGCCTCACCAATTGGCTGAGCATATGTCTCTTGACTTCTGACATCATGACACATCTCTCTCAAATGGTATTCATAAATTCAAAATTTATGAATACCATGGGACTCTGGATTTAAATCTTCAG
>LPNX010750686.1:12716-143465 GCA_001517045.1 Pseudotsuga menziesii
ATGACTAAATATATGTGAAGATGGAAATGAATTATTGGCTGTATCTTCTACTCTATTAAAATAAACTTTCATATCTTTTAAAACAATGGCTTTTGATCTTCTATTTTATTTGTTATCCAATTTTAAAGAAGTTTCATGCACATCAAAATATAAATTAAGGATTTTAAAGAACATTAATAAATCACATTGAATTATAAATATAAAAACGAAAATTGGTATGTAAATAATCACATGTGTTTGCTAGTTTGAAGAGATTTGTGTACTTTCACGATATTTTAGTTTCTTTATTATTTTGGTTTAGAATGTGTTTATAGTTCTCTTTTTAAATCCATGATATTCCTACAAATCCTATTGTCAAAGTTCAGGGACATTTGCCACGTGGTGGCTCTAGTTTTATCTTTGTCATTAACAACTCTCTATTATGTTTTAATTGCCCTATGCTTCTATCCTTCAACATTCATCAAATGGCTTAATTTTAGGACATGATTTTGAAAATATCTTGCTCCAATTTTTTAAAATTAAGGTGACAACTATCAAGTTCTGGAATTTTGGGTGTCCCATAAGTTTTTAGAATTTTAGGTTTCCAAAGGATTTCTAAAGGTGCCAAATCCATTTATACCATCAAAATAATAATTAAAACACATATAAATTCCTATTTTGCAAAATAAAAAACACAACATTAAATAAATCCTATCCTAATTATCAAATTTTTAGACTTCCCCTCCCCACAAATATCTTTTCTCAATGCAATTTAAAAATAGCTTTATAGATGAATCTAAAATACTTTGTCCGTTGGTTATGCACTGATCAACATGATCTTCAAACAGAGCTTTTAAATTTAAAAATCCCTATAAACATATATTTTTCACACAAAGCTTTCAAGTTTAAAAAACACTATAAACATATTTTCACAACCAAGGGTGAGATTTGCCTTCACATTCGGGGTTACCCTTTCATCGGTGCTATATAAATCAATCATATTTTAATAGATGGAAAGTCCTATCAAGATTTTCCATTGAATTCTCATTTAAAGTGGTAGTGGTCGCTTGATAAAAAGGAACGAGCTGCTCACGATGTGAATCTTGATCTTTTCCAATAAATGAGAAGCAATTCACCTTTTACTTAGAAGGATCTAACAAAGTATTTCATTTTATCGATGTGATATAAATCAATCAAATTTTTATATTAGATGAAACTTCAGCTAGATTTTCCATTGAATTTTCATTTTAAATAGCGTCACAATTAGATCCGTTGAAGCTGAATTGATTATCGATTTATTGCAAAAGTTCTACATTCTTATCGTTTCTTTAATTAGATTTCGCTACGTTCAAGGTGAACTGATTGCCCATTTAAGAATAAATATAGGATCATATAGAATTTTTTATAATTTTACTTGGCTCAAACTTCACCTCAAATTCTAAACTCGCACACTTGCATAAAATGTAGCGTGTCATGCATTTTATCAAAACTATGTCTGTAAAGATGCACTCCATTTAAGAAACCTTGATGAGCTGACTTGAAAGCTGTGCTACATATCTTAGATCATGATATCAAAATCTGTACTTATGTAGATTTCAAAATTTGAAAACTTAGTTGTATCTTTCAAAATGGTACTACCCAGACCAAATGGTACCAGCCTTTTTAATGTAATGCGATTTAACAGGTGAGATTTGCCTTCACATTCGTGGTTACCCTTTCATCGGTGTTATATAAATCAATCATATTTTAATAGATGGAAATTCCTATCAAGATTTTCCATTGAATTCTCATTTAAAGTGGTCTCTTGATAAAAAACGAGCTGCTCACGATGTGAATCTTGATCTTTTCCAATAAATGAGAAGCAGTTCACCTTTAACTTAGGTGGATCTAACAAAGTATTTCATTTGATCTATGTGATATAAATCAATCAAATTTTTATAATAGATGAAACTTCTGAGAAATTAAGTCACATAATTCTCCTTCCAAAAATAAAGGGTGTTGAATAAATTGTTACTTTAAGTTTTTATCGACTTTTTTTTTTAGTGAATTGTGTTTAAATGCTTGAGACAATGATGAATTTTTCTATAATTATATAATCTGCAGGCGATGATCTCGGGGTATAATATATTGAACTATATAAATATATTAAAGTATATTGTTATAGTTACAATCGAATTCTAGTTATGTGGACGATAAACATATGTGGTAATAAATTCAATTACCTATGCTATGGAAAGGTGTATAACTCAGTAACATAAAATATGTTGGATGCACAATAATATAATGGAGTCGAGTTATTGTGGGGAGAGGATAATGTAATATATAATTATGATTATATATGGTAGTTTGAATGTTATAAATCGAATGTTATTATTTTTATATTGAATATCGAATGTGATATAAATCAATCAAATTTTTATAATAGATGAAACTTCTGAGCGTAGCATGTCAGGCATTTTACCAAAACTATGTCTGTAAAGATGCACTCCATTTAAGAAACCTTGATGAGCTGACTTGAAATCTGCACTACATATCTTAGATCATGATTTCAAAATCTGTACCTATGTAGATTTCAAAATTTGAAAACATCGTTGTATCTTTCAGAATAGTACTACCCAGACCAAATGGTACCAGCCTCTTTAATGTAATGCGATCTGGCAGATGAGATTCGCCTTCACATTCGTGGTTACCCTTTCATCGGTGTTATATAAATCAATCATATTTTAATAGATGGAAAGTCCTATCAATATTTTCCATTGAATTCTCATTTAAAGTGGTCTCTTGATAAAAAGGAACGAGCTGCTCACGACATGAATCTTGATCTTTTCCAATAAATGAGAAGTAGTTCACCTTTAACTTATCCGGATCTAACAAAGTATTTCATTTAATCGATGGAAAGTCCCTGCTACTCCCGCCGGGGATAGGTATGAGAGATTACCCATTGCTGAATGGGTTTGTTCAGAAGAGGGTTATAATATTGGGAAAGGAGTTATTCTATGGGACGAACATGGTTCATGAGTCTTCACCCATGTCTGAGCCTCTCATGGCTGCTGGTAATTTTTGTGAAACTTTCAGACGATGACTATGCAAAAACCTCCCCAAGAGACCTACGCGTCAAGAGGGTAATTTATCAAAGTGACCCTAGGCATACCCGAGGGATATTTAAATTTCGAAAAGTAGAGAATGAATAAATCTGCACAAAAAACCTACAAGGTGCACTGCATGTCATGTGACTCGAGATAACCGCAAAATTTTTATAGAAACTTCTTTCAGCCCTTTGTTTTTGTAATTTCTGTTCCCCGTGGTAAAGGGATCGGCTATGATATTCAATCTTGTTGCATGAGCTATTCCAAGACATGTAGCGCGGTAGAATTGTGGTACGCAATTTTTTTTCCAGCTATAAATATTTAAATGAATGCTTTCAATCCTTTGTTCATGGTTATGCATATGGTATATTTTGTTTGTATTCATTATTGGTTTATATCTCTGCTTTCGTGCTAAGTCTTTAAATGAATGCTTTCAATCCTTTGTTCATGGTTATGCATATGGTTTTTTTGTTTGTATTCATTTTTAGATCTCTAGTTCCGTGCTAATTTTCTACAGCTTCCAGCTTTCAAATGATAAACTACATGACGCTATTTATTTAATGTGTAAAGTATTATCACTGAAATACACAACCAAGGCTGCTGAGCAGGAATAAAGTTTTGAGAGTTGTATTCAAGCTGCTCACTGAATAATCTGCTTTTCAATGGCGACAGTATCCCAAAAATAAAGAGGTTAACTTTACACAATAATCTATTTGTCGATTGCCACTTTACTATCTTTTTATTCTTTACACATATTTTGGTTATGCAGCAAAGGAAGACAATATGACTAAACAAGGACTAAATGACATAACAGGTGTAGTCCATGTTCAAGATAACCCTAAGCTAATATTTATGTCCTTCAAGGTTTTGAAAACTTGTTTATGGAGCTTAACTCTAAAGATTGCATTTAATAGACTGTTTAAAAAGGAAATATAGGATAATATAGCTTACTTGTGATTCCAATTGCAATACTGCTCCAATAAACTCCAATACTGCTCCAATACTTCACAGGAAACTCCAATACCACTTCAACACTGCACAAGAAACTGATAATTAGACTAATAAAACATTGCAAGCAAATATTGTTCATGCTTAAAAACAAAGCAGATGAAAATAGAGTTACCTGATAGAGTTACCTGATAGTTACGCTATTCGGCTTGGTTGTCCTACTTCTTATATAGTCGTCAAACCCCATGAAGCAAAGCGAGTGGAGCTACACGCGTCCTTCAATACCAGAACTCTAACTGAACTATACACGGAATGACTCCATCCTGCCACCCATGCGTCATGCTTCGCAAGGGGAGCTACACGCGTCATTCAAATCCTGAAACAATAACTGAACTCAAATCCACTCTTAAATCGCTAGTTTAAATCCCTAGTTTAATTAATTTAAAGATCAAACATCAAATAAATCTAGACTGTACAAATGTCAGAATATGGTGAATCTTGACGATCCGCTCCAGTAAGTCCGGCTCCCAAATATCAAATATAAACGCCTATCGAAGTAAATAGGAATTGTATTATAGGCATGGAGAATATTAAAAATAATATAACAATAGGAATTGTATTATAGGCATGGAGAAACCAATAGATGGTCTGCTTGGCATGGATGAACCAACGTTGTTCTGTTGTTGAATATGAATCTATGTGTGGATTGAATTTAGCTTTTATAAAATGAAAATCATATTATGATTTGTATTACAGTTTGAAAATGTAAAACAATATAATAATAGGAATAGTATTATAGGTTTGATTGGCATGGAGGAACCAATTTATGCTCTGCTTGGCATGGATGAATCAACATTGTTCTGTTGTTAGATCCATACATATAGTCTCTTGTCAAGCATGAATTGTTATTGGAGAAGAAAATTGATACCCCGGGAAGAATCACAAAACCCTAGTTACGGTGTTCTTGAAAATCTTGGGTAGTTGGCTGATCTGGGGTTATTCGCATCCCAATTTGATTTAACGCAATCTTGTTTTTAGTTAAAAAACTGCAGTGACGTTCAAACCTTCTAGATATGCTAGAAAATTCCTTTAATAGTTGCAATTTTACGAGGGATTTGTTTTTTTGTTGGAATTGTGTGAGAGCATTCAAACCTTCTACATGGAAGAAGGAAAAAAATCCTTTAATAGTTGTAGTTTTGTGAGAGACTTGTTTTTGGTTAAAATTCTGTGAGTTGTTTATATCTTTTATATATTTTGAAATCATCTATATGGAATAATGAATATATTTTGTATTACAAGTTTGAAAATGTAAAATAATATAATAAAAAAATAAGAGATAATTAATTTATTTTAATGTCATTTAGACAATGATAAAATAAAATAGGGTGGTTATCATTAAAATATTTTTTTTAATTTAGTTTTTTAATTGTTTGTTATTTATTTATTTTTTCAATTATGAGAAACTTATCAATAATTCTTTATATTTCATGAAAATGGATGGTAAAGGTGGTAAACTCTAGACTTTTTAGCAAAAGCCCTAACCCCCAAAAAGTGAAAGCTCCAACTAATTATCTTTCCCCTCTCCCCTCCCCTCTCTAAAAGAGAGACACCTCTTATCAATTCAACTATCCTTTGGGGCCAATTCACTTGAAATTTATGAGTACTACCTTTCATTTTAATAAATACTAATTTTAGTTTTAAATTCAAAATACTAAAAATAAAAAATTGGATTATTTATTTAAATATTTTTAATTTAAGTTTTTATTTATTTATTTAATAAATACTAGATTTAGTTTTCAAACTCAAAACACTAAAAATATGAATAAAAATATTTATTTCAAATCCTTTATTTAATTTTTTTAATTTACATGAACCTCGGTAAACTTGACAAATTAAAGGCAACTAAAGTTTGACTTCGACTTTCCCTTTACCTTAAACTCCTTGTTGGGCTTACTCCCTAGAGGCCACCCCCAAGCTCGCAATGAATCCACTAATGTAAGGTGTAAGGAGTTATTATTACAACGTGGCATTAGAATCCTAACCACTTTTGATTTCAAGACTAAGTTTTTACTATGAAAGAGTCTTAAGGAGGATGAATTAGAGTTTTAGAATTGATAAACATGCATAGTGAAATTAAGCAAACAAGAATCACAAATTTGACAACAATAGCAGGACATAATAATCATTTATCTATTTGTACTACTTTTAATATTTCATATGGTAAGATAGATATCATTAGTGTTGAATCCAAATTCACAATAGTAGCATATGTGTCCTAATTATAGAGAGCTCAACAATATCACCATTAAAGATAAGTTTCCCATTCCCGTCATTGATGAATTGTTAGATGAATTACATAGAGAAGTTGTCTTCACCAAGTTGGACCTTTGTTCTAGATATCATGAGATTCGAATGAAGGATGAAGACATCCCAAAAATAACATTCAAAACTCATGAAGGTCACTATGAATTTTTGTTCATGCCATTTGTTCTAACAAATGCGTCTTCCACATTTCAAGGTTTGTATTAGATTCTGACAGGAAGATCTTGGAGAAAAAATAGTGTTCACATAGATTGCATAAGAGAAATAAGAGAAGAATGATCGAAGAACAATATGAGAAATATTCCATCGATGATTATTCACATTATGGGTGTATATATAATACAACATCAATGAATAATTCGAATACTTACACGTGTAGTTGATCCACCACCCTAGATATACTCTAGAGCTAATTAGGAGTGGGAAAATCACCATTATAGCTAACTAGTGCAACTACACATCACTAAAATAGTTAATAACCAGTTACAATCAGTTAACTGAAGGGGGTAGGTGAATAAATGCACCTATTCCCATGAATCATGCAAACTGGAACTAGATACATTATAAGTGATCTAACTACGGGGATAGGAGTTTAACTAATGTTGTATTGGAGTCAACTATTGGACACTGCTAATGGTACTCTGAGTGGGTTCCTATAAAATGGGGATTGATCCCTAGAGATCCAAAATGCATGCACGCAGGTGTAATAAGTGGCATATATCCACTAGTTATGTCCCCCATGCACTCGTGAAGTGACAAGACCTCCTAATCTAGGGAAATTAATCAAATAGACTTTATGTGGTTAAATGAGACAAAGGGGGGATTAATAATAATACCAACACCCCCCTTTAATCCTAAATTTGGACTACTTGGGCCCTGGTAACTAAGACCAAAGTTCACCCTTTACAATTTAAATGCAAAATTTTATTTTTCCATAAAAATGAGGAAAAAGTAAAAACTGCATTGGGAAAATCCTTTCCTAAAAAATGGACATGAGATGCACCAAAAGTAAACTGCTCCAAGTCCAAGTAGGTGTAAATTTGAATAGATGTCTGGAGGGATATTCTTCTTGGGAAGAAGAGGTATATGCTCAAATTGATAAGGAACATATGCAGTTGCATAAGAGTTTATGGTACCATGTAGAGCAACTCAAATAATCTAACAAAAGAGAAAAAGTGAGTGCTCATTCAACTTGATCATGAAATCAGGTTCAAATGAGTCTTGATGTGCTTGATAATTTGAACCATGTGAAGTAGATTCAGATCCAGATGAGAGGAGCATGCATCCTAGTGAATGCAAGAGGTCTCCATCATTTATAGTACTGTGAGGAGATGAGTATGTGATTAAAAGATAGAAGACTTGGGACCATGGAGAGCAAATGCTTCAGCTCCAAAATCAGATGTAGCTTCTAAAAATATCCATGAAATCACAAAATGTAATATCAGCAATTCATAAGAATATATAGACATCGAATCCCCAACAACAATTTTGAAAGAGTGTAACATACCTAAAAACCTGAGTCGATCTTGGCGTGCATAGTATATACAAAAAAAATCTTATATCATTAAGAGCCTTCAAAACATAATCACACAAATGCTAACTCACATAAGCAATCTCACTCAGTATTATAATAATACATAGTCATTATATTAGTTGCATGACGATCCTTTATATGAAATTCCAATTACATATTTAATTCGTAGTTGATCTCCTCGATACAATCGTCAGGGGTGAGGTTTGAGTCTCCTGAGTCAGTTGAAGAGAAAACAACATGGCTAGATTACTTAGATGATAAAAAAATAATTTATGAAATATGTACATATACAAATTGATTCTGCTATACTTTTCGTCTGATGGTCAGTCTAATGCTTTTCCATGATTGTAACCCATCCTCTGCAACCACCATTTTTGAAGTTAGGTTAATTCAATGTACATAATATCATCATAAATCAAACTATTTCTCTAGTAGTGTAAGCCACATAGTAACATAATAAAACATTACCGTAATCAAGCTTACCTATTACGGATACAACTCTATCGTGGAAAGAACTTGTGTGACTAAAAGCTTTCCTACGACTTTCCACCCAACCATTGGCTCTATTGTCGTAGGTTCTTCCGCCTAGATCCACCCCCAAGCTGGGCTACGAATCCACTTAGGAAGAGAGCTAATACAATCACTCACAAGTGTTATCAAAATAAACTATGTTGTAAGCTCATCCTAAGGAAAAGAGTTTGATTGTCAATGAGACTCTTTTTTGTTTCTTTAATTAGCCATTGAATTGTTTAAAGGACATGAGGTTTGTAATACACTAGTTAAATCAGATCGTTCAAGAATCGAGATCTCTTTCTTGGGGGACCTTAGGTCACATAATTACTAACATTCAGGGGTTGAACGATCATATCCATACCCTTCTTTATTTTTAAGAAAATAAGCATACACTTAATCAATTATCTCCAACCAAACCCAATTCAATTCTCACTATGTAGTAAAGAGTGAATCCTTCTAGAGATTTTATTCTCTAGGAGTGTCTTCCATTATCAGTGGTACCACAATTTAAGGACTCAACCTAATTGTTATCAACCCAAATGGCACTTCTCTGTCCAAGTGCTGATACTTCATTTAGTGGCACACAAAAGGACACTTATGGATTGAAGGTTGCCTTAACACTATAGATGGGCATGACATGAGATGCATTCACTATCCACCCAGCTTGCCATTTTTATTGTTTTATATGTTGATTGTTGTACACGACTATCTCCATAGAAACTCGCGTACATACACGACTATCTCCACAGCATTCCATGTACTGTATGCAAGTATTGTCATTGAAACTCCCCCCCCACAGATCTGTACGCGGGTTTCCTTTATAGCATCTTGCGTGTCAGACGTAGGTTGCTAGTATTCATACTCGTGTACAAATCCATTCGACATTAAAAATAATAAAATATGATTAATGGAGATTTGTTAAGTCCTAATCATTAACTATATTAACTATCTCAACCTCCTCAACCTTCGAAATTGCTCTATTTCCCAAAGTATAAATAGAGGCCTTGGGGAGGGCATTAACAAATCATATTTGGAGAGCAAAGTTATGGTGGTGGTATATCTTCAAAAGTATTTGGAGAAGGAGAACTCAAATTCCTTTAGTTGCAAAGGATTCCTTGTTTCATGCGTTGGGTTGTACACTTATCTCATTCACTGTTGTTAATAAAGAGAATTCTTCTTCCAACTTTGTGTCGAGTCTCTTTCCTGTATCATGGTTTGATTAATATTTATGATTAAGAACTCTATATATTGTTTATCTAACCTATCATAGTATACATGTATAAGATTGTACTTGGAGGATTTACTCTTTGCAGGTGAAGGACGTACATCCTTGAAAGATTTGGAGAGGAGCAGAGCGGGATAAGAGAAAGCTTGGATCAACCGTTGT
Source organism: Pseudotsuga menziesii (assembly GCA_001517045.1). NCBI lineage: Eukaryota > Viridiplantae > Streptophyta > Pinopsida > Pinales > Pinaceae > Pseudotsuga > Pseudotsuga menziesii. Next base: position 22,486 of record LPNX010750686.1, read on the forward strand.
TAATCGGGTGAGACCAACATTCCTTCCTATTCCTTTTCTATACTTTAAAGCTGATTATTTGCAAGTTTCAAAAGTAAGTTGTTAACCCAAGACCCTCGATTACAGGACAGTCGTGTACAGTACGTGAGTTTCTCTATACGTGGGTTTCTCTATAGGACAGTCGTGTACAGTACGTGAGTTTCCCTTGTACACAGTTGCGTACAATTCTGAGTATTCAAATTTTTGGGTTAGGGTTTTCTTGTCCCCGTCCCTTTATAAAGTTTTTTTTCTGTTTGGTCTTCTTTATAAGCATTGCACTGTGAGTGTGATGACCGTGTTAGCCACACATTCTGCTTTATTGTAAATCCCTTGAGTACTTATCATTTGATTGTCTTTCTATTTGCAACTTGAAGTGGATTCTCCTATTTGGGTTATAGGTTCAAATGTTGGTTGTCTGAATCAGTGATTAGGGTTCTAGACACTATTTATCCCATTCTATTTTTGGATAGTGATTGGTTTTCCACTTGCCTATGTGTGATCTCAATGTTTTCCTTACATTGTATCCGCCCAAGCTAGGGTTCCAAGTCTTCCTTAGGTGGTTGATCCTTGGTCTTATTAATCTATTTACTTCACTTTGCTTGCTTTATACAGTTAGCTTAATTCAAGCATACTCAAGTTTTGTGCATTTAGGTGCATAGTAGTCTTTGAGCATTTTAAAAAGTGAAAAGAAAAACATTTAAAAGCTTTTGCATTTGATTTTGCATAGAGTNCTCAAAAAACTACAAAAATATAGTCTTAGTGTTCTCTTTATCGTTGCATTTTCATCAATTTATATTTACAAAAAAGAAAAAGAAGCTTGTTTTTAGTAGTGATAGTTTTGCTTTGGAAACATACACCATTGTTTTTACATTTCTTATCGAGTCAAAAAAACCATAGTCTTTCACTCCACTTGCCTTCTGAGTAAAAAATAGCCCTTAAAATGAACGCAATAATTAAAATCTACTAGTAATTTTTATTTTTTAGGGCCATACACCTACTAGCTTATGCCAGACTTGTGGGATAGGAAGTGTAAACTTCCTATAAGTTTTAAAATTCATACATAGTGGGCCAATTGATAGGTAAATCCTTATCTTTATCAATAGTATCTAGGAAGCTCCTCTCAAACAGGAGTCAAGCACGAGGCCGCGTGGAGGAATTGGACTGAGGAGATAACCCTTTGATTCCTTGTCGAAATGTAAATTAGGACTTTTACACATCTGAGGATTCTATCCTAGACAGAGTTTCGGGCTCAGCTACCCTGCCCATGTGTATGAGTCAAGATTGTGACTGTCCCCCCAAACTGTTAGTATAGTTAAGGTAGCCTCTAGTCTCTTGACATCTAGGGTTCATACCTAGGTAAATAGGAAGGCTATTTGTGGTTCACCTTGGATGGGCTTGGAAGGTAACCCTTGCTGAAAGTGTAGGAGGGTGGTAAGTGATTCCTCCACTTGTGCCTAAGAACCTCTTCAAGTACGCCAAGTAATTGTTCTTCATCTTTCTTCGGGAAGGTATATCTTTTACCCTTGATGACTATTAAGACTTTGGGAATTTTCATAGTGATTTCTTTGTGGTTTGTTTGTGTTTAGATGACCTTAGGGTTTGAGTTATCAAATTTACAATCACGGAGGACCAACCTATTAGAAGGTCATGAAGGTTGCAAAACCCTCCTCCTCTCATCACATTGGAACCTCCACCTCCATCTCAAAGGTAGAGATTGGACACAGACAGTTCATTTGAACCAATAGGAGTAAGTGAAGTTCCAGGTGAACCAGAACTTAGGGCTAGCTGTTTTGATTTTAATATAGTTGAGATAGAAGACTTGTAGGATGACGAGTTTGCAAGGAATTTTAACACACCCTTGACTGACTTAAATGATCCTGTGATCGTCTAGGTTCATCCTTTTGATCCACCCATATTTGGTGTCCCTGTGGGAAGGATTATGTCTACCGTAGGAGAAATCCCTTTTGTTTCCACCTCAGCCACTCAGGCTAAAGGGGTACTACCTCCCTCGGTAGGTTCCCTTAGATCTAGTATACCTACTACACCCCTAAGTCTAGTGAGCCGAGTGGTTCAACCATTGGTTCCCACAAGCCTAGCAGGTGTTTATGGTGGCATGGTTACTGGTATTCCTAGTGTACCTACTGCTCCTTCCTCCTTTGCACACACTGCCCAGAGCAGTCCAGTAGGATCCTCGGCTTTTGTCCAAGGATTTCCTTGGAATGGGGGGCATATCCCCCCATCCACTCCATACATAGGCCCATCACCCTCTTATGTAGGAATGTAGTTTGGAAACACTAACCCTTATGGGCAAGGTTTTCAAACTCTAGTCTCAACCCCATTCATGAGCTATCCCTTTTCATTATTTAGCGGAGGGATACCCACTCTTGTTTTTCAAACCCCAGTTTCGACTGGGGCGACCCGAACCTCTTATACTGCACCTCCCACCTATAATAATGTGGCTTACAGATGGAATCCATTTCAATGTAATCCATCCACTTCACGATCAATGGCAGGGGGAAACCCCACCTTTACATATGGGAATTTGGGGGCAAGTCCCTCTAATCCCCATACTAGAAATTTTGGTGCTCCGGTTCGACCTAAGCTTCCATTCTTGGAAACATTAAACTTGCCAGATTTGTCAAAATTGATGAACAACCCAGTGAGGCATGACCCCTCATGGCCACATGTCCTCACCAAATTGCCATTGGACATCCCTAAATTCAAGGGAAAAGTTGGTGAAGATCCTGGGGCTCATGCCACCACTTTTCATTTATGGTGTTCTTCTAATTCGCTGAATGAAGATTCAGTTAGGTTGAGGATATTCCAAAGAACCTTAATGAATACTATAGAAAAATGGTACATTGAGTTGCCTTCTACTGCGTTTAGTATTTTTGGGACTTGGTTAGTGCATTCCTTAGCCACTTTCATCTTTCGGTCCGATACGATTTCGGAACGGACTTGTTCTCTACCTTCAAGCAGAACAAGGATACCCACATCTTGGATCACATCCAAGAGTGGAGGAGGTGAAAGAGCCTTATTAAAGCCACTATTCCTCCTGAATTCTTACTAGAGTGGTTCCTTAAATCCCTGTTGCCTTACATATCTAAGGACGTATCCACTTCAGGAGTGACGAATGAAGAAGAAGCCATTCTCAGGGCCCAGTAATTAGATTTGATTTATTCTTAATCTGGGATCTTTTTTTAGATTATCCCTAAGGCACCGAGGCCTACCCATGATGCAGAGAAACCTAAGCTTAGACCCCATGCCGATGGTGTGGTTGGGTCCATAAAATCTCCCACTATAGAATCTTTGGCCAAACAGCTTCATTAGTTGTCCGTAAAACATTCTACGGCGGAGGCAGCAAAGGCTGTCCCCTCACCCCAAAATCAAAATGTTTTTGCATAGACCTCTCAGAAGGGAAATCAGCAGCCCGGTGGGAAGAAGAAGAGAGGAAAGAAAGGGGAGGGAAATCAAAACAAGCAGAAACCCACAAATAGTGCTGATGGGGGCAACAAAGAAAAGGAAAAGGTGAAATTTCCATGTAAGTTGTGCCATGAGGATCACCTCACTCACCTTTGTCCCCTTATGGAACAAGCCTAGAAGCTGCTAAAAGCTCAACAACCAGTTATCCTGAAGGATCCTTTTCCCCAAGGGCATAATTCTGCTTCAACTTCTAATGTAGCATGGGGCACTCCAAGTGCCCCTGACCCCAATTATATCAACATGGTTCGATCTTCGACTTTGATATAGACCAGTAACAAAAACTATGAAAGAGAGACTTCTGAGAAGGGTACATCTATAGGTGAAACTTCAAACCCTCTCATGATTGAGAAGCCTATTGAAATTATGCGTAAGATACCGAAAGGTGTCTTTAAGAAGACCTTGCATAACCCTAATGCTAGGGCTTCTTCAAACTACTCTGTGGTTGAAGACTTAGCCCAAACCTCGTGTGCAATGTCATCTTTAGAGGTGTCACAGAGCTGTCCCGCCCAGCTGGATGCACTCTTAGTAGCCTTAGGCAACATGGACTCATCGAGTCTCATGGAGAAATTTCACTTGTCTGATGTTAAAATTCGCCTACCTTACCATGTAGCCTTATCAATAGATGTCATCCATGGTGGAAAAACCATTGGAAGGGCAGTTGTTGATGAGGGTGCTTCTACATGTGTTATGTCCTTGTCATGTTGGAAAGCTCTTGGATCCCCAGAGCTAGTTTTGTCAAACACCTTGCTTACTGCTTTTGATGGAAGGTCCTTTCGTCCGCATGGTATCCTACCAGATTTTGAAATTAAGCCGATAGGGAAAGCAGTGTCTATTGAGGTAGAGGTGATTGCTACACCCTTATATTATAACTTGCTTTTGGGAAGAAGCTAGACTAATGCCATGTCTGTTATTACATCGGCCATCTTTCGGGTGGTAGTATTTCCACACGAAGGAAATCTGGTTACTGTTGACCAACTCGATTTTACTCGAAAAGGCCGCATGGAGTCTAATGAGTCCACTGTGCCATTGGTTGATCAGATCAAACCTGCTGCACAGAGCTTGTGGGCTGGAATGTATGCATCACTGATGGGCACATTTGAACTTCCAACCCCGATTAACTATAAAGGTTCTACTATTGTGGCGAAGTCCATAGCCACGGTTGTTGATAGGACTGATCCTTGGGTTCTCCCTTCCCCCCATGAATCGGAGGTGCCCTTATCGGTAGTGGAAGTGGATTACCAAGCTATCACTCAAACCACTGTTGATCCCATTCCAGACCCTCTCACATTCTTGGACCTGGAAGAATTCTATTTCCCTGCTTGGGTAGAAAACTCTTCGCATTCTACGGATTGTTTAGATATGGTTTTTCCTTCTGATGAAGCCATTCTAGAAGCCATGTGCAGATGTGATAAAATCTATGAAGATCTTCATCATCGATCCTATTTTCTTCTGGAGCTAAGCAGGATAGAGAATCAAGAGTTTCATATGAGACTGACAGATGATGTTGATACACCCGTCAATCCCTTACCAAGGGAAGGAATGTTTGCTAAGGGGAACATGGAAAATGTTTCCGCTACCATCCCTATCAACATCTCTGTAAATCCTGATGTTGTGGAAAATATACATATTGGTGCAAACTACTCTCCTAAGGAGATTGGAATCTATATGTCCTTGTTCAAGGAGTTCCGCAGTGTTTTTTCCTGGTCATATGAGGAGATGCCAGGCATTGATCCATCAATAGTTGAGCATGAGATTCGAACATACCCTGATGCTAAAACTGTTCGAAAAAAGTTAAGACCTGTTAACCCACATAAAGCGACGACTGTGAAGGCTGAAGTTGAAAAATTATTGAAAGGTGGCTTCATTTATCCCATAGCTCTAACGGAATGGGTATCCAACCCTGTTCCTGTTGATAAAAAGCAAGGGACCATACGCGTCTATACTAACTTCAGGGACTTGAATAAAGCTTATCCTAAGGACAACTATCCCACGCCATTTATAGACCAAATTATAGATGTTTGTGTGGGAAGTGAAGTGTTCTCGTTTATGGATGGCTTCTCCGGATACAATCAAATTCAAATAAAACCAAAAGACCAACATAAAACTGCTTTCATTTGTCCTTGGGGTACCTCCACGTACAAAAAAATGCCCTTCGGATTCAAAAATGTTGGGGCAACCTTTCAATGGGAAATGAACTTTGCCTTCCATGATATCAAAGTCATTATCGAACCGTCCCTTGATGATCTGCCTACACATTCTCGTAAAAGAATAGATCATCCACATCACTTGCATCTAATATTTGAACGATGTAGATACTATAAGATCCGCTTGAATCCCCACAAGTGCGTGTTCCGTGTCGATTTAGTGAGATTGCTTGAATTCATTGTCTCCAATAAAGGCATTCACATGGATCCATTAAAAGTAGAGGCCAATGTAAATATTCTTCCTTTTCATTCTATCAGGAAACTTTAGAGCTTGTAGGGAAAGTCCAATTTTCTTTGACGTTTCATTGTAAACTATGCCAAGATTACCAAGGGTTTCATGCACCTGCTAAAACAAGACACCCCATTTGTATGGGATGAAACTACATAACTCGCTTTCGAGGGATTGAAAAAAGATTTGTTGTCAGCACCTTTACTGTGTTTGTCAAATTAATATAGGGATTTTATATTGTATCTAGCTGTGTCCGAGTTGACCGTTGGGGTAGTCCTAGTCCAAGAAGAGGATAAGCTCCAGGAGCATGTCATTTACTATCTTAGCCATGCTTTAGCTAGACGTGAACTCAAGTACTCCCACGTCGAGAAATTGGCCTTAGCAGCTATCTATGCTATTCAGAGGTTACATCACTACATTTTACTAAGGACTACAACGGTAGTGGCAAATGTTAATCCTTTGTAGTATGTTTTGTCCCGAGGGATTTTTGGAGGCAAATTTAACAAATGGATAGTCATTTTCCAAGAGTTTGACTTGGATTTCCAGTCCGCTAAGTCTAAAAAGTCCTTAGTTTTTGCTAATCTTACAGAAAAATTTCCAATGGAAGATAATGTAGTCATTGAAGAAGACTCATTCCCAAATGAGAATATCTTCTTGATATCCACCTCTGACCCGTGGTATGGAGATGTACTTATCTATCTCCAAACTTTAAAGTATCCTGTAGCTTCCTCATGGGAGGAACGACGCAAATTACGCCTTCATGCCAAGAACTACCTCATCATAAGAGATACTTTATATCGAAGGGGGGTAGATTCCATTTTGTGTCAATGTCTTACCCATGAGGAAGCGGAGATTGTCCTGAATGATTCCCATAGTGGAGTGTGTGGGGGTCATTTATCTGGGTTAGCAATGGCCCAGAAGATATTACGTGCCGATTATTTCTAGCCCATGATCTTTAAATATTGTGTGGAAGTGGTGAAGCACTGTCATCATTGTCAGCTTTACACCAGAAAAATACGGTCACATCCCACTCTGTTATTTCTTGTTGTCTCGATGGGCCCCTTCATGAAGTGGGGGATTGATTACATGATGTGCAACCTAGCCTCAGCTAGGGGGCACAAATATATCATTGTCTTTGTGGACTATTTTACAAAATGGGCAGAGGCAATGCCAACCTTCAAAGCCAACAGGGAAACCACAGCTTTCTTCATGTTCAATCAAATTATAGCATAGTTTGGTATACCCAAGGTGATTGTCACTGACCATGGCAGTCATTTTCAAAATAGCATGATGACAGAAGTGACCACTATGCTTGGATTCAGACAAGAACATTCAACTTCATGCTATCCTCAAGTAAATGGTCAGGTTGAGGCTGTTATCAAAACTTTGAAGACTATCCTCAAACATACTATTGATGCAGCCCGTTCTAACTGGAATATCATGCTATACCCTGCTCTTTGGGTGTATCGAACTAATGTAAAAAATCATACGAGTTTCTCTCCCTTCTAGCTCATTCATGGAGTGGAATTTGTTACCTCAGTTGAATGTGAAATCATGTCCTTGAAAATAGCTATTCATGTGTTACCTGATACGATGGAGCTTGAAGAATGTCTAATACATTTAGAACATCTTGATGAACAACATAGAGATGCGCTGATAGCAAATAAAGCTCACAAAAATAGGGTCAAAAGGTAATATGATAAGTTGGTCAAGCCTCGGATTTTCTCTGAGGGGGAACTTGTTTTGCTCTGGGACCAAGACAAAGAACCCCTAGGGGTAAGAAAATTCATGGCCATGTGGTTAGAGCCTTATGTCTTATCGAAGGTCTTAAAGAAGGGCACATATGAGTTAATTGATTTTACTGGGAATAAGCTACCTAAGCCTAGAAATGGGCTCTACCTAAAAAAGTACTATGCTTAGGCTTAGCGCTTTTTCTTGTATTTTATTGTATGTATTTTTATGTACATTAGTTTTTCGGTTTGTGTTTTTTACACCATTTGCTGGTTTTTTTAGATGTCTTCCGAGAGGTACGTAGGTTTCGCTGATGGTGCTAGTCGCCACACTTGTAATCTAGCTTCAGCAGCATGGGTCATTTATTCTCCCTCAAGATAGTTAGTTGCCTCAAAAGGCGCTTGCTTAGGTCCTACTTCTAATAATGTCACTGAGTATAGGGTTGTAATTGAGCTTCTATGGGATGCTTTTTCGGGTGGTATTACTCAGCTAGAAGTCCAACTGGACTCTCAACTAGTGGTTTCTTAGCTCAATCGAGCTTATCAGGTGTGGAACCCTATTCTATTGCATCAGTTCATGCAAGTTAGGTTATTGGAAAGAAATTTGGAATTCATTACATTCAATCACATTCCAAGAAATCAGAATTCATTACCTGATGCATACGCTAATTACATTTTGGATTGACATCTAACACATATTTCATAAAAATATACATCATACACATAGAAAAAAATTGTAAATAAACTGACAAAATAGATATATATGTGTGTGTGTGTGTGTGTGTGTGTGTGTGTGTGTGTGTGTGTGTGTGAATATCTTTCTATAGATAGGTTGAGTCTCTGATCCTCAGATCTAGTCATAACTGTATAATATACAAAAATATACAAAATATGGATCATAGTCCATCAAATTCCCTAGATCTAAGCTGGACCACCCTGGTCCCCCATGGTCTCCCTGTACTCTGGCTTCTTCAGCCTCCCCGGCTTCAGCAGCCTCAATAGCATCTATTATACTAGAACTGCTCTGGCTACCCGCCTCAAAAGGCGTATCCAGACAGGTGGAACTCCAACCACAAACTCTTGCATGATGGATGGGATGTGCTCAATCTACAATGTGGGTACTCTCTAGGTAAGCTTGGCCAGCTTCCCCTCAAGAACCCTAATAAGCCCATGGTCCTCTCCTAAGACAGGACGCACATACATGTGTGGATGCCCTTCAGGGCAGACTGGTCCAATATCTGCATTTTGACATGTTTATAGGATGAGAACTCTTATACATATGTATATGTCTCTATATTTAAAATTCATAAAAATTTAAAAAAACTTGAAAATGAAAAATTACCTAGCTCTCCCCATGCTCCTCCTGGAGGGGGGACAAGGTCTAGATCACCATGAAAATCCATCCCAGCATATGGAAACTGCTCCAGTGCTGGTAACTTCCACTCCCACCAAAAGTAGAATTCATCATCATATACACTCTGCACTGAGCCACCTCCTCCCTGGCGAAGGAAGATATCTCCCCATCTACTCAGCCTAGGCTGATGAGGAGAATGAACTAGTAGGGGTACTACAAGGCTCAATCCTGACACTCTCTTGAATAAGAAGGCTACTAGTATGCTATAATATCCAAAGTTCTTCCTCCTTCCTCTCTTGCAGTCAAAGAGTTGTTTTCTCAAAATCAGGATAACTCCTGAGCACCAATCATATAGGGCCCCCTGCATGCAATCCACTCCTAACCTCATTTGGCTCCGTGTAGCAAGATGAAGAGAAGATGATCCTGCAACCCTCTATATGGTACTTGCCAATACCTGTAGAGGAAGATCACGTATGTGTACAATGGGGATGCAACTCCCTCTCTTTTGGGTACCCGATGCGTAGTAAATGTCAATGTAGTTTTGAACACTTAGAGGATCACCACCTTTGACGGTGCCCTCCAAGTTGAGTGGAGCTCCCCGTTGTGACAGACCATTAATGAAATAGATATCTTCTGAAGTAATCTCCAAGGACTCACCTTGAAGGTCAAACATGCCCAAATCATGATCCCAGTATTTTATCATGAACTTTGGTAGGCGGACATTGGCCCGCATAGGTCATGTGCAAAAGAACTTTAACAATCCACTTAAACATATAACATTCATAGTGGGGGCATCCTGGAGTGATTCTTGATCCATATCTTCATGCTCATGCTCCCTCCACTCAATCACCATCTTCAAACCTAGTAAAACAAGCATTGCAAACCTTTAGTTTCATGAAAAAATTCAAAATTTTGACCCAAAACACTACTTCTTGCCCTCACGCAGCATACGTGACTGTCTAGTTAGGCATGTCACATACTGTACGCAAATGTCCTTCAGGGAAACCCGCGTATAGAATGCGTGTACGTGAGTTTCACTATAGAAAACCCGCGTACACAGTGTGCCTTGCTTAAGGGCGCTCAAAAATATAAAATTTGGACTCAATTTTGAAATTTTCTCGGATCAAATTGAAGAGCTTGGGGTGTAGTATTACCTGACACTTGCATAATTGGATTTGATCCACCTGATTGTCCTCACCAATTGAATAAAGGTAGAGGTGATAACTTGTCTTTTATGGCTAAAATTCAAAATGGTGAGTTTTATTTATGTTTTTTGAACTATTTATAGAAAATATATTTCTCAAGTGGGTTTTTTCCCTATAGTTCACATTTTATCAAACTAATACCGTCCCTTTTTGCCTTTTAACAAGTTTTTCATCATTCTAAGGTGTTTTTTGCTCATATAGGATTGTTTTTTGTCACTTCACATGCATTTTGCATCTATACTTATTCCATCTTAAACTTAGTAACCAACATTTTAACCATGGACTATGGTATTTTTAACCATTATGTCCTTGTGTTTACCATTGTTCTTCTATGGATAGGGCCTTCCTCTCATGAGTATCCTCATTTAGAACCTATGTTGTCTTTCGATACTCATGATGCAGCTGTCTTAGGTACAGGGGAATCGTTTTAGCTATTTTTCACGCCAAATGGAGCCTCATTTTCATCTCTTTTTACAAGCTATCCCTTTATAGGACTTCCCGCCCTTATGGAGTTTCTTTATGCCCAGGTCTAACTCCTTAAAATAGAATTGAATGACAAGTTAACTTGTCTGTTCAAGCTCATTAAGAATATGTGAATGGGCATCCGCATTGGTGGTAGGTTATCTCCTTCTCAAACCATGTGGAATAGCATGAGAAAGGATCACTCTTTTTTCTACGGAATTGAGAAGAGTATTCTCAGGCATAGGTTTATTACTTTTTCGGACCTGAGGGTCTAAATTTACGAAAAAGGAACACCCAATATGAGCTTAGTTTTCTCTTTTCTGTGCTCTGGACCTAAACATGAAAAATATTTCGAGTGTACTTTATGTCTTTGTCATGCTCGTTAAACACTAAAGAACAAAGCATCGAGTTTATTGTTGTAAGCCCCATTTCTCATACTCAAATGGATCTTTCTGAGTGATCTTTCTTTCCTTCACACTCATAAAACTCAAGCTATATTCTACTCTCGAAGGAGGTTTGGGTAGGTGGTAATTCAACCTTTTTTGGACCTCCCTGACTAAGTACAAAAAAGGTTCACCTTTTCTTCTACAAAAGTTAAGAGAGTTCTTATGTGGTATGTTTTATACTTTTCCAGCCTCAAGAGACTAAATTGGATGAAAAAGGACCCCCCTGGAGTCTTCTTTAGAGTTTTTAGACTCTCTAAATGTGAAAACACCGACTGAGCATGTAATAGTTCGGGCTCATTAAATCCATGAATCAGTAACACTATCAAGCAATATTCCCTCTTCTCTTCAAGCTTGTTAAAAAATGAAGAGAGACTCGAGTTGAATTTCCTGGACTCGTGCTCACTGTTCAAGGACTTAACTCAATGTCTGATCTATATCCTAATCCCATAATTTTTGTATTTGTTATCATTTGTGTCTCCCTTCCTTTACCCAGTTCCTAGTCACTCTTGTGATCCGTTGGAGGATCTATTTCCTTCCTTATCACAATATGGTTCTGCATCAGCACTTCCTGATGATGAAGACCTAGAGTTTTGACGATCATACCTCAGGATTCACTTTTATTATTGGTGAATTCCTTTGTTGCAGTTGTCAATTATCACCTATTGATTGATAATCTATTGAATCCACTCCATGTTCAACTTCAACCTACATCTATTCACATGGCTTGGATTGTACTGGTTCTTTGGGATTGTTTATGAAGACCTTAGTTCCCTATCTATGGACTAAGTTGCGCAAGATTATGTTCTATTCATTTACACAGCTTCCAGATCTTTGAAGACTCATCATTATTGTATATTGTGGTTTCAATCCACCTTTGTAATATACATGGTCTTGTACCTGTACTATATGATGTATTCAAACATTTTAAAGGATCTAGTTTTCCAGCATATTGAACATAGCATCCTCATATATGACATTGTATATGACATTATTATGTATTTGTTTCAAGTACTACCTCTGGTCCATTGGATTTTTGAGTTCTCCAAATATAATTATTATAATTTATTTTCGCCATCACTTCCCTCTAACCTCACACATTAGGGGGAATCTATTATCAACCCAAATGGAACTTCTCCATCCAAGTGTCGATACTTCATTTGTTGGCACACAAAAGGACACTTATGGATTGAAGGTTGCCTTAACACTATACATGGGCATGACATGAGGTGCATTCACTATCCACCCAGCTTGCCATTTTTACCTTTTTATATGTTGATTGCTATATGCGACTATCTCAATAGCAACTCACATACATACACGACTATCTCCGCAACATTCCACGTACTGTACGCGAGTATTGTCATTGCAACCTACGTACAGATCTGTACGCGGGTTTCCTTTATAGCATCTCGCGTGTCATACATGGGTTTCTAGTATTCATACTCCCGTGCACATCCATTCGAAATTAAAAATAATAAAACATGATTAATGGAGATTTGTTAAGTCCTAATCATTAACTATCTTAACTGTCTCAACCTCCTCAACCTTCAAAACTGCTCTATTTCCCAAACTATAAATAGAGGCCTTGGGGAGGGCATTAATCAATCATATTTGGAAAGCAAAGTTATGCTAGTGGTATACCTAGTCTTTGGAGCAGCAGAACTCAGAGTCCTTTGGTTGCAAAGGATTCCTTATTTTAGGTGTTGGGTTGTACACTTATCTCATTCACTATTGTTAATAAATAGAATTCTTCTTCCAACTTTGTGTCGAGTCTCTTTCATGTATCATGGTTTGATGAATATTTATGATTAAGCACTCTATATATTGTTTATCTAACCTATCATATATACATGTATAAGATGGTACTTGGAGGATTTACTCTTTGCAGGTGAAGGAGGTACATCCCTGAAAGCTTTGAAGAGGAGCAGAGCGGGAGAAGACAAAGCTTGGATCAACCGTCATTAATCGGGTGAGTCCAACATTCCTTCTTATTCCTTTTTTGTACTTTAAAGCTAATTGTCTGCAAGTTTTAGAAGTAAGTTGGTAACCCCAGACCCTTAGTTACAAGGGTGTTTATTCCTGTACAACACTAATTGACTTGGTTTGTAATCATAATGAACTCAGTTCTACATCAATGGAAAACATAGGTTTTTCCATGACAATTAGACTCGGTTAATAGGTAAACTAGGTCAATAGTCAACTCAATCAACTGATAAATTTCAACATTTACGCTACCATCCCAATACGAATGAAAACCTCCTTCCCAAGCATGCAGAGGAAAACACCCTTTCCCATAATAAAAAATTAAATTCGTCCTACAATATAATTATTACAATAATAAGATGGACAGTCACAAATAGTGCATAAGCATAATTTCAAGGGAATCACCCTCCGTTTTGCAAGGTAACTAAGATATAAACAAATGAAAGCATCCAAATGTTTGTCACACTCAAATATGGAATTATATATTACGACTACAAAAAGAATGCCAACACTGCCATACCTCAAATAAAGACAACCTATATACAAGCACTGTGAAGACAAATTTTTCACTGAGCAATGAATAGTTTCAAAGCACAAGTTGATTGTTTCCCAACGCATACAGACTCTGACCACGAACAAACAAGGGAAGATCGAGCTGTACAAAACAATGGTATAATATCTTATATGTATCCATCTTTCCATAGAAACAGGCATCCAAATGAAGATACACATGAAACAATTATAGATATGACCTAGTGCATGAGACTGACACATGCCAGATATGGAAAAAAAAAAATCAAAGCAATAATCGTATTAGCACCATTTATAAGCTAAGTAATTTGTAAGGGGTTTGTCCAATAATGATGAATAAGATGCGCAATGCAGAAGATCAAAGGATAAAAACTCATTTCCACCCAAGGAAAATAGGAAGTGAAACCGTGGAGAAGAATGAATCTTGGTTACAAAAGTGGAAAACTCGACTTTTGCCTTCCACGATCTGGATCCAACAGCCCAGGATGCTTCTGCCCTAGATCGACGATGCAAAAAGAAAATCCCAAAGTAGAAGATACATATGTTTGGTCATAAATAAGTAAAACTCCCTCCTTTTGCTTTCCACAGTCTGAGATCCAATGGCTGGGAAAGCTCCCATGCAGATCAACAGTGCAAAAAGGTGCAAAGGGCAGATATCGAAAAGAGGAAAATGCTAATTTTCGGCAATAGGAAAATTCAAGTCCCCATTTCCGCTTTCTACTATTAGGATTTGATGGATCAGTACACAAATATCTATGGTATGGAAGAAAGCAGAGGGGTGGAAATCGAAAAGCGGGAAACTTAAGTATTTGGGCATGATAAAATTGAAATTTCGAGTTCTGCTTTCCACTTTCCGGAAATGTGCAGAGGAGGAAATGCAGAAGCAGAAAGCCAAGAGAAGAAAAGTTAGAATTCACATACGTGAAATATTGAATTTTTGATTTCCTCTTTTCAGGAAAGTGAGGAGGCGGAAAATAGGGGGTAGGAAAGTTAGAATTCACATTCACGAAAGATTTAAGTTCCACTTTCCAATTTCCAAAAAAAGTGTGGAGGCAGAAAGGAAAAAGCGAAAAGCCAGGGTCGTAAAATTCAAATTCGTGTTTTACAAAATGTGGAAATTCCACGTTCTGATTCTGCTAGATCGAAGGTCTGGAATTTTTCTGCAGATGATCAATGGTGCGAAAGAAGGGAACATGTGCACGAGTTAACTAGACTTCCCAATATGTGAAACTTGGTATATCTAGGGGCTTTCATTGGCTCAGAGCAACGGATGATGAATATCTATGGTGCAAATTCATTCCATCGATCTAACTTAGATGAAGAAACTAACTTTCTAGATTTGTAGAATCAGTTAAAGGAATGCATGTTTCAAGGGCCAATATTATTGGTGGTGTAGATCAATGACAGAGGTGAATTTCGCTAATCTAACATGCTCACAGAAATTAACATTTAAAATTTGCGAAATGGCTTAAATATCGGCATATTTCGATGGTTTATATTTAAAGAATATCAGATCTACGGTCGTGATAGATTATGCTGATCCAACTAGCATAGATAATCAACCTTTCAGATCTGTAAAATCTTAAAGAGCCGCATCATTTAATGGTCAGGATTTAAGCAAGTAAAGATCAACAATCTAGAATATTTTTCACAGGTGAAGATGGAGGCATGAAGGAAATCATTGTAGAACATCAAAGTATTAGCTACATAAGAATCTTCTTAAAAAGAGGTCATTGATCTGGAATATGAGGTGTCGACGCAATTAGGTTAAATATTGATACTTAAATTTACTCTATTTTCACACAAAAGTTCGATGCCATACTCCAAATGGTGGTCAATCAAATAGAGAAATCGATTGTTCACCGAGTATGTAAATAGCGTAATTCAAAGCAAGCAAATTATAGCGTTATGTTTTCTTCAGTCAGAGTAGGTTGAAAATTTGGTAGGGTATTGCTGAAATGAAATCATTAGGCCCACAATTTTTCTAAGATGTTGTTGCAGCTACAACTATTTTCCCAAATTTTTTAAAATTTTGGACCCTCCTTTTGATTTTATCTTGCCTTAAATTGTTTGGATTCTTGAACTCTATTTTTTCTCTGCTACAAATTTGGATTTTGAGGTTGAATTGAGGTCAACTATTTTTCTTCATCTCGAAAGTTTATTGATGTGTGAAGCGGGGCATTAGTTTTCTATATCACCACCATTTCGGAGGACGAATAGAGAACGTGCCGATGGATAGTTCTGATTTCTGCCGATGCCTTGGTTTTATTGATAAATTTTTGACTTTGTGATGTTTTGTTATTGCTATTGGATGTCAGTTGAAGTCTGAGTCAGAACTTTAGCTCTCTATGTCACCACTATATCGGAGGTTAAAAGAACTAACTTTAACACTGCCCAGCCAAAGGTCTTTTGGGCACTTAACGCTTTGTTTTTATGTTCGCTTATCATTGTCGAAAGTGTTTTGAACAGTGAATCGGGGTTCTAGTCTCGAGCAATGCCGTCGTTACGAAGGCCTTGTTGTTTGTCTCACCTACACCACGGGTGTGCTTAGTTTTAATTTTGTTGATCCATAGTTTTAGAACCTTCGATCGTCGATGTTTTTTTATTGTCATGGAAGCCCAATTAGCTATTCTTTGCCATTGTTCGAGAGTTGAATGATCTAATATTATTGTCTTTTTCACCGACACCACTGAAAACGTGTAGTCTTTGTTTTAATTGAATGCTTAACTTTTGATAATTTCGCTGTTAGAAGTCTGTTATTGTTTGTGTAGGGGCATTAGTTATCAATTCCGCTGACATTTTAGAAGGGAAACAATGAATGACCCGACAGACAGTTTTAATCCTCACCGAATACGTGGTTTTTATTGTTCGGACCTTTTGATTTTTTTATTACTACGTTTTTTTCCAACCTTTAGCACTTAGTCCTCCCGCTCACCAATGATGATGTGTTTAGTTGGTAGTGGTTCCAATCTCTGATGCATGATTATGATAGAGTTTTGAAGCGCCGATATGGCGGAGATGCTGAGGCATGAGTTGTCGATACTTAGCATTAAGGGTCTCCAATGCCGATAGAATTAATAGTCTCGTAGAACCCATAATCTGTTTGAAGCCCGCCTTTGCGGCTGTGAATAGGACTATCCTCCTGATGCTTTTGTGGTTTTGACCACGGATAGGGGTTTTCCCTGCCCTTTTTGTGCGCTTTTACTCTATTTTATGGGATGGCGGAGCTTTTTTATGGGTTTTGGTCGAGTCAAGGTTCTTTCGAGATGAAGAGCGCAGTTTAGGGTTCGGTGTTTGAGGATTGGCAGCTACAATTTTATGGTTCATGTTTTCATTGGAGGATTTTGAGTGAGTCCATATGTGGCCTAGATTGAGAGGAAAGAGTATGTTCTATCAATCATGTGTTTTAGTTTTGAACAGGGGTTTAAGCACAAACTTGCAGGATTTCTTTTGCCTTGACATTTCTTTATTTTCATGCATTGATATTGTGTATAGTTTATTTTACAGAATGCATGTATTGATATAGTTTTGTGTTACTTTGTTAAACGCTAAATGGTATAAAATATACTATGTTCAGACCCAACTTGGTGATTGTTGCTGCAAATAAGACATATCTAAAGAACAATGCAGAATGGAGTTGGCTAAAGAAAGGAAAAGTAAGAAGCAAAGATGTTTCTCAAAAAGAAGAAAGTGAAGGTTTGAGATCAACATGATCTCAAAAGGACCAATGGATTATCTCAAACAGATCAATAGCAGCAGAGGCCCAGGCTTGGGAAAAAGTTAATCAGTTACCAAGCTGGTCCCTTTTTATAAAGTGCTCTTAGAATCTTAATCTGAAATGTAACATATTGTATAAATCATGAGCACTCACTAAAAGACAAAATTGTGGGACTGAACAGTTCGGGGGAGCCCAAAGGTCACCGAGGGGCATCCCAATAGTTTTTATTCTAGTATAAGTATAGGAGAGTCAGATAGAAGAAAGGGAAATTTTCCCAAATATATTTGTGAGAACATGTTGTAAGAAGAACTGTTTCATTTTGCAATAGATAATTACAAGTTGCCTATTGGAGAAAGCTTGGTGGAATGTTCAAATGTTATGATATGGATTTGTTGAATGTGAACTATTTCGTTTTCAGCCGTTGTCCATTAACTGTGAGATCATTATAACTCTTTGAACCTATGTTCTTGTAATGAATGTCCTCTAGTTTATTCTATGAAATTTCCACTATGAGTAATGAAGGTTTTTCATAAACAATGAGATATCTTGTTGTTCATCTATCTATTAATGTTTATGTGTTTTGAAATAAGTAACAACTATCTGATTTTTTTTAATGCATGAGCAGAAATACATTACTCATTGATAAATGATAATATTTCTTTCTAGGGATAGGTAGATAGCTAGTTTTAGTTTTTCTTGATGTGTGTGATTTAGATGCGAGAGAGTTAAGACGAGAGGTAAGAACCTGCGCATCACATTGTGACCGCTCCTCATATTCTCTATCATTCTGCATTTTTAGATAGGCACTTGCATATCATACTAAACTAAAAAACTAAAAATATACACGGTGGATCGAGCCGTAACCGATAAAACCTTTAATTTGTTACTTGACCTACAGTAGCCAGACCGTAAACCGGACGGATTCCCCATACCAAATGATAATAGGCTAGTTGGGAACGTTTATTGGGGAGAATCCCTAACTATTGTTACCTACAAATTTCCAGGCCTTATTAGTTTTTGGCACTAGAAGGAGGGCCACCAGTGCATGGCTGGTAGAGGAAACACATTTTCTCGAGATTATTCCACCGATGATAGTTCTAAAAGCAGTTTGTTCCCTAATCCAATTCTTGAAGAGAAGGGTAAAGAGTTTTTGTATTCTGTCAATAATGAGGTAGTTGATGATATAAGAATATTTACTAGGGTGTATGCGAATAATATCGAAGGATTACCGATTATCCCTACCTTACCCAGAAGAGAATATAAGAAGAAATACCTTCATGTACTGGAAGACGCAATATTGATTGAATATTTTGAAGAACTAGTAGAAACAACCTTACATGAAGTTGTTCAACCTCTGAATCAGTTGGACCAAGATGCACCCTATTGTTCACCTATTCATACACCTATTCATTCACCACCTCACTCTCCACTAAAAATCATGGCTAATGTAAACGCAAATCAGCCACCCAACCCACCAAATCCACCACCTGCTTGGAGGGCTAGGTCACCTTTAAACCTGGCACCTAGGACTATTGGTGACATGTGAAGAAGTGAATTGGCATGTTTAAATTCAAATTACATTTCCTTCCCTTATAGAATTGGAAAACGTGTGTGCATTATATAACTACAAAATGCGCCCACATTATAGAACTACAGAACATGTGCGTGTTAGAGAACTACAAAATGCGTACACGTTGTAGAACTAGAAAACGTGTGCGCGTTATACAACAACAAAATGTGTGTGGATTATGTAGTTCTATAACGTGTGCATGTTATGTAGAGAAAAAAATGCAAAACTATATGCAATACATCAAATGTATGGTTAACATTTAATTTTATAGGAGTTGTGGAAGCATCAAGGGCCTAGGAGGATGTTCGAAGTACAGGTGGGGATGGTTAATAGTTGAGAGCGAGGTGGGGAGGGAGGTCAAGGGCCTAGGAGGATGTTCGAAGTTCAAATAGGGATTGTTAATAATTGCCAGGGGGTGGATAAGTTTCAAGGTCCTAGGATGATATTGTAAGTTCGAGTGAGTATTATTAATATTTGAGAGGGGGTACTGGGGAAGGGTAAACTTCCTAGAAGTATGTTGTAAATTCAAGTGGAGAATGATAAATGAAATGGGAATATTATGGGTTACAAGGGTGAAGGGGAGTGGGGATTAAGAGCACTATTAGGAAGAGAAGAGGTTTTGAAGATGCATAGGGTTAGAAGCAGTTCACGAGACTTACGTTGCGAAGGGGGATAAGGTCGAGGGGAGGAAGTGAGTGATGGCTTGACGAGAGAGAGGATTGGTGAATGGAAAGGTCGATATCGAGTATTAGAGGAGGAATAGGATGTGTTGGAGGATAGAGGTGAAGGAGGGGGGAATTGAAGAGATGGGAATGAGATGAGAAAAAACAGAGAATAGGGGCATAATGAGGTAGGGTGTTGAGGAGAAGGGATAAGTTGAAAACATAGAGGAAGATATATATATATATATAGAGAGAGAGAGAGAGAGAGAGAGAAAATATGATAGAGAGGGAGGAGGGGGAGTGAGGGAGGGATGGAGATACATTGAAGGTTAGAGATAGTGAGGTAGGGATAGAAGGTGTGTGTGTGTGTGTGTGTGAAGTGGGGGGGGTAGATACAAGTTGATAAAGGGGGCAGTGACAAACATGTATAGGGATATAGAGAGAGAGAGAGAGATGGTGTCAAATATAGAGGGTGGACGGTTGAGCGATGGAGTGAGAGGGAGTTTGTGAATAGAGAAACATGGAGATGGAGGATGAAAAGAGATAGGGATGGATGGATACAAGTTGTGTGTGTGTGAGAGAGAGAGAGAGAGATTATAGGGTAGAGGGATAATGGCATGAAGGGATGGTAATTAAGGGAGAAGGGAGGGAGAGATTGATAGAGGGAGGTAAATAGAAGGTGGAGAGGTGGGGAGAGACATAAGGAGTTTGTGAGAGAGGAGGGACACACACACAAATATAGATAGATAGAGAGAGAGAGAGAGAGAGAGAGAGATTATGTGGGAGAGAGGGGGATGGGTGAGAAATAGAGAGAGAGTGATGGAGGGAAGGATAGTGAGGGAGGTATAGAGAAGGTGGAGATAGGTTATGAGATATGGAAATTGAGGGAGGTACACACACACATAGAGAGAGAGAGAGAGGGAGGAGACACACACACACACACACATAGAGATATAGATAGAGAGAGGAGCGACACACACACACACATAGATTTTGTGGGAGAGAGGGAGGGAGGGGTGAGAGATGAAGAGAGAGTGGGGAGGGGTGAATGATAGAGAGAGTGATATGGAGGGAGGGATACTAGGGGAGTTATATAGAAGGTAGAGAGAGACTATGAGAGAGGGAGAGTTAGGGAGTGACACATAGACATAGTTATATAGAGAGAGAAGAGGGAGGGACACACACACAAGGGTGGAGAGAGAGAGAGATTGTGTGGGAGAGAGAGGGGGAGGAGTGAGCGATAGAGAAAGAGGGGGAAGGGGTAAGTGATAGAGAGAGAGTGGTAGAGGGAGGGATAGTGAGGGAGGTATAGAGCAGATTGAGAGAGGTTATGAGAGAATGAGAATAAGGTAGGGACATGTGTGAGCAAGCCCCCCCTCCCCCCCCCACACACACATATATATACAGAGAGAGAGAGATTGTGTGGGAGAGAGGGGGGAGGGGTGAGAAACAACGAGAGACGGGGGAGTGGGGAGAAAGAGAGATAGAGTGATTTGAGGGATAGTGAGGGAGGGACACACACACACATGGATATAGAGAAAGAGAGAGGGGGGAGGGGTGAGAAACNAGTGGGGAGAAAGAGAGATAGAGTGATTTGAGGGATAGTGAGGGAGGGACACACACACACATGGATATAGAGAAAGAGAGAGGGGGGGGAGAAGACACACACACATACACATATAAATAGAGAGAGATGAAAATACAAAGGCAGGGAGGGAGATTGAGTAAGGCATAGAGAGATAGTGAGTAAGGCACATGCGCAGCCATAGATTCCAAAAATGTTCTTTATGGATTGACTCTTGGATATCTCCCTTGACCATGTTTAGGCCTTAATACCCATATCCAATGTTCAAAACCTTTTAAAGGCATGTGCATATTTTCTTGGAGACCAAGCATACCTTGAGTAGGTCATGTGTGGTGCTTCAAGGAAATGTTCATTAAAATGGGTGCCTAAAATATTCCATTATGTCCTAAGGCATGAGCACATTCCCTCAATCATGTATCAAAGTTCCCATACCTACTGCTCGAAACCACCTATTTCCAATAAAATCCATATTCGTAGTCCAAATATAGGTCTATGAGATGCCATGTGATTTTTTTAAGGCATCCTTCCTATCCCTCAATGCCTATAAGCTTTAGTTAGTGCCTAATGCCATAGTATCCTCCCGTGACCATGTATGTGGCCTTTAAATGCATACCTAGTGCTCAACAAATGATGATGCCATGCATATCCCCATTAATATTCAAAGGATTCACTTTCAACATCATGTGTGGTGATTGGAGGCTTCAATTTTGGCCCTAAATGGTTGATAACTTCCTTTAATTCCTAAGGACCGAGTGTTTCCCCCTACCCAGGGCCTAATATCTATACTTAATTCTAAAAATGTTCTAATAGTGCTAGCATCCCCATTTTAAGGTAAATTATACCATGGAAAGCTCTATTGAGGTCACTCAACACATCATTCTTGGTTGTAGATGGCTAGAAGCATCTTCTAGGGGATAAGGCCTGGGCTTACTCTCCTTATTATGTCTAAGGTCCCAAAACACATATATAGTACTTAGAAACTCGTAATGGTTCATATATCCCCATTCAAAACAAAACTATAAACTTGAGAGGTCATCTATGGTGATTAAAGGCGTCATTCATTGACCTTGATCCCTAAACATTCATTTACAACCTAAAATTAAAGATTTATCTACCACCCATGATTAACACCTTATCATCCATATTTAATGCTAAAAAAATTCTATTCATGGCCATGTCCAAACTTAAAGGTTGAGGATACCCTTAAGAGATCATGTGTGTGTGTTCAAGGTGTTGTTCTTGGCCCTATATGTCTATAGGATTTCTTTAGGGCCTGAGGACTAGGTTTCCTCCCTCAACCATGTCTACGGATATGTTTCTAGTGCTAAGAGAATTCTAATGCACTGCATATTCTCTCTTGGATGCAAAATATTACATATGGAGGTCCTATGTGCAAGTTCGATGCCTTGTTCATGGACCTTAAGCCTTAAAACTACCTTTAGGGCACAAGTCTTGAGTTTCCTTCCCCAAGCATGGTCAAGGGACTATGACCCATACTTAGTTCTTAAAGCCTCCTAATGGTTATCACATTACGACACAAAGAAAACTTATCCTCTTGGGATGTTAGGAATGGTTGTTTGATATGTTTTTCTTTATGATGCTAAAATATTACTATAGGGACTAACTAGGTCTTCTTGATACAAACTATTATTTTTATTGATTTCCCTAGCAGTGAAACAAAATCATTTTTTGTGGTTTTCCATAACGCGTGCACATTTTTACTCTCCAAAATTTGTGTGTGTTTTGCTTCTCCAAAATTCCTGCACGTTTTGCTTCTCCATAATGCGTGCGCATTTTGATTCTCCATAATGCGCACACATTTTGTAACTATAAAACATGTGCATGTTTTGTAAATATAAAACACGTGTGTGTTTTTCTTACCTAACCTACGTGTCACATGACATGCCAGGCTTGAGCTTAACCAAACAAATAATTACATAACGCAAGTGCGTTGTGTTTTTATGTATCATGAGCGTGTTTCCTAAAAGTAGGATTGGATCTAAAAGGTCCCTCATCTTCTTGCACACACCCAAATTAAAAATATTTTCCACCTTTAACATGTATGGAACTCTCTTCAAATACCAAACATGTTATAAGGAAGATATTTAACTATTCAATAGTGCCTTAGAAATATTCTTCTCTCTAGTGCTATTTGGTGAAGATACATGGATCACAAGAATTGTTTGCAAGAACATTAATTGGATCACAAACATCCTAAGGGTATAAAAAAATTAGTTGTTTATGAGTCCACACCCTTCCAACCATCTATGCTCACCTATAGAAACTATATTTCTCCCTAAGTTTGCAGTTTTCCTACTCACAGTGTTTATTTTTCATTAAATTTATGATTGGATATGATAGAAGTGGAGAACACAACATGAACTATGAAGAGCATGAATGTGAGAGTTTCCTTCCCATAAATGTTAGAGTCCATAATAATGAGACTTATAGTGGAAATGATAACTAACACTACCTATTGCTAGGGGAATGCGCTTAACTAAAACAAGGTATTTCCAAACATGTTGAACATAGTAAAAAAAATATCACAAAAATATACCATAGATCAAAACGTGGATGTTTTTACGTCGTTAAAATCCTTGAACAAGGAAACAATCCACCCAACCATATAGTTACTTGACACAATATATTAATGAATGTCTCTCCATGATTTTTAAATAAATACCTTTGATTAATAGAGTGTTAAACCACATCAATGGTTTTTATGATTGAGATGAAAATGAATGGTTGGATCACTTTATGTCAGGAACCTATCGCGACCATAGGATTACATAACTTGAAATTCATACTAATGCATACTAAATAAACTCACTTTACTTAATGACACATTAGACCAAGTTGATCATAACTTTCAAAGTCATGACTTGGTCAATAATGGGTGATTTACGGGCCCATGTTATTTGGGAAACCCGTTGTATTTTCCCATTGTATTTTCTTTATAAAAGGAAGGCATTGTAAAACGAATGGGTATTGTATTGTAGTATTGTAAACAATATTTGTGATTGTGTGAGAGACTGTGAGAGTGTGAAGAGGAAGTGCAATAGGGTTGTTTACAACCCTTCACTTTGTTGAACGATATAATAATAAAGGGCTACCAATTTCTGTGTGGACTTGTCCCATCTTGGGTGAACCGTTATATATGTGTCTCTATTATAATGTGTTTAATTTTTGCATATTTTTAATAATTTAATTGTATAATTGTTATTTCTCTACGATCCCGTTTTTCTAATACCATGTGAATGCGACCATGAAGGTTACAAACATAAAAGATATTGAATTTGTTTAAAAGTGTATGTAATTTTGGTTTGAAAATGAGTTAATAACTTAAAAGGTATTAAATTTATCAACTAATTAAGTTTTTTCCTTTTTATTGAGTTATTTATATTAATTTATTATATTCTTTTAGTATTTCAACATTCTCTTATAATATTAATTTTTTTAATATAAATTTTATAATATAATATTATTAATATTTAGTTTTAGTTTTTTATTAATTTGTATAAGTTCGAAAATACTTCTATTATTTTATTTATTACTTTTTGGTAGGATGAAACAAAACTTTATTATGAATATGACCCCGAGTCTTATAAATTGAAGAACATAATGATCGTACTAGTTCAGCTAACGTTGTTGCATTAATGTTTGCAGTGTTCGTAAGAAATATGGATTCGCGTTAGTGTTTGCAACGATCGTAAGAAATATGGATTCTGTGTTGGTTGGTATCCTCTTTATATTTATATTTGTAACTAGTCTGGCGGGGGCTATTTTTTTTCTTTGTCTAAAATGGTTCCAATATTTCTGAAATATCCATTGAGTACTTCGACCTTTACGGTTTAGGATGATTTTCTCATTTATTAAATAGAAAAAAGGAGAAATTTGTCCTAAAAAATTAGGGTCGAAGTACTCAATGCACATTTCAGAAAGATTGGCCCACAAGTTTTACAAATACCTGATGACCCTGAAACAAATAAACGCATGATCGAAGGATGGCCTTACTGGTTTTCATTTGATAAAAACTCAGATATTGACATTATCCAACAAAACCTCAATAGTGTCATCAACCTTGAGTGCTCTTATTTCAACCAACTTGTGTTAGTATTTCTGAAATATCCATTAAGTGCTTCTCAGGACAAATTTCTCCTCCTTCCTATTTAACATATGAGAAATTCATCCTGATCAAAAGTCAGGGTCGAATAACTCAATGGAATATATTTCAGAAAGACCAACACAAGTTTGTTGATAGAAGAGCACTCAAGGTTGATTATAATGTTGAAGTTTGGTGGGACAATGTCAACCTCCAAGTTCTCATCAATTGCAAACCAGTAACTCCATCCTCCGATCATGCTTGTCCCATCTACCAAACACTGAATCCCGTGGAGCTTCTTTTCCAGTCATCCTTTCAAAGGAGTGGCCATGATTCAAGATTTGGAATAGAAATTCATCAGTGAACATTAAAGGGTAATAAGAAATCAAATTTAGGGATTTTCCCATGCTTCTGTAGAGAAGTAAAAAAATAAAATATTTCCACTCATAAATTATTTACAAACAAGTATATGTAGTTCCATTTATGGCACTGCTAATGTAGAGCATCCCCACCCTAACAGACTATCTTCTCACCATCAATGCTTTACCCATAAACTTGACTAGACCATGACTCATAAATTAAATGCAACAGAATTGAGATATAGATTTTCTGTAAACCAAATAAACTACATCTTCCAAGATATTTCCTTAAAACACACAGAGCAAGCTTAAGCACAAATCACCATATCCCCGACAGTGTTAGCAATGTGAATGTACAGATTACATTAAAAAATTCAAAACACAGTATTCAAAATCCCACGAAATACTTCATTATTCACCCATCTAAAAACATTAAAACCATTAAAGAGCACATAAAAGATAGTGATTGTCCAACCTTGTCTTTTGAGAAACAATTTTAGATAGGTTCGATAGTTTTTCACCCATTGTTAAATTAAATTTACAATTTCATCAAATGCTTGTTTAGGATCATAAACACTAAACCCTACAAAATTCCTGAGCATCTTTTCCATTTAAAAACCCCATAATTTTAGCATGTATTAAATCCTAGACACTGCAAACAAACCCTTGTAACTCCAAATAGAAATCCATTAAACCATAAATAGCGCATCCCCAATATTTTTGAAAATGTGGAATGGACAACCATAGGTGAATGACACTTAAACATGGGATTACCCAAGTTTCACTTGATGGTTTCCCTTTCCCCTAGTCGTAGATAGCATTTACATGTTGTGCCACCCTATCACAAAACCAAGCAAGAGTTTAGTAAAACGTTTCAATAAAAAATACAACCAAATAGAGTATAAACTACATTGAAGAGACACATACTTGAGAAAACAAGAGCATCTCTTTAAACACCACAATCCTACAAAAGGGTTTCAAAACCATAGAAAAATCACTCTTATGACCTGAGCCAATGTGGAAGGAGACCACGAGACCCTCACATGGCATCCTTTAATGCTACAACCACCTCCACGAGCATTTAAATCAAATACCGACTCCCTATAGTTGTTATTCCCTCCTTGATTGAGAATATCATGCATATATAACCTTGGTTTCAAATATTAAACCTATAATTGCTTGATCAAATTACTTCTTTAAACATTACACTCAATGTAAGGATGGTTCTTAGTACCTACAAATAAAGAAGTTTCCCATGTCTTATTTCATGATGAACTAAGAAATCCCAAGTTCATAAAATTCCTTCATACCTTTTCATTGAGTCATTATTTAAATCCAACCACTCTTTTCCTGTTAGAAGCATAGGTAAGTTAAGCATGCCACTTTACCTTAAACGAGACTAGGTTGTGTGTTAAGTTAGACACCCATTACAAACAAGTATGAAGTAAGTAGACAGAACCAAGAAATAAAAACCAACATAGTACACCAGAAATATCATATATAAATAAACAACATAATATCATCGCAAGAAATGAGGTCGCCGTGTATTAATTTACAAAAGAAATCCAGGTCAAGAATACAAGTATCTTTCTTAACAAATTTAGGCAATGTTGAAGTTACATTTTATATCAACCTTAGATATTAATGATTTTACTGTCCATACTATTTTTTTCGTATTTAAGGGACATTATAGTTTTATGTGAGACTCTCTTACTCACACCCTTAATGGGTGTTATGGAGAAAACACTACACCAAAAATCCATCCCGATTCGTAAAAACGTTTGGACAAACATTAGTATATTTTTTAGACACCAAAGGGTTTACCCCATCTTTAGGTGATAATGTTCATGATATACATTTAATTCCAATAATTAACTAACCAAAATTACATTCATGAGGATACCCATTTGCTTAAAATAATAAAGTTGAAACTATCATATAAGATCATCTACTAAAGGTAGGAGCCATTCATCCTAGCACAAGCCTATATTTATCCCCTGTGGTCACAGTTTTAAATAAGCAAAGCACTTGGGGCATGTGTCCTTATTTTCATGTCCTCAATAAGTTTACCATCAAATATAAATTCGGCATTCCATTCATAGATGTTCTTCTATATATAAACAAATGACAAACTAATGCTATTGCATCCCATATAATTAAGAAAATTCAAAAGGATTCTAACCCTCCCCTAGGTTACACTTGGAAACAATATACTTTGCAATATAAATATCACATTTTTTGTGGTACATAACCTAGCTTTAGAACATGGGATATTAGCATAATTACATTCATCTCATGTCACAAATCATTCGGGATTTCATACTACTTATGCACACACTAGATTATCTTTCTTCTACGAAAGCATTGAAAAGGGAATTATTACTTTTATAGTGAATTTTGAAACTTACCAAATGGACAAGTGTGAGAAAATCAAGGGTCTTTAGGAATTGCAACCATTGTCAATACTAGACACTATTTGGACAAACATTTTTTGTGGATTTTATTGTTGGTCCTCGAACATAGGTCACAAATCAGTCATCATGGTGTTGTTTGATCAAATTTCCAAATACTATCTCTTTTGATTCCTCCAACACCTCTTTACCCTTAAATAAGTTGTCAAAATATTTCTTGACCAAGATTTTAAACTCCATGGCATGCATACATGCATCGTGTCAAATTGAGATCCCACATTCACCAAGAATTTTTGGAAACAAATATTTAATCTACAATGAACTAAGTTGAAAATGAGTACATATTATCATCCCCAAATACATGTGTAGATAGAATCACTCAACAAGTGTCTTCAAACATATTTATTATGTTTTTCATCTCAAAAGAGACACTAGTGTGCATAGTGGTTACCTTTAGTTGAATTATTGTAGAATAACCTTTATCATGAGGATACAAAAATGAAATCATATCAATTTGATTATGGGAAACAATCACTCTCTTTGGTTTCTTATATACTAGGCACTTCCAATGTACATGTGGTAAATAGTATTATTCATAATCATGATGTCACTCTTTGCAAACTAAAGGAAATTTGGAAATGAATCAAAATCTCATGAAGTAATAGATGGACCAACATTAGTCAAAGTGTTCATTTGAAGAAGGTTATCACACATTCATTTGAATACAACCTTATAAGAAAACCTATCTCAAAACTAATAAGCTTGCACCAAATTTTTACAACCCGTATTAGATTATTCAATGCATTTTTGAAGTGGCATACAAATTACCACTTCCAACATAGTCCAATAACCACCAAGTATTTCATTTATCTTGTTTGAAGAAAGTAGTGGGTCATTATTATAGAGTTCAAACTACACTACCCAAAATAGATGAAGAAGAATCAATTTGGCTCCAACTAGAAGAATTTTTATACACGAGGTAGTGTCATCTATTTCAATGCACTATCTATGAATATTTAATTTAGTGGAAGGACACCTCACCAAAATATGCTACATGGGAACCATCAACCATGTTTCAATAGTTTCCCCAATGCTAGCCTTGGGGGGCATTTCCTCCTTTGAATAGGGAGAGCATGTTAGAGCCCTATGTTAATCCCTCTCATCTATTAATGTATAAGGACATAAGTCCCATCAAATGACTTTTGGGTAGTGACTTAATGTAAAAGGGCCCTCTTTAATAAATAAATCACCCTAGATGGTTGAGCCTCATTAATAGTTTGATTACAAGTAGTTAGAATTTTTTATCGAATAACTATATATATAATAATAATCTATGTAATGTGTAGTAAATAATTGTTATAGTATTTGATATTTTCTCTTGGATTTTTCCCCCTTGAATATGCATATGACAATAGCTACCTATTTTATCTTTTATACAAGAGATCATTTTCTAGTTGTGTCTATTATCTCAAGTGTGCATTTCTATCTTTGCTCTACATTTCTTTGTTTAAGTATATCACAATATCTCTCATATTACGAAAACACTCAAACAAATATATGATACAAGTGGATACATCCATTTGGATTTGTACTAAGAACACCACATTGACCAATATCTTCTCAAAACTATTTTGAAGTTCATAGAGATATTCTCATATTGGCCATAAATAATGATGAAGAATGTCATGGATGCCTAAACATGGCCCAATCTAGAATCAAATGGGTGAGTGCAAGCTAATGAGGGTCACTTTTGGCATGTTAGATGCAATAGAAAACTCAAAAATCAAGCATCCCTAAATTAAATTGTTTTTTTGAAATACTTACAAAAAATATATTGCTTTGAGTAAAAAAGATTAAATGTAGAAAATTGAATCACGTTTCCAAATATATAGTTTTATGTATTGAAAATTTTATAACTATGTCAAGTTTTATTTTTTCTAACAGTCATTTTTTATTTTTTATACAGATGATAAGGTATATGTTTTTGTGGGTGAAACCTTTGAGGGCCTAAATGTTGGTTTTGGGATACAAACTAGTGTAGACATGTAGAGAACATATAACACTAGTGCAGTGCTATTTTTTGAAAATAAAATTAGTAATTAATTTTTTTAATGATCTAAGTGATCATTCGTCGAAAATGGTACGTCTTTTGTGGGTGCAACCTTTGAAGGTATTAATGAAGAAATGGATTTTTAATAGAATGTAGAGGTCAGTTTCTTCGAGTGCACCATATAATTTCTTCTTATATTGATTAAGAATTGAAAAGGTTATGGAAAAAACACTAACAACATGTTTTTTTAGTTAAGGATTTAGGACGCAATAGAAATTGAAAAAAAATTGGGAAAATACAATGTTTTTTTAGTAAAAATTACATATTTAGAATCTGTAGAAAAAAATACTATTTATGTTTAAGACTTTGTAAGAAATGGTTGCGTGTATCATAATATAATAAGTGTGTAAACAACGACTTCTTCACAATCCAGAAGAAATGTCCAATTAGCTATGGTTTATCATATACCATAGCAGAGGTTTGGTATTACCAAAGAAAACTACAAACCATACACATAGGACTATTGGTGACATGCGAGCAAGTGAATTGGCATGTTTAAATTCAAATTACATTTCCTGCCCTTATAGAATTGGAAAATGTGTGTGCATTATAGAACTACAAAATGTTCCCACATTATAGAACTACAAAACACGTGTGCCTTATAAAACTACAAAAATCACGAGCATTATAAGACTACAAAATGCGTGCGCATTATAGAACTACAAAACGTGTGCACATTATGTAGTTCTATAGCATGTCTAGGTTATGTATAGCAAAAAAGCTAACACTATATTGAATACATAAAATGTATGGTTAATAGTTTAGAGGAGGTGTGGAAGGGTCAAGGGCCTAGGAGGATGTTGGAAGTTCAAGTGGGGATGGTTAATAGTTGAGAGGGGGGGAGGTTCAAGGGCATAGGAGGATGTTCAAAATTCAAGTGAATATGGTTAATAGTTGATATGGGGTGAAGAAGGGTCAAGCGCCTAAGATGATGTTGTAAGTTTGAGTGAGTATGGTTAATACTTGAGAGGGGGTGGGAAAGGGTCAACGTCCTAGGAGGATGTTGTAAATTCAAGTGGAGAATGATGAATGAAATGGGAACATTATGGGTTACAAGGGTTAAGGGGAGTGGGGATTGAGAGCACAATTAGGAGGAGAAGAGGTGTTGAATATGTATAGGGTTAGAAGTAGTTCACGAGATTTAAGTTGTAAAGGGGGATAAGGTGGAGGGGAGGAAGTGAGTGATGGTTTGATGAGAGATAGGATTGGTGAATGGAAAGGTGGATATGGATTATTAGAGGAGCAATAGGATATTGTTAACCCAAAAATCCCCCACATAGCCCTCAATGTCCTACACCACCCAAGGACACCACCTCACAACACTCATTTCACT
Source organism: Pseudotsuga menziesii (assembly GCA_001517045.1). Lineage (NCBI taxonomy): Eukaryota > Viridiplantae > Streptophyta > Pinopsida > Pinales > Pinaceae > Pseudotsuga > Pseudotsuga menziesii. The sequence continues at coordinate 53,981 of LPNX010750686.1, forward strand.
CCATAAGACCTTCCATTTGACCCGCACACCTCCAAAAGAGCCCAAGGATGAAAAAAAGGGCTAAAAACCCCAAAAAGGAGCCCAAAATAGCCCCCTAGGAGCTAAAGCCCTCAAAAATGGGCTAAAACTCTAAAAGGATCTAAAGTTAGGGCAAAAGGGGCTAAAGGCCCAAAAAATCGGCTAAAACCCTGACCAAGGGCTTAAAACCCTAAAATCCCTTAGAAAAGCTATATAAGGAGGGTGGGGGGTCACTCTCAAAACACTCCTCACTTACCTATTATTATGCTACCCATGGATGCTTTGAGACCTTCTGCTCTCAAACCACCCACTCTCCCTCTCTCCATCTCTATCTCATCAAGCCATTGCTTCCCAACCAAGAGAGAGAAGTGCTCCCATGAGCTAGGTCATGGTGGCCCATTTCCACCTAAGTGAGGTATAATTTATTTTCATGTTTGTTTATTTGTTTTGTTTTCTAACCCTCATTTCTATTTGCAGGTTTTTCCATTGACATTGTTTGCAGGTTTGCCATTGTAGTAGCTTAGGTTGTTTGCAGGTTTCAAGGAGGTGGAACCCTAACCCATTTTCTGCAGAGGGGTTCACAGGGGCTTCATCTCCTCTTTTATTTTCTCTTATTATCTCTTATATATAATTTACAGTAGCTTCCATTTGCTTTTTCTTGTTTAGATTACCTTAGTTTAATCCATTGCTCTATTTAAGTCATATTTCATTCCATTTTTTCCTATTTTCTAAGAGTTGGAACCTACCCTTGTGCCCTATAGGCACAAAGGAGCCATTCCTGCTCCTATAGTGAGGATAAATTCTCACTACAGCTTTGGCAACTCCATTGGGTCGATCCCACAGGATCCCTGGGCCAAAAATTTCAAATTTTCAATTTTTTTCAATTTTACCCTAGTTTTCAGAAATCTTAGGTTAGATATGTTTAAATCTGCTTTATTTCCTATTTTAGTCAGTGCCGAAGCATCTGCTAGGCCGAGCTGAGTTAGAATGACCCCAGTACTAGTTACTGTCAGGTAGTTCTGACCCTACATCACCAAAAAACCCCTTTCCAAAGCAGGTCACTCTTATTGAGGTAAAAGCTGAGACTGGGGTGCTCTTAATTGGCCAACAGGTGCACATAGGGTGCACTTAATCCTTAGACAGGCGCAACTTCAACCTAGAAGCTCAAATTGCGGCTGTTTTCACATCCTGTGTGACCCCCTCGCTCATTTCTGGAAAGATCTCACAGCCCCCTCGTTGGATTTGGTCAGAAATGCATGGCCTGTCACACATAAGTTGTATTTAAGTTCAATTAACAATAATTTTTAGTTTCAGATGACTGTTAGTGCAGCCCAACTGCCTCTGTCCACCATTGTAGGTCTCTTTCAATTCCAATTTTTATTTTCTGCAAATCAATCTATGAACAATGTATATATGCTAAATCAATCATTAAGGCTTAATAAAATAAACTAGTCTAACTAAAAGTAACTTAAAAATAACCATCTTGCTGCCCCCTTCCTCCTCTACCCAGTCATCACCCTCCACGGTATTTTGGGATATGAAAAAGGGTAAGCTCATATAGATCTAGGCACTCCATGGTATTTTTCCCAAACCACTAAAACTAGGTGACCTGGAAGGTAGAGGGGGTAGAGAAGGAGGGCTTCTCACGGTGCTAAGCGTCCTCCCTATTGACCAACCTAGCACTTGGGAGGTGACCTAAGAATCTATGGATGGGATTAGTCCCATTGTGATGAGAGCCCAGCACCTTCTCTTGGTTGAAGAAGAATATCACTAAGAGGTAGACATTTAGTTAGGCCAACAATTCAGGGTTAATCACCATACTTGCTTAAAAAAATTGTTTATGTTTGCAAACGAAACCATGATATGAACTCTACCATGAATTCATAAACCATATTGCAAACCAAATACCAGAACAAACAAGCAAACCAACACACCATACCAAATAATTAACCCAACTCAATTCATGACGCTGAGTAAGCCTTCAAATTTACCAAATTTACACTAAGTTCAATCAATTCTACAGTCTTTGAGGACATAAGTCCCTAACTGCTTCAACTGTGGGAAGTTCTTGGGATTTGCCCAGAAAATCATTGTGAGGAGTACCAAAGGAACCCCAAACTAGCTGGCTGCTGAGAGGAATTGCCAAGCGAAACAGGCAACGACCTCTTCCGATTGAGTAGAAACACCCATGAGGAACAAGCCAAGCACTGTCTTCTGGAAATATTGGTGGCTGAGAGACCACATTCAGCCAATAGGAAGCCATTGAAACTGGGTTCCAAATCTCATACCCACCAGTTTCATACACAAAAGTGAACACAATTGATCCTCCATGATCTTCCTCATGCCTAAAAGGCGAACAGCCACCATTTGGAACACTCAGTCGGCACCGTCATAGTCGTTCTTGGTGATCTCCCACACCATCAGAGGGCCACACAGCGTCTGATTCTTATTCAGACCCATATCAGTCTGAACTAGACCTACACACTGCACCATCAATCCCCGTGGCTAGTGCAAACCCGGATCCATTTTCTGGCCTAACCTTAGCAAGTGGACCCATGTCCACATCACAACCTATCACCCATAACTTGGCAAGCGGTCCGAGCATAGTCATGCAGACTATCATTAGCCAATTGCCACCACCAATAACGACTATCCAAGTTGGCCCAGTGGTGACACATGGGAGCAGTGGCCCCTCCACACACATTGTCCCCCCTGCCATAGATGGGGGCAGTGCATCGACCACCCACATTTCCCCTACCACCATACATGGGGGTGATTCCCCCACTACCCATACCATCCAACCCACAACACTTGGGGGCATTGGCCCATCCGTCATGGTGCCACCACAAGCACCCTGAGCCATGTAGATGCATTATGCACCTCCAAACCCCACCCCCATTGCGGCCCCATCCCACATCAACTTGGGGTCAAATCTACCCTTCATGGCTTGTCTGAACTTGCCTGACTTGGCTAGATTAATGAATGACCCCATCCACCACCAAGATTTCTAGCCACCCATGCCAACTAAGATTCCATCAGACATCCCAAAGTTTGAAAGCAAAGCCGAGGAATGTCCCCAAAATCATATAATGACATTCCATCTATGGTTCTCATCCAATAGTATCGTAGATGACTCCAATAGGCTGAGGTTGTTGCAACGCACCCTTACAGGTGTCATGGCCAAATGGTACATTCAGCTACCACAAGCCAAGTACCCCAACTTCAAATACCTAGCCTTCATGTTCCTATAGTATTTCCAACTCCCTGTCAGATATGATGAGGGGGTGGAGATCCTATTATCCTGTTGCCAAAACACCGCCACTCACATCACCGATCATATCCATGAGTGGCGACGGCGCTATAGCTTATGCAAAATCCAACTAGATGAAAGAATCTTCTTGGATTGGTTCCTCAAGACCTTGCTCCCGCCCATCACAAAGGATGTCACATCTAAACGTCCTCAATCTGAAGAAGAGGCCATACTGAAGGCCCAACAATTTGATCTCATTTATGCCCAGTCTGGATACTTGTACATGGTCATTCAAGACACTCCTCATCCAAGTACCTCTTACTGCGACACACCGGGGGCATCCCATGCAATGGATGGCATCATAGGGTCAATCTCCCAACAACCACAACCTCAACCGACACCACCTGCCATTTCACCGCAACCAAGCAACACCGCTAATGTTGCTTACCAAACCAAGCTCTGGACTATGCTAGAATGATGTCCCAATCCAGAGCAACAACCTCTTATGCACAACCTGCACCACCGCAGCATGCTCAAGCCATGGCTTGGACAACACAATAGTATGTGGGGTAAATGCCCACATTTTTGGAACCACCACCCCCACAAATATACTATGCACCACCAGTGCAACAAGTTCAAGCCCCCGTCCCCACTCCACCCGCTTCGTTGGGACAAGTGTTCGCACAACAAAACTATCCCAACCAGCCTTCCCCCAATAATCAACAAGGGAAAGCTAGAAACAAAAGGCCCCGCAACCAAGGAAATAACCAACCACAGGGAGTTGGTCAGCAATTGAAGCCCCCCAATAATGTCGCGGCTAACCAACCAGCCCAAAACCCCCAAGATAGAATCCACCAAGACGCAATGCACCATTGCACACAAACCAACTTTGTACACTCTGTGATGTTTATGGGCATTACACATTTGAGTTTCCCCTTATGGCTCACGCTAAGCAGTCCATTCAAAATGAGGCCCAATAGGCCACCAATGCCCCCACTCAAGCCCAACCCAACCAGGCACCACAAGGACCTCCTCCCATGGTGCTTCAAAACCCACTACAAGTCCAAGGATTGGTGGCAACTTCTCCCCCTCCCCAGGCCAATCCCAATGCTCCGGGGGCACCAACCACGATCGAAACAGGTGTTCACCACTTGATGACCATGACCACTAAAGAGATCAACTTACAGACTAGACAAAATCAGTACGGTACCACCACCAAACCTGTTGACTCATCAGAAACATCCATGTCTAAGACAACAAGCCTACCTCTCCAGTTACCCCCATTCTTGCGCCCCCCCATATGAATAATTTCCAATAACACCACAGCTAGAGCTACAGTCAGTTATAGCATTGTGGATGATTTTTCCCAAATTCCAACCACCATGTCCGCTCTTGAGGTACTTAAAACATGCCCAATGCAATGGAAATCCTTACTAGGTACTCTAGGGGCAATAGACCCTTCCAATTCCAAGCTAATCACATTTGACACAGAGAACAGAGAGTCGTGCATGCCCTCCACTATCGCCTTCCAAATCCCAGTATCCATCTAGAACTTGGTTGTGCACCGATGCATAGTGGATGAGGGGGCATCCACATGCATCATGTCTACCTTGGTTTAGCAGAAGCTTGGATCACCGATTCTGCAACCGTCCTCCTTGACTTGATGGGCTTATGATGGAAATCCCACTAAATCCCAATGAATCCTCCCCATGTCCCTACCACATTAGCTGAGAAGACAGTCCTAATCGACATCGAGTTCATCAACGCTCAACTGGACTACAACCTCCTCCTTGGGAGGAGTTACATGTACGCCATGCGAGTCGTCGTGTCAACTATCTTCCGCCTCATGATGTTCCCCCATGAATGGAAGATTGTGATGGTTGACTAGCTCACCTACCATGATCCACAAGGGTTAACAACGGCTGCCAATGTTATCCCTACCATCACACCTACTGAGCCGCAAGAGACGATCGCACATGCTAACGTCATCCCTGCAACCAACACTATGGTTGAAAACACACCAGCCTTCCCACTATTGAATGTGGGCCCTGGGTTGTTTACTGATCCCACCATGATGACTCCTTTCCCATTGGTGTCACCACCACTGACACAAAATAAAACTGTAGACTTGTGCATGGTATCATCAAGCACTGCTGCAGCCAAATAGCAACAACAGCCATAGCCCCAACCACAACCACATCATCGTCCACAGCCACAACGCCAACACCAGCCACAACATCACCTGCAACAATAGCATTACTTGCAGCTGCAACCACAACCTCACCCCCACATGCAACCATCTGGGAGTTATGTGGGCTCATCTCCAGTCCATACAATTCCCTTCCTCTTCCCCCCACCTGGTGTCATGAGCAAGCTGGTCATGGCCACCTTAAGCCTACCCAACTTTACGTTGGGGATCCCGATGTGGTATCTTGATCCACCAGCTCAACTAGCAATGCCCTAGGTTGTGTTAACTCCAGTGCAACCTATTACGGTTAGGTATCACCCCCCACCCGATCCGTATAAGCCAATTGTCGCTCCCCCACCTACACTACCCCAACCCAAACAGGCTAGGGGAAAGAACACCAAATCCACTGTAGAACCATGGCAAGTTCCACCTTGTGCTATCTGCGAACAATAGGGCCATCCAACTCAGAATTCCCCTGAAATTCCAGTGATCCATGTGCACTTGGATGCCATGGATACGAATGAAAACATCCTAGTGGTTGAACTCCCAACTGTGCCACTAGTCAGGAACAAGGCATTGAGGACAAACCATGCTTTCTCCCTTTGCGGCTTGTATGGACATTACTCCCACCATTGCCAAGACCTGCTCAAATTTTGAATGGCTCTTGCTGACCTCCGTCACCATTCCCTTGAGTCTGAGATCACCTTTATCGAAGAATTTCACCCACCACCTCCTTCTTTAGACACCATGTCCATTTACATGATCTCCAGTTCTAAAGACCCTCTTGTCTCCACCATCACCAACAATCCATCAGACCTGTCTCTTCCATAATTTCCCCTACCCCAGCTCCATCCACAACTGCAACCTCGGTCGCAACCTCAACCTCAGTTGATCCTTTTCCTTTTCCTTTTCCTTTTCCTTTTCCCTTTCCTTTTCCTACCATTTGGGATTGTGAGTAAGTCTATCTTGGCAACCTGTAATCTACAGGATTTCACACTAGGAGATCCTGTGTGGTACCTTGAACCACCTACCCTACCTCTAAGGCCCCAGGATGTGTTGACTCATGACCATCCAATTCAGATGATGTTGCACCTACCTCCAAGACCATCAAAGACTCCTACCATCTCTAGGAATACCCCTCTTCCTCCAACAAAGACTGGGGGAAAGACCACAAAAACCACAACCAATACCATTTACATGATCTCTAGCACGAGCCGCCCTTCCGTCTCATCACTCGTGGAAGATCCACCTGATATATCACAACACCACTTACTCAATGACGGAGAAATCTGTAAGACCACCTCTAGTTTTACCCCATTCCCTTTAAACCATAGTATGGAATCAGTTCTTCCCATAAAAGACCAGATTCCATCACCCTGCCTTGCCAATGACCTTTGTCTTGGAAAGGGGGCATACCTCTTCATTAACTCTGAGGGAAAACTCTTGGGGAACCCCCACAATGGGCTCTACCTCAAGAAATTTTATGCTTAAACATCACCAATGATTCACTTCATTTTCTTTTTCTTGTTTTTTCAATGTTTTTCCAACAAAAATTAGGGGCAGCACCATTAGCTGCTAGTCCAAAGTCACCCAGAATTAGTTCGAGACACCTCTCACATCTCCGGGCTCAAACTTCTATCTCTTTATGAGACCATTGTCTCATGTTTAATAAATCAATTTTGGTACCATTTCCCACCAGTCACCTCAATTTACGAGCCATGACATGATGATGTGAGTGTCTACAGACCTATACTTGTATCACACTTCCCGACCGCAACTCATGTGATTTTTTGGGCCACCGCCCGTTAAGGATTGTACTATAATTTTACTTTTTGTATTTATAATTGTCTTTTTTACCACACCTTACGTGGACATCTGGACCATCGTCCACAAACCCTTTGTCTTTCTTCCATATCTTTGACATAGAACTGTCCTCGGGACATCACCCGTTAAGGAATGTAATTTTAGCTTTTATTTTGTATTTTTAACACATAGTTGTCTTTTCCATTCACCGCACCTTACACGGACCACTGGACCACTGTCCACAAAACAATTTATTTTTCTTGCATGCATTTGGCATATAAATGCCCCCAGACCTGCACTCACATCGCATGTAGTCAAGTCCGTTCATCGCAACACACACACACTCTCTTGACCTCTATCCAAGAGCCACCTCGGTTTGCGTGCCTCTGTCGAACTGACTCACAGGCCTCTACTGCAATCTATCCCATGCATGTATTGGTATTTTTGAGAGCCTTCTACTTCTTCCATACTACGTGGATGACCTTTGGACCTCTGTCCACTATCTCGACATGGGGCACCGCTCGTGCCATCGCAGTCGGTTGACCACATTGGAGTTTCGTTTAAGCTCTTTTCTGACTCCTTAAAACAATGAAAATATTGCCAAGCGTAGCTGCTTCCTTTCCCACTCACTAAATCATAGGAAAGGGCATCTACATCGCCTCGTTTACCTCCTTTTGTGGACCATGTAGAACATTTCATGAAAAGGACCTCCTTGGCACACTCAAGCCAAGACCGTTCCCCTCTGCATACTTTTGTGCTTTCTCGAGCAAAGGGGCCGTACGTGACGAAAAATCCTGCCACTGGTTTTCATTAAGCTCATGTCCAGCCATTTCATCAAGAAAATATTTCCAAGCAAACTTGGTTTCATTCATTCTTATAAAAGTATTTAAATGACCATCCAGTCAATATAGGTTTAACCTTTTCTGGCCTGATTGGAATACCAATGGTAAAGAAGTCTCTCATCCCCTACAGGATGGGCGAGCTCTCCTATGTATACTTTTATCCTTTCTTGGGCATAGGAGACTACCAATGAAAAAGATCCCCCACTGGATTCTTCTTCGTGCTTTCAGACTCTCTAAAATTGAAAGCACCATTGAGCACTTACCTTCTTAGGCTCACCAAAAATCCATGAGATTGTACCACAATAGTGTCCCTAGACACTACCCCATAGAAAATAGTTTGGTAGCATCCCCACATTAGGTCGCCTTTGTTCAGAGTACTATGTAATGTGTCTTCCTTGGATCCCATCAATATCTAAAGTGTCCACCTCCTCCAAGTATTTCCCATATATAGAGACATTCTCAGTATTACAGCTATGATCCCATTCCCTTGATTTAAGTTTCATTTACTTCCTGGTCCACCCTACTGTCATACTCTGAACAAAGGAATTTTGAGTCTCCCACTTCCCCCTTGCCCCTAATTAGTTTTTTCCCTTCCCTCCCCTCCCCCCCAATTCAGTGAGTCAGTCTGCAGATTACTTCACACCTTTAAGTTATCCTTCGTGCTCCTGGTTAAGGAAACATCATTTCCTTGACTAGGGGTAGGTCTCCCTCTGTCGACACCAACACACATATTTCATAGGATAGACCTAGAGGTCCCTATACCTTGGTTTCATTTACATCATTGATGAGTTCCTTGGACCACTTGAGAGGAGTTCTTAGTGCCTCTCGGGGTGGTTGTTTCTCACGTGCTCGACTTCAACTCCATCATCGCATTGTTGAGATTCGTACAGGGTTTGTTCCACACAGTACTTGGTCGAAGACCCTGGATGTCACCTGACTCTAGCACATTGGTGAGTGCACTCGAGGGACCTAAACAGGTTATGTCCCTTGTGATTTTTGGGTTGCATTGGAGACAGTGATCTGAAGCCCCAGCAGTGCTTCGATATACCTTTATGATTGATGCAGCATACTTGTACCACATAGACTCTAACTCTTAATCAACAAGTCCACACAGCTATGTACCAGATCCAGCAGGTCGTCAGTTGTGAAGATGTAGCATTCCATGAGAACGGCATGGGTCCAATGCACCAGATCAATATTGTATTCAGCCTTGCATGAGAGGCAACCATCATTGTAACATCAGTTGTATATGATCGACTCTTGTATTTTAGAGCATAGATCAAATGATTCTTTTGACATTGTCATGAGCATAGGAATGCCCACCTCATCCATATACATGTCACACATTTATTGTATCTCACCCATTGATGGGAACCAAATTAATACAAAAACCAAAAGCCACCATGCCCCAGCCCCGGAAGCACCACCTCTCTATAGCAAATCCTATGATGTATTTCGGCCATACATTGAGCTCTTGCCCTCACACATTAGGGCGCAATCTGTTAACCCAAAAATCCCCCACATAGCTCTCAATGGCCTACACCACCCAAGGACACCACCTCACAACACTCATTTCACTCCATAAGACCTTCCATTTGACCCCCACACCTCCAAAAGAGCCCAAAGATGAAACAAAGAGCTAAAAACCCCAAAAAGGAGCCCAAAATAGCCCCTTAGAAGCTAAAGCCCTAAAAAAGGCGCTAAAACCATAAAAGGAGCTAAAGTTAGGGTAGAAGGGGCTAAAGGCCCAAAAAAAGGGGTAAAACCCTGACGAAGGGCTTAAAACCCTAAAATCCCTTGGAAAAGCTATATAAGGAGGGTGGGGGGTCACTCTCAAAACACCCTCACTTTCCTATTGTTATGCTTCCCATGGATGCTTTGACACCTTTTTCTCTCAAACCACCCACTCTCCCTCTCTCCATCTCCATCTCATCAAGCCAGCGCTTCCCAACCAAGAGAGAGAAGTGCTCCCATGAGCTAGGGCATGGTGGCCCATTTCCACCTAAGTGAGGTATTATTTATTTTCATGGTTGTTTATTTGTTTTGTTTTCTAACCCTCATTTCTATTTGCAGGTTTTTCCATTGACATTGTTTGCAGGTTTTCCATTTAGTAGCTTAGGTTGTTTGCAGGTTTCAAGGAGGCGGAACCCTAACCCATTTTTTGCAGAGGGGTTCACAAGGGCTTCATCTCCTCTTTTATTTTCTATTATTAGCTCTTAGATCTAGTTTACAGTAGCTGCCATTTGCTTGTTCTTGTTTAGATTAGCTTGGTTTAATTTGTTGCTCTGTTTAAGTCATATTTTATTTTGTTTTTTCCTGTTTTCTAAGAGTTGGAACCTACCCTTGTGCCCTATAGGCACAAGAGAGCCATTCCTGCTCCTGTAGTGAGAAGAAATTCTCACTACAGATATGTTGGAGGAGAGAGGTGAAGGAGGGGGGATTTGAAGAGATTTTTTTTTTCTTGTTTTCTAAGAGTTGAAACCTACCCTTGTGCCCTATAGGCACAAGAGAGCCATTCCTGCTCCTGCAGTGAGGAGAAATTCTCACTACAGATATGTTGGAGGAGAGAGGTAAAGGAGGGGGAATTTGAAGATATGGGAATGAGATGCTATAAAATGTAGAATATGGGTCATAATGAGGTAGGGCGTTGAGGAGAAGAGATAAGTTGAAAACATAGAGAGAGAGACAGATAATGATGTAGAGAGAGTGTGAGAGAGAATAAGATAGAGAGGGAGGAGGAGGAGTGATGGAGGGATGGCGATACAATCAAGGAAAGAGATAATGAGGGAGGGATGGAAGGTGTGTGTGTGTGAAGGGGGGGGGGTAGACACAAGATGAGAAAGGGGGCATAGACACACATTTATAGGGATATATATATATATAGATAGAGAGAGAGAGAGAGAGAGAGATGGTGTCAAAGATAGAGGGTGGAGGGTTGAGTAATGGAGAGAGAGGGAGGTCATGAAGAGAGAAAGATGGAGAGGGACGATGAAAAGAGATAGGGAGGGACGGGTACAAGTTGAGAGAGAGAGAGATGATAGAGTAGAGGGATAATGGCATGAAGGGTCGGTAATTAAGGAAGAAGGGAGGGAGAGATTGATAGATGGACGTAAATAGAAGGTGGAGAGATGGGGAGATACAGAAGGAGTTTGTGAGAGAGGGGGGACACACACACACACACACAAATATATATATATATATATATATATATATATATATATATATATATAGAGAGAGAGAGAGAGAGAGAGAGAGAGATTATGTGGGAGAGTGGGGGAGGGGTGAGCGATAGAGGGAGAGGGGGATGGGTGAGGAATAGAGAGAGTGTGATGGAAGGAAGGATAGTGAGGGAGGTATAGAGAAGGTGGAGAGAGGTTATGAGATATGGGAAGTGAGGGAGATACACACACATAGAGATATAGAGAGAGGGAGGAGCGATACACACACACACACACAGAGATTGTGTGGGGTAGAGGGAGGGAGGGGTGAGAGAGAAAGAGAGAGTGGGGAGGGGTGAATGATAGAGAGAGTGATATGGAGGGAGGGATAGCGAGGGAGGTATATAGAAGGTGGAGAGAGACTATGAGAGAGGTAGGGTGATGGAGTGACACACACTCATAGATATAGATAGATAGAAGGGGATGGACACACACACACACACACAATGTGTGGGAGAGAGAGGGAGGTGTTACAGCTGATTTTACCACACATGGTGGATCAAACCTTTATGGCCTTCCTTGTCCCTCTATAGACTCTTTAGACCCCATGGACCATTTTTGTACCTTTGATTTTTCCAAGATCATCCCTAAAAACATGCATTATTTGCTATACGTGACTTTTAAACCTATTCTCACGTATATATGCAGATTTGACCCTTAAACATGTATACATCGAGATGTGTGAAAAAGGCTAAAGAGGTTTGGAGTTTTCCTTGATGTGGATCCAAGTCACTTGTCTCTGAGCCTTCCATATGCCTTGAGATCGCTCGAATTTGACCTTCCATTACCCCACTGAAGCACTATATAAGGAACCCTTTGGATACATTGAAGGAAGAATAATTGAACAGCAAGAAAACTATAGTCCATTGTTGTCAGAGCTTATACTTAAGTCTGCACCCCTTTGTCCCTTGGAGCACTTTGTGTTCTTCCCAAGCTTACCTTTTCTTGTGAGCTTGCTATAGAGAGATGGAGGATTGAAGTGGTGGAGGCCCAAGTGGAGGAATCAGTTTCTCCTATTTGTAGACGTGCTGACAGAGGTTGTCAGTATTGTAATCTCTGATTTATATTAATAGAAATATCTTTTCCTGTCCAATAATGTGTATTTAAATGAGTATTGAATCCATGGATGCTTTTAAATGCTTATATGTTATTAATTGTATATGCTAGAGTAGGTCTAACACAATTATATAGCATGTTTGTCTTCCTTGCTAAATGTTGAGAGAGAAAATATCAATACAAGCGAGAGTGGAAAAGTCAACGGGGATCTACATCAACCATCCGGAATAAGATATGTTTCGAGATCCTTTAGTGTTAGATGTTTGGTTTCTCTTGCATATAGGAAAGGATTGATTTCTGCGGTTACCTTGTCTATTGTTGTACCCCAAGCCATAGGAATTTTTCTCCATAACAGAATTGGCGACCATACTGGGGAGTTCCTAGTCATTTCCTTTGAGGGTTTTTATCAGCATTCAATGGTCTTGAATTGCTCTGATTTCTCTGTTTTTGAGTCAGGTCCGGGGGCATGTTTTCCTAGTAGTGTCTGGTAGGAGTAAATTTTGTCTTTGCTTGTATTTTTACCTTCTTTTTTATCTCTTTTTCTTCCTGTACATGAGTTTTTGCTTCACAGTCGCGTGTACACGTGGTTTTTACTAGGATTTTTGCATATATACATGGGTTTTCTGCACAGTCGCATATGCCTTGAGTTTTTCCTTTTAGGGGAAGATTAAGTGTTGTTGGGTGAGTTTTGATGATTGCTGAGTCTCCTTGGATGCTTCTAGAGTCTGTATACACCTCTGTTTCTGACCAGAGACACTTTTTAGGTTGAATTTTCTAAGAATTTTCTTGTCGTTGCATTTTTATTTTTTGTTTTGGGATTAGTGCATTAGATCTCTTTTACCTTAGTGCTTTGCATGGGTGTTCTTTGATAGTGCTTGCAGAGTCTGGGGGTGGTAAAGTCATTCTTTTGCTTTATTATCTCATTTCAATTCCAAAAATACAAAAATACTTGCTTCTTTGCCTCATTATGCATCATTTCATTTTTCATTTTGCATTGTACTTGCACTAGCTTTGCTTGGAGAAGTATTAGTCAAATTTTCATATAGGAATGATTGCATTTTTTATTTGAAGGAAAATTTTTCATTTCACCTAGTAGCATACCCCATTTTTTATTTGACACAGTGCATTTGCATTGATTGTTAGGTGTGCATTTTACTTCTTGTTGCGTCATAACACCATTAGTTGCAAGATCATTTTCCCTTTTCAGTAATAAGCCAATTAAAATCAACGCATAATAAAATGAATTGCACTCTTTTATTTTATAGGGTGCAATAACAAGATTAGGTTTTAGGGTCTTAGAATATTTCATTGTGAGTAAATGCTCCAAGACCACTAAACGAAACATGTATGTGTCTGTCCAGGTGAGAGTGTGAAATTCCTTGGTATAATTAGTGTTTCTGAGGATCCTCCTCTTACAAGGGAGTTAAGCATGAGGCAGTGTGAGCGGTTAATGATTGGGATGACCCCTGGTCATAACCGAGTAGCACTGTAGATATTTCTAGGATTGTATTCATACCTGGGGGCTCTTTCGAGAGTTTTGGGCTTTGATACCCTACCCATACGGTCAATCCTACCTACGACCGTCCTCTTAAGCATTGATTATATTGAGGCGACCTTAGTTTCCTTACCTACGTTATCGAGGAAGTACTACATAGAGGTTATTCTGTAGGTGTCCTGGCTAGGTAGGGGTTAGATAGCAAAGTCGCTATATGCGTTGAAGCTGAGGGCCACTATAATTGGTTACGAACCTTCGCCTGTTGTGTATGGGAATCTCAAGCCTCTCCTAGGTGAGACATACCTTCTTCATTCAGGAGCTCACATATCCTACCCTTGCTTGCTTGTGATTTGGATTTACATTGTATAGGTGTATGCTCTGTGCATGCTATTTTTCCTAGGGTTTGCATAATTAGAAAGAGTCTTTTTCATTTTTTGAGTCATTATGGATTCGGGTGCGACACCTCACCATTCTCATCGTTTAGTAGGACTTCCACCTTCTACGTCTCCTCCTCCTTTGAGAGAGAGAAATAGACGGTCCAAGTGGAATACTTCTCACATTGATTCACACATGATGAGAGATCATGAGGATGAGATTCCAAAGATGTCTTCTCCACCTCAAGAGGTTGGGGAGGAAGATCCTACTCCTGTATATGATCCTTCACCAGACATACCTTCACATTCTAGTTATGATACCTCATTCACAGGTCACCGGTATTGGTTTCCAGGTGACGAGACTCACCATGAACCCACAAGAAGTAGTCATGTTAGTTATGGCATTCCTGATATCCCTGCACATGATCCGGCACATCATGTCGAGTCATAAATTGAACCTACCACTATTCCTGGGGCCACTCCTATCCTTTCCATGCGGAGAGATTTGGGAGCACTAGTCACATTGCACCTTCCATCCCTGTGGTGGAAGCTACTTCACATGCCCATCCTAGACCTAATGTTAGTAGTCATATGTGAATACTAGAACTGAGATGAGTGACCATAGGGAATACCACTTACATCCCTTCACATTCCCTTCGTCCTCAATTCCTACTCCTTCGAATGCATTTTTGACAACCCTTCCTCCCCCACATTCATGTGGTCCTTTAGGTCGGAATGTTGCTACTAGTCATGTTCATACTGTGGCTGCTCACACAGTAGTATCTCAGATTCAAGTATCTCCTATTGTCTCAGGAGCTCATATTCATGTTTTTGGATCGTCTTATGGTCCACTACAAGGAGTTTCCCATATCCCTACTTATGGGGATTCTCATGGGATATCCCATGGGACATCTTATGGAGCTTCTCATGGAAAATATTATGGACTATAGTATGGACAAAGATATAAACCTTATGGCTATGGGTATCAACAACCCGCTTACTCCTATAATTATGGCTTTGTAGAACCGTATAGTCAAGGTACACCACATTATAATGCTTCCATGCCACCCTACATGGGTCAAATGGGAGGAGGATATTATGGCCAAGGCCATGGTATTTACAGTAGTCATCCTTATATGAGCCAACACTATAAGGGAACATCACCTAGACTAGCTCAACCTAGGATCCCTTTCCTTGCAACGTTAAATTTACCTAACTTATCGAGACTAATGAACGATCCAGTATCTCATGACCCGGCTTGGCCGGCTGTCCCTACCAAGCTTCCCTCGAACATTCCCAAATTCGAGGGCAAACCAGGAGAAAATCCTAGTGAACATGTCACTAACTTTCACGTTTGGTGCTCTTCCAATTCCTTACATGATGACTCGATTCGTTTAAGGCTATTTCAATGCACCCTCACTAGGCCTGCAGTGAAATGGTACATAGAGTTACCAAGGGGGGCATTCATTTTGTTTGATGACCTTGCTATGACTTTCCTTAATCACTTCCAGCTACCAGTACGTTATGATGTTGGTACAAAAATCTTGTCGACATTTCAGCAGGATAAAGCCACACATATTTTGGACCATATCCAAGAGTAGCGTAGATGGAAGAGGTTGATTAAAGCTTTCATACCGTCGGAATTCTCCTTGAGTGGTTCCTTAAATCGTTGTTGCCTTACATCGTGAAGGATGTTTCTACATCTGGAGTTTAGAATGAAGAACGCACAATTTTTAGAGCACAGGAATTGGATTTGATTTATGCTCAATCCATACTGTTATATGAGATCATACCTAACGCTTCGCATTGTAGTTTAGATCCCAAGATCAAGCTTGGACCACATGCCGATGGCAGTGTGGGTTGTACAAGTTTGAAACCTATGGATTCAATTGTGAAACAAGTGAGTCAATTGTCTATAAATCAATCCACTCTTGGAAAATCCATGGCTTCATCTCAACCCACCCAAACAGCGAGTATACTTTCTATGCAATCGTCGGACAAGAAGGGAAACCAGCAGCCCGGAAGGAATAAGAAAAAGGGTAAAAACAATCGTAAATGTGGGAACAAGAACGAAAATTCCAATTTTAATGACAAGAATGACTGTAATGTTGGGGGGGACAAGCATTCTAAATGTAAGGTTAAGTTTCCTTGCAAATTGTGTAAGGATGACCACCTCACTCACTTGTGCCCTCGTATGGAAGACGCCTCGAGGTTCATAGCATAGGGCCCATCTGTGCTGACCAATCCTTTACCCCATAATCAAAATATGAACTTGAGGACCCATGTTCCTCATTCTGTGTTAGGTGGAGATCAAAATTCGCCAGACACATATACTGGTCATGGGTGCATCAACATGGTGCGTGCTACTAAGGTTGTAACTCATGTGAAAGACTATGGTTCGTCACAACCAGACCTTAGGAAGGAACCTCCTCCTACTGAAAGCCCTTTGCATATTAGAAACCCTATGGATAAACCTAATATTGCACCTCGCATTCCTAAGGGAGTCCTAAAGTGTTTGGGGCACAATCCTAATGCTCGAGATGCCCAGAACTATTCTGTTGTTGAGGATTTGGGCCAAACTCCTTGTGCAATATCTGTGCTTGAAGTTCTTCAGAGTTGTCCTTCGCAAAGGAAAGCTTTGCTTTCTACTCTTGGAGTGAATGATGATAATTATTCTTCCATCATAAAATTTGAAACCATGGGATTACAGCCTCGCTTGCCTTACTACGTGTCTCTCTTGATTCATGTAGAATGTATTAATATGACCATCAAATGCACTGTGATTGACGAAGGTGCTACTGCTCCCATGATGTCTTTCTCATGTTGGAAGGGTTTGGGTTCTCCCGAGTTATCTAAATCCACTACCATGTTGACTTCCTTTGATGGTATATCATTTCAACCACACAGAATTCTTTCTTCTCATAAGGTCCATTTAGGAGGGAAGACCATCGTGATCGAGGTTGAAGTGGTTGATGCGCCCCTTGATTACAATCTTTTACTGGTTCGGAATTGGATGTATAGTATGCAAGCCATGGCCTCTTCTCTATTTCGAGTTGTATGATTTCCATTTAATAGGAATATTGTTACAATTGAATAGACATCGTTCAAAAATCCGAGTGTTAGTGCGTCGTCAGGAGCTTCTATCCCGATTATCGATCATTCTTAGCCGGCAACTGGGAGTGTGGGTGTAGGCATGTATCCATCCCTTATGGGGACCTTTATTTGTCCTGCACCCGTCCATATGATCAGATCTAGTTTCGATGGGGCTTCATCTTCATTGAATTCAGTGTCTTTTTGCACTAACCATATGGAAGATCCTTGGATTCTTCCTACACTGAGTCCTTCAAACGGACCTATCTAAACGAACGTGTCGTTTCCTGTAGCAATGATGGCATATTAAGCGAATCTTGATTGTGTTGCAGATCCTAGTCCTTCCTCTTTGCGGATGGAGGAGGAGGACCCATATGTGTTTCCTGCATGGGCAGTTGAGTCCTCTCATGCACATGATTTCCTTAATAGTGTTTTTCCATTAGATGAAGCTATTATTGAGGCCATGTCTTGGGTTGAGCCACCTTGGGAAGAGTTACATCATAGATCTTATTTTCTTCCCAAGCTTGACTATTTGGAGCTTGAGGACTTTAGGGAGATTCTCAACGAGAATATTGGTAGCCCCATGGTTCCATTAAGCTCTCCTAGCCAGATGGATAATGGGAACATGGGGAATATATCACCTACTATTCCTATAAATATCTCTCACGATCTTGGCAAGATTGAGAATGTCTATGTTGGGACATAATGTTCCCATGTTAAGATTAAGGAGTATACCGAGTTGTTTAAAGAGTTTCATGACATATTTTCTTGGTCATAGGAATAAATGCCAGGTATCGACCCTCGTATTGTCGAACATAAAATTAAGACCTATCTGAATGCGAAGCCTATTTGACAATGTTTGCATGTGGTGAATCCTAGAAAAGTACCCGTGATTAAGGTTGAGATAGAAAAGTTGTTAAAAGCTAGTTTTATATATGTTGTTCCCTTGATGGAGTGGGTTTCAAACCCCATTCTGGTTGATAAGAAACAGGGAACGATCTATATATGCACTAATTTCCGTGATTTAAATCATGCTTGTCCTGAGAATAATTTTCTTACACCATTTATTGATGAAATTTTGGATGAGTGTGTGGAAACAGAGGTATTTTCCTTTATGGATGGATTTTTTGGATATAATCAGATTTAGATCAAACCCAAGGATCAACACAAAACTACATTTATTTGTCCTTGAGGTACATTTGCATATCAGAAGATGCCTTTCGGTCTTAAAAATTCTGAAGCCACATTTCAGCGGCTATGACCTTAATTTTTCACGATCTCAAATCTATTATCGAAGTCTTTTTGGATGACCTTGCTGCTCATTCTCAGCTGAGAGTGCATCATCCCTACCATTTGATATTAGTATTCGAAAGATGCCGCCACTACCTGGTTAGGCTAAATCCACATAAGTGCATCTTTTGCGTGAAGTATGGTCGCTTTCTAGGATTCATTGTTTTCAAGGAGGGTATAAGAGTCAATCCCTTAAAGGTTGAGGAAATACTTCAATTGTCTCCCCCGTGAAATATTAGACATCTTGAATGTTTGCAAGGCATGGCAAATTTCTTACAGAGATTCGTGGTTAACTTTTCCAATTTGACTAGAGGATTTATGCATATTTTAAGGAAGGACACTACCTTTTGCTGGGATGAGCGAGCCCAGGAGTACTTTGATGCTCTTAAGCAAGCCTTAGCATCAGTCCTCGTGCTTAGTCCACCCAACTATAGCCGTGACTTTTTCATTTATGTGGTTGCATCCATGGAGATGATTGGTGTGGTTTTGGTTTAGGAGGATGAGGAGCTCCATGAGCATGTGATATATTATTTGAGCCGGAACCTTATAGATGAAGAAATCCATTATTCCCATGTGGAAAAACTTGCCTTAGCTACCATTCATGCGGTTCAGAGATTGAGACACTACATTCTCCTTCACTAGACCTTGGTGGTAGCTCATGTCAATCCATTTCAATTCATCCTCGCTAGAAGGATGATCGGAGGAAAGTACAATAAATGGATTGTTATTTTGCAATAATTCAATCTCGAGTTTGTTTCAGCGAAATCGAAGAAATCATTAATTTTTGCAGAGCGCATTTCTGATTTCCCAAGTGAGGAGGAGGAGGAGGTTTATGAGGATACGTTTGTCGATGAGAATATTTTCCTTATCTCAACTTTGGATCCATGGTATGGAGATATCATCATATATTTACAAACGTTGAAGGTCCCTACTCACCTGTCATGGGATGAACAATGACGATTATGTCACGTATCTAAGAACTACCTTTTAGTGGATAACACTTTGTATCATCGTGAGGTAGATTCCATTTTATGCCATTGTTTAACCCATGAAAAGGCTGAGGTTGTGCTAAATTATTTCCACGGAGGGGAATGTGATGGTCATTTATCTGGGCTTTCTACAGCCCCAAAAATCTTGAGAGAGAGATATTTTTGGCCATCAATATTTAAATATTATGTCAATGCGGTCAAGAAGTGTCACCCTTTCTAGGTGTTTACATGCAATATGCACTCACATCCAAGCCCTTTACATCCGATTATCACCGCCGGTCCCTTCACCAAGTGGGGGCTTCACTTCATGGATTTCAACCAAGCTTCAGGTGGGGGGCATCATCATATTATAATGGCTGTCGATTATTTCACGAAATGGGATGAGGCTATGCCCATGATAAAATCTGACAGTGAGACAGCTGCACATTTCGTATTCAACCAAATTATTACTCGGTTTAGTATTCCAAAAGAGCTGTCACTGACCATGGTAGGCACTTTCAAAATCGAATGATGGAAGAGTTGACCTCGAAGCTACAGTATAAGCAAGAGCACTCCTCTTCTTATTACCCTCAAGCAAATGGACAGTTTTAAGCAGTGAACAAATCACTTAATTCCATTCTCCAACGAGCCATCGCACAAAGCAAAATGAATTGGCATATCATGTTATATCCTACTTTGTGGGCCTATAGAACCACGGTTAAGACTGCCACCATTTTTTCTCCATATCATCTTGTACATGGAGTGGAGTATGTCTTATCGGTTGAATGCAAAATCCCTTCATTGAAGCTAGCCATAGAGCTTTTACCAGACACTTCCACATTGGAGGAACGTTTGGTCCACTTAGAGCAGCTTGATAAACAGCGTCGAGATGCCTTAGTGGCTCTAGAAGTAAATAAGTGTCGCGTTAAGGTTCAATATGATAAGTCTGTCCATCTAAGGAGGTTTAGTGAAGGAGATTTGGTCCTTTTGTGGGATCAAGCGAAAGAACCCTTTGGGGCAGGGAAGTTTAATCCCATGTGGTATGGTCCTTACGTGGTCAAACGTGTGTTAGAGAAGGGCGCCTATGAGCTGGTGTATTATGAAGGGACAACCTTGGCGGAGCCTAGAAATGGGATCTATCTTAAAAAATACTATGCATGATCTTCAGCCAAGGCTGATTATTATATATTAGTGTACAATTTTTTTCATAGTTAGGTTTTCTTACAGTGATCATGTTTGTTGATTAGCTTTTGTTTCTTATGGCAGATGTCAATGGAGTCTTCCAATTACATAGGATTTCCTGATGGTGCTAGCTGCCACACTCAACACTTAGCCTCTGCTGCTTGGGTGATTTATAATCCTACGGGTTAGGTATTGTCTTCACGAGGCGTATGTTTATGGACTTCTTTGAACAATGTTGCTCAGTATATTATCGTTATCGAGCTATTATGGGATGCCTTTTCACATGGTTTTCTCTCTCTTAAGGTACGTCTTGATTCACAGTTAGTAGTGTCACAACCTTAATGGCTTGTATCGTATTAGGGATCTGACATTATTACGAATATTCTTAAATGTGAGATTGTTAGAACAACAATTTGACAAGATAACATGCATACATGTTCCAATAATTTTTAATCAAGTTGCTGACTCATATGCTAACTATATGTTAGATTTCCATTTGTTTCATAGACCATAAGCACATCCAAAACATACATTTTTACACACATGTAAATAAATAAAATCGATCAACATAAAAAAAATTCATTAAACATCAAAAATGTGATGTCATAATACATAAGTGTCATAATACAAAAATGGGGCTTCCGAGCCACCAAAATATAATACACGGTAGTACAAAAATGAACCATTCTCAGGTCTCTAAGCATGTCGAGGAGGAGGGGGGTTCTAATCATGGTAGCACACCATGGCTCTAGCTAGTCGTCGGAATAACCGAACCCATGCTCATGGTACACCAACCACCTGACGCTGCATGGCCTCAGGCAAGTCCTCGACTTGCGCCATGGGTACTTGGTGTGTCAATCGTACAAAGTTTGTGTGGATTCTTTGGAGCATTTGCTTTGCATCCACACCCATTATATCATCTCCTCTTCCCCTCCATCAATGACAAGGGAAGCCGTCCGACCACCGTAGTCCAACATCTGCATACATATGACAGATTGTCACTATGTGTCATCATACCAAAAACATGTCTTTTGAGTCTAAATATTAAAAAAAAAACAAAAAAAATTAAAAAGAGGGTTTGGGATTCATTACCAATATCACCGTATGCTACTCCTGGTGGTATGGGCATGTCGGGATCTCCCCGGAAATCTATCCACGCATAGGAATAATCATCGATGGCAATAATCTGCCGCCGCCACCATGGAAAGAAGTCAGTTGGGTAGGGGTTGACACCCTACCTCTGCCTAGTCTATGCATAGAATCTGCCCAACGTCGTTGGGTCGTATATTGAACCCCATGAGGAGGAACGTCAACTCTAGAGCTTAGCCCTGAAACACGCTCAAAGAAGAACATGCTCAGTATACTACCGAAACCAAAGTTTCATACCCTACCCATCTTGTAGTCACTGAGTTGTTGCTTCATGTTACTCAATAGTGCAGTGCTCTAGTCATACACTGTAGGTCTCATGCACTCCACTGCATAGAAAATCAATGGTCATGAGGCCTAGTGGAGTGATGCTAGACCAGCTATCCTACCGAGTGCCAATAGTATGGCCTTCAGTCCTAGCACTTGGAGGGATTTTGTTGGGATTTGATTCCCAAACTTTTCCATGTCTGAAAAATAGTATACTGCAATGTACTCATCAATGGTGAGGCCACCTCCAGGCCCGCGAGAGCGTAGGTTCACCATCTCTCCCCGTCGAGACAATCCAGTAATGAAATATATGTCCTCCACCTCTATAGTGAGGGAAATCCTGTCTATATGAAAGGACTCTAATTCTGGATCCCAGTAGTCTACTAGCATCTGCAAGAGTCTTGTTTTGGTCCTCAGGCTTCCAAGACACCAAAGCATGTATAGCCCACATGCACGTAGGTCTTGTTGATCCATCAAATCACCTCGGACAGCCTCTTCTACATCTCTATGTTCGCTCTCCCTCCATTCTATAACCATCCTGCACATTAAAACTATTTTTTGGTGAATATATACCTTAAAAAACCATGTCTGCGATCGCATACACAACTGTTTGCAAAACAACCGCGTATGTACACAAGTTTGGAAGGTTTTTCCGCATATAGCCATCCCTATACACAGAAAAAGCCTTGATTTCTACAGGGGCCGAAATGACCAATTTAGACTAGCCTAAAATTCAAATTTGACCATGGAAATTGAAAAAATTTACATGAAAATGGAGGAGGAGGACGTGAGAAGTTACCTGGAATGAACAGTGTCAAATTTCACCGGACAAAGCTCCTGGAATTCGCGTTTGAAGTTCTGAGCTCAAATGGGTAAAAATTTCAAATGATATGTAATTTTTGAATTTTTTACTATTTATAGAAAAAATTTAAAATTTTTTACCCCCTTTCTATAGTTTTGGACCATTTCTGACCATTTTGGACTGTTTTGGACTAATTTGATGATGTAGGAGTCCGTTTTGAGCTCCGTTTCGACCATTATTTTGACCCATTCATGCCACTCTTAGGTATTATGTCTAAACTAGCATATAGGTTAGATTTCACATCCATGTGCAATTTACATGACCTTATGACCATTTCATTATAAACTTAGGTACGAACTCATTCTATCTTGTCACAGAACCTTATTGTTGTTTTTGAAGTAACATGATGTGAATTGTAGAGCTTGACCATACATGGGTGCCCTAGTTAGCTCCTTTGTTGCACTTGGTGCCCATGTCGACATTTTTTCCTTTAGGGTGTGGGAGTCCTTTGTATAGTATCACCATGTCTTTGCACAAGAGCCTCATACTCCTCTTGATCTTTTTGCTGGCCTTTTTCCCATGGACTCCCTTATGTCAAGTTGTAATTGCATTATCATGAGTTTTTCCTACCTCATTGAGCCTTACGCCAGCCTCCCTAACTTTGATTATCAGCTATATAGCTCAATCTTGTCTCATGTCTAGCCACGCAGAGCCATTTTATATATCCTTTGCAGCTTGATTTGCCATTTTTATAGGGAGGGGACTTTCCCCCAAGTTTCATTAACCTACACATGTGTCCTTGCATTGAGAATAGGTATGTTTCACTACTTGAAACTAGTTTTTTTTCCCATTGACACTTGCCTCCTCCTAGTCTATAACTATAAAGCACTTTTATTCTTTTTCAAGCTTTTCAAAATATTTCAAAAAGTACAAAAAAATTAAAAAAAAACAAAAATCCGGACAACAAAAGATGTTATCTTTGGCAGCAGTCGAGTTGTGTCGCCTTAGAACACAGCACTATACATCACATCCGTTGGTTGGGTTAATAGTTTGACTTTAAGAGCTGTACTCATTTTTCTGAGTTTATCTCCACCAATTGGTTAAGCTTCCAGTCCCTATGGAGCCTCTGTTGATGCCTCCTGTGTCGCATAGATGTCTCGGTTTTGTATATCGAGTCTATGCTACCTACATTCAATCACCATTTACCTTTATGCTCTTGTTTGAAGGAAGTTGAAACCTGAGTCGGCCATTCCTGGTACTAATACTGGTTCGTGCACTTTATGATCATGTCCTTTCACATTATATGGCCTTTTTGAGTACCTCATGTTGGATGATGAGGGATGCATTAATGCCCTCCTTCCAACGGATTTCATCCCATCGACTTCAGATCATTTATTCCAGAATAGGAATCTAGAGTCATTTTTTAGTGCCTTGAGACTTGCAGTCATCAGTGGCAGGTTCTCTCGCCATCGACAATTTTGGGAATACATCAATGTCCCCTGATCGATGGATCCTTTCAAATGTTTGACCTCAACACATTTATTCATACTTGTTAGTTTGCACTCTAGTACCTTGATTCCCATTTTCATTATCGGTGGGTGATCTCGCGTCTCTTAATGGTATACATCAATGACTGATAATCAGATGATGGACTACTATGTTCGACCTCAACACCTCTATTCACATAGTAGGACATGTACTCGTAGCAGATTGTGTAGAAGACCTTATAGATTGGTGGCATTCCATATATGCTACCTCCTTGATCGTGCCAATGTTCATGAGATTTCAGCTCTCATGACCTTATTCCAGTATATGTCAGATATTTCCAGGAATTATGGAGATCTTGATCCATTGTATATCTTTAGTCTTCATGGAGATCATGATCCTTTGTATATCTTCATCATGGATATTCTGATCTATCTATATTGTACGTGGTGATGACCCCTCTGACCTCACACATTAAGGGGCATCTGTTACAACTGATTTTACCACACATTGTGGATCACACCTTTATGGCCTTCCCTATCCCTCTATAGACTCTTTAGACCCCATGGACCACTTTTGTACCTTATATGTTTCCAATATCATCCCTAAAAACATGCATTATTTTCTATACGCAAATTTTAAACCTATTCTTGTGTATATACGTGGATTTGACCCTTAAACCCAAGTACATCGAGATGTGTGCAAAAGGCCAAAGAGTTTTGGAGTTTTCCTTGATGTGTATCCGAGTCACCTTCCATATGCCTTGAGATGGCTCAGATTTGACCTTCCATTACCCCATTGAAGCACTATATAAGGAACCCTTTGGATACATTGAAAGAAGAATAATTGAAGAGCAAGAAAACTATAGTCCATTGTTGCCGGAGCTTATACTTGAGTCTGCATCCCTTTGTCCCTTGGACCACTTTGTGTTCTTCCCAAGATTGCATTTTCTTGTTATCTTGCTATCGAGAGATGGAGGATTGAAGTGGTGGAGGCCTAGGTGGAGGACTCAGTTTCTCTGATTCGCAGACGTGCCGACAGAGGTTGTCACTATTGTAATCTCTAATTTATATTAATAGAAATATCTTTTCCTATCCAATAATGTGTATTTAAATGAATTTTGAATCCATGGATTATTTTAAATGCTTATATGTTATTGATTATATATGCTAGAGTAGGTCTAACACAATTATATAGCATGCTTGTCTTGTTTGTTGAATGTTGGGAGAGAAAATTATCAATACAAGCGAGAGTGGAAAAGCTCAACGAAGATCTACATCGACCATCTGGAATAATGTATGTTTCGATATTTTTTAGTGTTAGATGTTTGGTTTCTCTTGCATAGAGGAAAGGATTGATTTCTACGGTTACCCTCTCTGTTGTGGTACCCCAAGCCATAGGAAGTTTTCTCCATAAAAGGAGGGGTGAGTGATAAAGAGAGAGGGGGAAGGGGTGAGTGATAGAGAGAGAGTGGTGGAGGGAGGGATAGAGAAGGTTGAGAGAGGTTATCAGAGAGGGGGAAGGAAGGAGGCACAAACATACATATTTATATATATATATAGAGAGAGAGAGAGAGAGAGATTGTTTTGGAGAGAGAGGTGGAGGGTGAGAAACAACGAGAGAAGCGGGAGTGGGGAGCAAGAGAGAGAAATAGTGATGTAAGGACGGATAGTGAGGGAGGTATAAAGAAGGTGGAGATAGGTTCTAAGAGATGGGGAGTGAGGGAGGGATAGACACACACATAAATATAGAGAAATAGAGATAGGGGGGTTGTGGGAGAGAGCGGGGGGGGAAGACACACACACATACACATAGATATAGAGCGAGGTGAAAATACAAAGGTAGGGAGGGTGAGTGAGTAAGACTTTGAGGGATAGTGAGAAAGGCACATGCATAGCCATAGATTCCAAAAATATTCTTTATGGATTAACTCTTGGATCTCCTCCCTTGGCCATGTTAAGGCCTTAATACCCATATCTAATGTTCAAAACCTCTTAAAGTCATGTGCATATTTTCTTGGACACCAAGCATGCCTTGAATAGGTCATGTGTGGTGCATCAAGGAATTTTTAATTAACATGTGTTCCTCAAATATTCCATTATGGCCTAAGGAATGAGCATATTCTCTCAATCATCTCTCAAAGGTCCCATACATGCTCCTCAAAACCACCTAGTTCCACTAAAATCCATATTCATAGTCCAAATATAGGTCTATGATATTCCATGTTTGTTTTTTAAGGAATCCTTCTTATCCCTTTATGACTAGAATATTTAGCTAGGGCCTAATGCCATAGTATCCTCATGTGACGATTTCAATGGCCTTGAGATGCATACCTAGTGCTCAACAAATGATGATTCCATGCATATCCCTATTAAGATTCAAAGGATTCACTTTCAGCATCATGTGTGGTGGTTAGATGTTTCAATTTTGTCCCTAAATGGTTAACAACTTCCTTTAAGGCCTAAGGACCGATTGTTTCCCCCCACCCAGAGCCTAGTATCTGTAATTAGTGCTAAAAATGTTCTAGTGGCACTAGCATCTCCATTTCAAGGTAAATGATACCATGGAAAGCTCTATTGAGTTTGTTCAACACATCATTTTTGGTTCTAGATAGCTAGAAGCAACTTCTAGGGGCTAAGGCCTTGGTTTCCTCCCCTTATTATGTCTAAGGTCCCAAACCATATATATAGTAGTTAGAAACTTGTAATGGTTCATGTATCCTCATTCAAAACAAAACTATCAACTTGTGAGGTCATTTATGGTGATTCAAGGTGTCGTTCATTGATCTTGATCCCTAAAAGTTGGTTTACAAACTAAAATTAAAGCTTTATGTACCAACCATGATTAACACCTTATCCTCCATATGTAATGCTATAAAAATCCTAATCATGTAGATATCCAAACTTGAAGGTTGAGGATACCCTGAAGATATCATGTGTGTTTGTTCTAGGCATTTTTCTTGGCCCTATATGTCTATAGGATTCCTTTAGGGCCTAAGGACTAGGTCTCCTCCCTCAACCATGTCTACGGATATGTTTTTAGTGCTAAGAGAATTCAAATGCACTACATATTCTCTCTTAGATGCAAAATATCACATATGGAGGTCCTATGTGCAGGTTCGATGCCTTGTTCATGGACCTCAAGCCTTAAAAACTAACTTTAGAGAAAAATTCTTGAGTTTCCTTCCCCAAGCATGATCAAGGGACTATGACCCATACTTAGTTCTTAAAGTCTCCTAATGGTGTCCACATTACAACACAAAGAAAAACTTATGCTCTTGGGATGTTAGTCATGGTGGGTTGAGATGTTTTTCTTGATGATGCTAAAATATTACTATAGGTCCTAAGTCTTCATGATGCAAACTATTGTTTTTATTGATTTCCCTATCCATGCACCAAAATCATTTTTTTTGGTTCTCAATAACACATGCATATTTTGATTCTCCAAAACGTGTGTGTGTTTTGCTTCTCCAAAAGGCCTACATGTTTTTATTCTCCATAACACATGCATGTTTTGATTCTCCATAATGCGTACACATTTTGTAACTATAAAATGCGTGTGTGTTTTTCTCAGCCTAACCTATGTGTTGTATGACATGTCAGGCTTGATCTTAACCAAACCAAGCATTACATAACATGAGTGCATTGTGTTTTTATGTATCGTGAGTGTGTTTCCTAAAAGTAGGATTACATCTAAAAGGTCCCTCATCTTCTTGCACACACCCAAATGCAATGAAATATTTTCCACCTTTAACATGTATGGAACTCTCTTCAAATACCCAACATGTTATAAGGAAGATATTTAACTATTCAATAGTGCATTAGAAATATTCTTCTCTTTAGTGCTCTTTGTTGATGTAATTGTAACTTCAGAATGTATTCATCCATATATCTTATGTATTGTATGCCGATGTTTATTCTAGGATGTGTCTGTAATGTATTTGAGTCATGTCATAACCCGATGTTTATTCCGGGAAGTTTCTATAATATAAACAAGTCATGTCAAGTCATTGTGGTAACCCTCCTATTGGTCAAGGGTTAAATTCCCCGCAATTGTGGGGACCTAGGGTTATTAGACTATCCTAGATAAGTTTACCCTAGGTGAGTGATTGTAAGTCAGGGCGGATAAACCTCCTTGTTGGCCGGAGGAGGAAAAGTCCCCACAAGTTGTGGGGCACTAGGGTTACTAGACACTCGTAGAGATTTCGGTTCTAGTAAGTAATTGTTAAGTGAGGGCGACATGTTGGAGTGGGTTTAAAGTGAACGAAAGATTATAAATAGAGAGTGAGTCTCTCTATTTATCACACACACATTCACTCATTGGGGCGCATGAGTGAGAGGAGAAGTTGTTGGGACAAGAGAGAGACTATTGTTATTGGGAGATCATATTTATGTTTTCAAATTTTAATTTTGGTACGGATTCTATCTCTGAGAAAGTTGTGGGGTTTTCTCCTTGATGGTTTCCCTGAGGAAAATTCTTTGTGTCTCTTGTCTCTTTTGTTTATTGTTGTGCATGTTATTCTCTTAGTTAAAGATCCTAAGATCATAATGCTAGCTTGAATGATAAAAATATAACATGGTATCAAAGCTAACCTAAGAATAATACATTGTGCAGATGCAAAAGATAGGGCATATTAATTTTTGGGTCTCTCTCCACAATCCATTAGAAAAAGTATGCTAGGATGACTCTCCATTGAAGGGTGCATCTTTCTGTCGAAGCAAAATTCAATTCCAAGCATTTTTAGTTTTTGGTGTAGGAAATTAGGGCTTCTTACAGAAGAGGAATTTTTGAGTGATCCTGGCATAGTATTTCTCTCCTCATCAAAATCGAATTTTAGAGACCCGGATCAAGATTTTTGGTTGGGTGAAACTCTAGGAAAGTCAAACCCTAGTTTGACCCCGAGCTAGAAAAACCCTAAATACTAAAACTGTTAAGTTTTGGTACATTCTCTATATCTCTATATTGGTGAAGGCTTAGGAGCTAAACATTACAGAGAATGAAGATAAAATCCTGATTTACACTGTTTCCAAAATTCAGCCTCATATTCTCTATATTCTGGGAGATATGATTCCTCCAAGTTAGGGTTCCATCCTCTTCCAGAATTCATCCCTAAACAGGACACCTTGGAAGAATTTATATATATTGGGCTACAATGGTCCAAATGAAATTTACAAAGATGTTCCAAAAAGGGCCCAGACTTTAGTTTCTTTGTTCAAAAGTTCAGACCGAGAATATGAAACAGTAACACGTGGCAGTCCATACAAATTCGTTGTTCTGAAAAGTCTTGTAACGGGTCACCTTGGGAAAATGATCATAAGTCCCAATTGGTGAAACCAATTCTAATGAAACCTATGTTGTTGGAATAGGGACATGTGAGGATACCTCAATGCAAATTTTTAGACACAGAGGATCAATAATTTTAGAGATAGTGCAGAAACGATATCAAGCATTTATGCAGAAGAAATTCATAAACTAGGGCTTCCTGTTCCGAGAGCTTCCCTCCATTGTTTTCAGAAAAGGAATACATTGGACAGCTCAACTGGAAGAGAGCTATCTTTCTATCCAATCAGATCTAAAAGATTCAATTTTTTGAAAATTAGGGTTTCTCTGACAAACCCTAGATGAGCTAGCTCTCGAACTAGGACGGACACCTCAAATCAGTAAGATCTAATCTTTTGCTATTTTCATTTGAGGTTCTCATTTCAAAGTGATCTATCACATTAGCTTGATGATAAGCTTGGTGAAGTTGACAAATTCCAAGCATGGAAGTATATGATCTCTCTGAAGAAAATGACTTGGACACCTACACAAGTAGAGAGGTTCTAGTTCCAGAGGGAGATGAGGCTAAAAGCCTTACACCAGAAGAACTTGATCAAGGCCAAGAAGATCATTGTTGATTCAATCACAGATCACCTTATACCACAAGTGTCTTCCCTAAAGACATCAAATATGTTTTATTCCTTGACTAAGCTATTTGAAGGAAAGAACATAAATCGGAATGTGACTTTGAGGAAACAGTTGAAGAATGTGAAGATCCAAAATGCAGATACCATACAGTCATATTTTACAAGGGTCTCTCAAATCAAAGAACAAATTGAAGTGGTAAAATAAGAAGTAAAAAATGTAGAAGTGGTGATAGCCACCTTGAATGACCTCCTAGGATCATGGGATTCATTCATGCAAGGAATGTGTGCCAGAAGGAAGTGATTACTTTCGGCAGACTCTAAGAAGAAGAGAAGAGAAGAAAATATGGGAGCAACTGAAGATCAAGCTCTCACCATCTAAAGAAGATCCCTCAAGCGATGAGGAATACAAAGGACTCAAATCTTGAAGAAACTGTTATCCATCTTATCATTTGGATAAGAAATGATGCTATTATGAATGAGGAAAATGATAAAGCTGAAGGCTCAAGAAGAAGTCTACCCACGAAACTAATAAAGATAAGTATTCAATTGTCATTTCATGATATTGTTTTGTTATGTATTTGTATATATTCAATTAATGTATTATGCATGATAGAATGTTTGCATTAATGATAGTATACTACTAATATGCATGTGATGGGTGTTGTAATCTCACAGATCACATAAGGTTACCAATAATACACACTAAAACATATATATATATATATATATATATATATATATATATATATAACAGAGACAAGAGATAAGAACAAATAGGTGAATTAACAGATTATATTATACGAATGAGTCCATACAACACAGAGAACTGAACTAAGTTCTCATCTGGCTCAATAGCCTAATATATATGATTACAGAATGGTTACAAAATAACTACCTGTCAGTTCGGTGAACCGACATGACCTTAGGTGGTCGACCTAATCTCTAGTTTAGTCTTCCGACTGACTTAGTCGGCTGATCGACTAAGTCAGCTATCCTTCAAGTCAACTTTATCGACTTGCTCCTTCTACATCTCCCCGTGAAAAAAAAATTTCGTTGTCCCAAAGAAACATGGAGGTACAAAAATTCTTTGTGGTCTCAATAGTTATTGTGGTGGGCTGTGAAGTCTGATGGTCGGTCTTTTCTATACACATAATTCTACAATGGTTGGGGCTGTTACTGCAAGGTGATGTTGGAAATCTATCCAACTCTGCAAAATTTTCTGGATGTCGATGGTGAGTGTGGTCAAGCCTAATAAGATTGACATCTTCTTTGAGATGGATACTTTAGCTATCCTCTCCATGTTGAGACTCATAAACTGGAAAAACTGGTCCTTCTCCTCTGCAGTATCGATGAGTCGTTTCATCTCCAGGAAAATGATGTCGACTTTCTCTAAGTTAGGGAGAGCTTGTTGCACCCACTGATGTGCTTCCCTTTCTAGTTTCTACAGTTTGGCAACTTCAAGCACTATCTGTTCTTCTACTGTTGTTTTGAGTGCTTCCTCAGTGGTTTTTCTACTCTCTAATGCCTGACTCCCTAGTGAAGTCTGTCGAGTCTACTAATAAACTTGTCCGTAGTGATTAGGCCAATCTCTTAGTACTTCTTCAGTTATGACAGACTCCTCCATATGATCCTGCAGCACTTTATAGGCTTCAGAAAAGGCAATGTGTTGTGCCAGTAGGAGTCGGGTCGTTTCCTCTTCTTGCTCCTCCTTTGTTTCCTGAATGTGAGCTTAGAGGGTCGACACCATGCTCTCAAATAGTTGATACACCCTTTATGGGGCCCGACATGGTGAACTAGGCTATATTCTTGCATTTGTGGAGGAACTCGACTTGTTCTGCATTCTTGTTGTCAAGTTCCTTATTTATTTACTCACTCCTCATCTTTGCTTCACTTGCTAGGGTTTTGAGGAGTTGTCCTAGCTCTATGTCGGTCAGGGAGCTTGCATCCTTCAATCTAATTTGAACCTTTGAAGGCTGTCCATGATGCTCCTTCTTCTGTTTCTCCTTCCTCTTCTTGTGATTTTCTTTTTCCGCTTGTGTCAGCACCTGCGTTCCTGTAATAGTTGAGGTGGGGTCTTTGGTTTGTGGGACAAAGGCCGGTGGTTTCTCTGGTTGGGGAGGTGGGATGACTACCACCTCTGGTTGTTTGGATGTAGCTAGTTGTGGTGGGCCTTTCTCTGAGTCGGGGGGTGGTTGTGGTGGTGGAGATGGTGGTGGTGGTGGTGATGGAGTGGGCAAATGGTCAGGGGTGATTGGTTTTGGGGAAGTATGGGTGTGTGGTGGATTGTCGGGGTGGGGAGGTGAGTCCAAGTCAGAGAACATTTGGTGGATTTCTCGTGCTATGTCCTCTTCATTTTCCTCTCTTTCAATCAGTGTAGTGGTTGGTAGCTCAGCTTGGGGTATGTGCATGGTCGGCATGATAGTGGAGGGCCGACGTGCAACCACTTCATCTTCCTTGTCGGGATTTCTCTCAAAAGTCGACGTAATGGTTGCAAAGGTTCTCGACTGTGTGTCCTATCCTGGTTGGTATCCTCAAGTCGTGAAGAGAGGTGATTTTGTAGAGCTCTTCTGAGCTGACGTAAACAACTCAGGCAGTTTCTCAATAAAAGCCTGCA
Source organism: Pseudotsuga menziesii (assembly GCA_001517045.1). Classification (NCBI taxonomy): domain Eukaryota; kingdom Viridiplantae; phylum Streptophyta; class Pinopsida; order Pinales; family Pinaceae; genus Pseudotsuga; species Pseudotsuga menziesii. Next base: position 86,975 of record LPNX010750686.1, read on the forward strand.
AATCCCTATCTTTGTCGAATTTTGCTTTCACCTCTTCTGACATCACACTTTTGCATAAGTTGAGGGGGCTGACTGACTATCGTGCTAGTGCTTGTTCCTCGGTTATTTTTGTCGGTGATGGGGGTGGAGGCATCAACATAAGATCAATGACATTTTCAGGCATCGTCATAGTCTTTTCTTTCTTCGGTCGACCTGCTTGTGCTCCTGCATCAAAAAATCGCTGGAACTGGGTTTCGAGCGACACTTTATTTGCTACAGCATCCTCTATGATGTCGAGGGCTATGGCTGCCAATTCTTCTTTGTCTTCTGATTATTCAGAAAGAATAAGCTTGCGCTTACCTTTATCTTGTTGTTGTTGTGTTTTGAGCTTCTTCCTAGCCGCTGCTATTTATTTCGACAATTTTTGAATGATGCCTTTTGTGACAGCCTACTCAGGATTTTCTGGCTCTATCTCCCCCCTTGGCTCCTGAGCTAGGATGAAACTTTCTGCAGCTAGAGGAATTACCTGCTGCTGTGGCTGTGGCTGTGGTTTTACGGTCTAGGGTTCTACCTTCTTTGCGGTCAGAGGTTTGATGGTTATTTGCAGTCGACCGGTGTGTTTGACTGGTGCCTCCTCCGACAAAAATGTGTTGATATAGAGGTTGAGCTCATAGTATTCCTCTTTTTCCTGGTCTGTGAGTGGCTCCTCAATCGAGAAGTAGATCTACTTTGCTGCTGCTGGTATTGGTATTTTTGTTTTGTCCTGTCGAGACAGTTACCAAAAGATCTGGTTGACAGATGGATAGTAGTCAAGGGCTTTGGCATTGGAATTGTTGCCATGCATGTACCACACCGAGGTATGGTCGAGCTCCAACTAGATGTGGGATTTCATCGGTAGATTTCTTCAGATGTTTTGAGGCACCCTCCATCTAGTTGTGCATATTTTGAGTTGTTGGAACCATTTCTCCAGCAGTACTTTCCCTCGATCAAGCTCATGCAAGGTTCCTTGCTGGGAGAATGGTTTAAATTTCCACATGTCGAACTTCAACAGTTCCTGAAAGATTGGACTCCCCTCTGGGCAGATGTGGTACATTACAATCCATAAGATGAGGGAGGGGAACTTGATGATTCCCCCTGTTTTTTGACATCTTTCACAGATGGTCTTCACCATGTCGGTGACATATTCTGCCCATCTGTATATTTTTCCTTTGGTGGCAATAGTGTCAATAGCTTCTAGCATGTCTAACTTAAGGTCGTTTCCTCAACCTGCCAGCGTGAGTGTTATTGCAATGATTTTGGCCACAATCTGTGGTGTTTAGGTTGTGATTTGGCTAATCATCAACCCCTTGGAGTTCTTACCCGAAGATGACCCAGTGAGCTCTTCAACTAGTCCTTCTTTGATTTCGACTGGTACGGGGTTTCCTTCATTAGAGAGACCAGTCAGCTTGGAGATGACTTCTCCAGAGATGTCGACTGGCTAGTCGAAGTAGAACCAGTCATTGTGTTATCGACTGATGATGAATTTGACAACAGTTTCCTTCATGCCACCAAAGCTGGCCATAAGTGGTGCATTAGCATAGGTGAAGATAGTGCTGTGTTTGATTTTCTCTACTGCTTGAGTGGCCTTTTTGTCGACAAAGGCCCATTCTTTCAATTCGGTCCATAGTTTTTGCCATGAGCCTTCCTGTACTTTAGCGTTTTTGATGTTTTTCAACCTGTGGACTAAAGGTGTATCCATAGCCTGTATTTCCTTGGCTTTGGTCGAGGCTTTAGTTTGTTTGGGGGCCATTGTGTCAGTTTGGTGGTCGATTTCACTAAGGGGTTCTCGGCTTTTAGTCGACTGGATGCTCTGATGCTCTCTCTGTACGGATTGCGGTGAATGATCCTTCGATGATCCAGTATTTATAGGCGATGGTGTGAATGTGTCCGTCGATGGGTGTATTAATGGTGGATGTGATGTTCCAGCTGGAATACTTGAGTGTGTGTTAATGGTGAATTGCTTTCGATGCTCGATGTCATGAATGCGTGATGGGACTATCAAATCCGTCGGTCGATGTCAGTGATGATAATGGTTGATGGGAGTGGTTGGTCAATGAAAATGGTCGATGGTGTTAGGTCAATAGCCATGATGGCAGTTGTCGAGATGGTGATTTCCTATCATGGTTTTTCTGTAAGTACGATATGTTTTTGAATTTTGAATTTTTTAAGCTTTTATGGCTTTTGGTTGACGGTTATGGTCATTATATGATTTTTTTTGAATTAGTTTATGTAGCATTTTAGTCAGGCTCCATTAATGAGCTTTTGAAATACTATGCCCTGTAACGTCCTTAGTTGGACTGATCCATTGGGATGTATCTCTTCAACAACGTAAGGGCCCGTCCATTCTGTGTGGAGCTTTTTAGGTTTACCTTTGACATGACTATTGTATAGTAGAGCAAGGTCTCCGACCGACAAGTCTTTGTTCTTGATGTTGCGGTCATGCCATGCTTTCTGTTGTTGTTTCTGGATTTCTTGGTGTTGTATAGCCATGAGTCAGTGCTCTTCAAGATTGTTGAGTTGCAATAGTTGGTCCTTCCTTCCTTGTTCGACATCGACATGTAGTATTTCTGCAATAATAGGTGTCTATTGTCGAAAATGTAGTGGAACTACTGCTTCTTGTCCATAGACTAGTCGAAAAGGAGTTTGGTCGATTGCTCATTTATATGTTGTTCTGTATGCCCATAAGACTGTAGGTATTTTCTCATCCCAGTCGTCCTTATCAACATTACATATTTTGCTTAATCCTCTTGTTAATGTTTTATTGAATGCTTCAATTGCTCCATTCGACTGAGGATGGTATGCTGTACTCTGATGGTGGTCGATTTGGAACTGGTCAGTTAGGGTTTTGATGGTTATGTTGATAAAGTGTGTCCCTTGGTTGCTAATTAAGGTTAGTGGACATCCAAATCTAGTGATGATATTCTCATAGATAAACTTAGCAGCTATGTCACTAGAACATGTGTCAACTGGTTCAGCTTCTGCCCATTCAACTAGTGACATATTCAACTGCAGTAATGATATACCTTGCACCTGTCCTTTTTGCTGGTATAGGAAATGGTCCTATGAAGTCTATGGCCCAAATTTCAAATGTTAAACTTGGATTTACTCATCTCAAAGGCATTTCTATACTAGGCAGGGGTCGACCTAGTCATTGACATCTGTCACATTGGCTAACAAAATTTTTGCAATCTCTGTGGAGTGTCGGCCACCATAATCCTGACTGTTGAATTTTCTTTGCAGTTGTGTCAGCTTGAAAATGGCCTCCTGTAGGTCCATAGTGTGCTTCATGCATAATGTGGTCTCATTCATGTTCTAGTACACATATTCTGAGGATATCATCTAATCCCATTTTGTATAAAAATCCATTGATGAGACTGTATGGTGTAGCCTTCATAGCTAAGATCTGCTTTTTCTTGGTGCTCATACCTTCTGGTGCATGTCCATCTTCTAAGAACTGGGCTATTTCTTCTAGTTCTGATGGGACTGCTTCTATCCAAAATAAATGTGCATCAGGTAAGTCATCATCGAATCCTGACGATTCTTCTCCTGTGTCGATTCGGGATAAATGATCAGGACCAACATTTAACTTGCCTAGTTGGACAACGACTTCAAACTCAAATTCTTGGAAGAGAAGTAGCCATCGACAAATCCTTCAATGATGTAGTGGTTTATTGATGAGATACTTCAGAGCCTGATGGTCGGTATAGAATATAAACGGGTTAGCTAAGAGATAATGTCGATATTTTTGTATGGAAAAGACCATTCCTAGGGCTTCTCTTTCTGTTATTGAATAGTTTCTTTCAGCCTTATTTAATTTTTTGCTACTGTAAACTATAGTATAATCCATTCCATCATCTCCCGGTTGAGTTAGGATTGATCCTATTGCTAGGCCTAATGCATCAATATGAACATGGAATTTGATCGACCAGTTTGGAAATTTTAGGATTGGTGCTTTGACTAACTTTTTTTTTAATTTTTCGAATGATATGTGGCATTCCTCTGTCCAGTTAAACTCTTGATCTTCTATTAATAGTTCTTCAAGAGTATAGGTAATATCTGAATAATATCTTATGAATTTTTTGTAATAGCCTGTGTGGCCAAGTAACACCCTGACTTGTTTTGGGTTTACTGGTGGTTTTAGGTCGAGGATAATTTTGATCTTTGCAAAGTTAGCCTTAATAGCTTCCTTACAGATAATATTCCCTAATAGTATCCCTATGGGGGTCACAAATATGCATTTCTTGATGTTTAGGGATAGTTGAATCTGTCGACATCTCTCCAACATAAGCTTGAGCCATTTGCAATGATATTTTAACATGGAATATATTGTCCAATCGTCAAAGTATACTCCCATGGTCTTATAGATATATTCTTGAAATGTTTTGACAACAATTCGAGAGAACACTACAGGTGCATTCTTTAATCCAAAAGGCATAACTTTGTAAGCAAATGAACCAAATTCACACACAAAATTTGTCTTATTCTGGTCTTCTTTAGCTATTGGCACTTGGTTATAGCCTCAGAATCCATCTGTAAATGAGTAGCATTCATGTCCTGCGACTGCATTCAAGATTTCATAAGGGGTTAAGAATGGGTCTGTCAGTGTTACTTTGTTTAGCTCCCTGAAGTCAACACAAATTCTTAGTATGGTCAGATCATGTTTCTTAGGTTATACAACCATTGGAATTACCCATTCTGATTGGTGGATAGGGTAGATGATGCCTGCTGCCAACATGTTATCAATTTCCTTTTTGACTATCTCCTTGTATTTGTGAGCTAGCAAATAAGGCCTTTTCTTAACAGGTCGAACATTAGGTTTAGTATCAATTTTAATCTCTCCCATTTCATGGATTAATCCTTTTAGGTCTTTGTAATCTCTAGCAGATACATCTTAGAACTCCTTTAATAAGTTCACTATCTCTGTGGTATGTTCTTCGCTCTAGTAGTCACCAATCTTTGCCATTTTTGGTCGATCATCATTTGAGATGTCGAATTCTTTAGTTTTGACTTTAGCGTCTAGCCACTCTGGTGCTTTGGCTTCATTGATCGATCGACTTCCTTCTTTGAACTATGAGAATGTGGCAGGGAAGTCAGATGCAGTCATTCTGTTAGTATCTTGTTTGTTAGTTGTTTCGATGTTTAGGATTGTAAAAATAGGTTTGGTCGTTTCGACATGGTTGGATTTCCATCAAAAGCTTTTTCCTTCTCTGTTTTCATTTTCTAATTGTAATCTTGTTGAATGCGGTTTTGACCTTGTTTGTATATTGTTACATTTCCTTATCTATCGGTGATCTTGTAAGGATTTGTTTTCGGTCGATTGTATAAATTCTTTAATCTATTTTGTTGTTTCAACCAAGTTTTCATTTTGTGGTATAAAGTTGAAATCTTTAATAAAATTTTCCCTGAGTTCATGCCATAAGAAGGTTTCACCTCTAGCTTCTTCCATCTTATACCATTTGTTTGGTAAGTCGGCGAGGGTTGATGGGAACAAGTGTGGCCATGCTCGTTCATCCTGCACTCTCTTTCACAGGTTTTGATATGATCCTCTGGGTTCTTTCCTTGAGTGAATACAGGTATTTGAGCTTGTTGGGTTAGCTTCTTTCCCCCAAACCTTTCAACAAAATAAGTCGAAGTAGTTGTTCAAGTATGTAGTCTTGTCTAATGGGTATCCCACCATCTAGCAGCTTGTCTTGTAAAATTTTTGACTAGGCTTTGAAGTCGGCCATGTTTACCAATATTTTTTGGACACTTGCTCGACATGCATGAGTGGTGATTCTATTTCCTTATATCTTGGTAGTTGTGTAGTATTCAGGTTGGTAGGTTGTAAGGTAGGGTGTTCCCTAATTTTCTTCTCTATGAAGCATTATTGGGTGGGATTTTTCTGCACTTTTTGTATAGTCCAGCACCCTCTTGCATGTGTTTCGTAGTTCTTGATATCCCAATCATATAATTTGGTGTCTAAGTTATAACCAACTGAGTCTTGGTTACCTAAGTGAAGTTATCCATGGATATTTAGTTCTGTGTAATCTGCATTTTTTTGGATCTGGTAGAGTTGTCAGACATCGACTTCTTCATCAATAGGTTTAGTCCAAGGTTCCCCTTGAGATGGATGAATGGGTACAATGACCTTTTGACCATTTCCTTTTAATTTGATTCATTATTTGTCCAGGGATATGGATGCTTTCATATTTCTACCCCAAGTGTAGAAATTCAGGCCTGCAGTAGATTAATTTCACCCACAACAATTAACAATTGATCATGCAAAATTATCAACAATGGAGACTGAATATGGAGCTGTAACACAAAATTATATTAACTGAGTGTACAATAGCCAACCCTGTAATAACATAGGCTGCTGAATATATAGAATACATGAGCAAATCGAATGCATAAGGAAGCATTCAAATCTAGCATAAAGCAGGCTTACCCAAAATAGGCAAATCCCCCATAGGTGTAAAAAGTTGATCCCAAATCTATCAAGGACCCCACGAATTAGCAAGGGCGCATGGGCAAGCTAAATAGTGGTCAAATGGAAGCTCATACATGCTTTTGCATGGAGGAAAGAGTGGAGGATGAAAGGGGAATAAAACAGGTTCACCTCACCTAGTCTAGCTTTCCTTATGTGCTTTAAAAACTGGAAAAGCAGTCAACAAAGCAGAAAAAGCAGAAAGGTGCCTAGGAGGCCAGGAATAAAGCAGATTTGATTCCCAAGGCTTTCCCAAGTGCTCCATGAGTCAATAATGGCAAGTTTGACCTCTATGGATAGGCAATTAGCAACTTGAACATGGTGGGACTCATGGACTAGGCAAATAAGACAAAATAAATGAAATAATGTCTAAGTGAGTAAATACTATGGGTTGATTATTCTAACACCAAGGTCCCCCAACTAACGCTGGGAAGGAACTGGATCCTTCCTTTGGGTCAATGATTTCGAATCCAACTTTGGTCGAGATTCTTTTTATATTTGTGTCGATGTTTTTTCAAAATCCAATGGGTTCAATTAGGCCCTGGTCGGCTAGTTTTAGGTAGATGCCTGATTCATAGAGTCGAGGTCAGCCCATTTGTTCCCAAGTGTCATGAGTCATGATGTTTACATGTGAGTCGAAGTCGAGCACTACTTGTCGGACGTGATATCCTTCGATTTCTAGGTCGAAAAGTGGGTCGGCATCACCTTTGTCTTGTTTATTTAAGCTACAGATGTTCTTTGTTTGTTTTTCAGAGTTGGTACCTTTTATTTCATACAGCAAATCGATGAACCGGGATACTAAGTTGTCTTTTTCTATGAGCTGGATTAATTCGTTTATTGTGTTATGTCGACTGTCATGAACATTTTCTTATCGTGTAATTTCTTTGAATACATTAGTTGCTTCTTTGTATGTTTGTTTTTCTTTTAGTGGGTCAAGATAGACATTTTTCTCTTTTATTTTACTGATTCTGGGGTTATCAGCTTTTGTTTTTGTTCCTTGTCGAGTTATAATATGTAAATTTTTGGTGTTTATTACATCATTTCTTTACACACAAGACAAGACATTAACATTTTTCTTGGTATTAATTTTTTCTAACATGGTAGGGAAATCCTCAGTGAGTGATCCCCTACCCCATAGTGAGTACATAATTTGAGATTAGTTCTGTCTTTATATGGACAGTCTACATACCGATGACCCTCTTTATAGCATGTAAAGCACTAGATGGGTCAACGCAGTCAGTTGTCGTGATTCCCAGGGAATCTACCTCTCCCTCTGTACCCTGTGCATCGATTGTCGTACCGGTGCTCGTATCATCGACCGTCATATCTCTGACCGTTTTGATCGTTTTCTAGATTGTTATGCTCGTAATGTTGTGCCATTGCATTAGTTTGGTAAACCGCTTGATAGTTCTGTCGGTTCTTCAGGTTCAACTAACAGTCGGCTATGTTATGACTTTTGGTCTCGCAGATGGCACACCAGGAGGCCTTTCCATTCTTCATGTTGAACGAGAAACATTTCATCGAGTGATCCCTGTGCTCCTGGTAAACGTTGTAAAAAGATTTGTTCTGTATGAATCGAACATCCTGTCGGCTGTATTCCTGTCGATAGTTATCTTTGGAATGGCCAGTCGTCGAACATTTGGTGCACTAGATCTCCTTATTCTTTAGGCTTAACTCCATTAGAGACTTCTATATGTTCTTGAGTTGTTCCTCAAGTTTGTGGTCTGTGGGGTAAACGGGTATGTCCTCGTCCATCTCCACTTGAAGAGCTTTTGTTACACATCTTCGTAAGATTTGAATTTTTCCAAACCGATGTGTTGGCGCACTTTCTAAGATAGCCCTACAAGAAACCACTAGATTAGTAACTGTTCATCTATAACATATTCCAGCTAGCTCAAAAGGTCTTTCCAATGCTTATCATAGTCACGGACAGTTTCCCCTGGCTTTTGTGATGTGGTTTTTAGTTTTTTTGCGACTAGGTGCTTAGCATTTGGAGTTTTGAAAAATGAAAAAAATTGTGCCTTGATCTCGGCTTTTGTTGCTCTAAGTTGTCTTTCTAAAAAGTTCATATACCATGTCAATTCCCTTTTCCTCAAGGCACCTATGAACTATGCCATTTTTCTATCTTTGTCTATAACTTGGTTGGCCTCCCAAGTCGACTCGCACATGAACGAGTGTCATATGGGGCCCTCATCCCCCTCATATAGAGGAATGCGAGTCGATCCATGACCCATGTCTGAATAACTATCACTGCTCTCAGGAGGTGGTGTTGGTGGAGGTGGGGGTGGTGGTGAGGGTGGTGGGGTTATTGGTGTATTTGTCTCTGTAGAACTCTAGTCGATGGAACTTCCATTCTCATTGGTTGTCGATTCTTTGTTGACTGGAAGTCTGTTGATGTTGACTTCTGCTATCGATGGTCCACTGCAACTATTTGTCAGTAGTTCTGAATGGTTTGTGTCTTCTAAAGCTATTTTTGGTGGGGGGGGCTCCTTCATGTGTCAGTAAGAGTAAGTGGATACTTCGGTGGGAGGGTGCCACTTGAAAGGTCACCCAATTCCCTTCCTCTGGTCGACATATAATAAGGTGTTGTCTAGTGTATGTTTCATTTCCTAGTCGACTCCATATACTAAAGCCACCAGCTCATAGTCAGAGGTACTCTTCGACAATAGTCTGTATTCGAGTACGCAGATTCAATGGAGAGAGGGTTGTTCCTTCATTGGGAGCTCTTAATTGGAGAGCTTCTGGCTGCTCTATCCATAATTCTTCCTCCGTAGGGGATGCCTCTTGTTCCATTCCTTCTTCATGTCAATCATGACCTGACTCTGGTGAATTCTCTTCCTAGTCGGTTGCCCTAGGACTCCTTCCTCTGTGCAGCTCTAAGGCTCTTTCTTGTCTTGCTTCCCTCCTCTGTTGTCTCTCTTCCCTCTGTATTGTATGAATGTCCGACATACCTTCATATGATACTATTCTCTTGAGTTCCCTTTTAGTTGACTTCTTATTATTGGTGATTGGTATCTGGTTCTACTTGACTAGAATCCACTATACTCTATCTCGACATATGACCAGCTACCCCCCCATAGCCTACCCGATGCTTTTCAGAAAGCCTGGATAGTTCGGTCTATTTGCTTAGGAAGTATCCCCACTTCCTTTTTGCAATAAATTTTTCCCACTTCCTTTGCTTCTCTGCCCCATTAGAGTTTGATGGCAGTTCGTGAAGTGATGGACGAGGTTTGAAAATATGTCCTACTCCCTTCTCGATTAGGAATTTGAACAGCAAGGTCGGTAAGGAACACAAAAATTGTTCGGTGAGATCTGTGTAAAATTTATCCTTGACTGTTTCCACCGAAGTTCTATCTTTAACTGCTTGCTCCTCACAGAAGTCGTCGATGATTTTCTCAAACCACTCCGACAAGTTTGTTCTACCTCCTCGGATCAGGTTTCCCAGACGAATGTGAAAACAACCTTCCTAAATTGTGTTAGTGAGGAAGAAGTGTACATATGTAATGTTCCCAAAAGTGGCATGCATGCAAACCCAAAAAATTACATGCATGCAAACCCTAAAAGTGACATGCATGCAAACCCTAAAAGTGAGATGCATGCAAACCCTAAAAATAACATGCATGCAAACCCTAAAAGTGATATGCATGCAAACCCTAAAAGCGACATGCATGACATCTAAGCATTATTTAATGATGCATGCACCCAATTAAGTCTCCATGTGCATGCATGCAATTCAACTGCAAATTAGAAGTCAAAGTGACCTAATTAGGTCAAAAGTTAGGGTTTTCACATTTGAAAGTTATAAAAGAAAGATAAAGTGAATAAAGACTTTACTTTTAGATTATTATTATTTTGGAGCTCTTGAGAAGCAGCACAGCCTGCGGCCACAACAGTTGGGGTTGGAGACGGCGTCTTCAGCTAATGGGATTTCAGCAGTGAGACATCTGCCCTAGTCTCCTTCAGAATAAACCATCCAGGATTGTCACCGTATCTATTGTATTCATCATTATCCAGTATTCCAGTATAAGTCCAAAGGTTATTGCAGATTCATCAGTACAGCTGAGGGCATTTAGCTAGGAAACCCTAGTCATTCACAAGAACTCTGGATCACCATATTTCTTTCACATGTAGCCTACATACTCACTTATAGGATCACTCTACTGCATTGGGTGATTATCAGCTATCATATTGTCCATCCGGGGTGGCTAGCAGCAGTTTACAGGGTTTTGGGGGCATGAGCAGCATACTGGGAGATCAATTCTCTAGGGAATCTGGAGAGGTCAAAACTCTTGCATGCTCCAGACATCCTCTCCAGCATGAGCACACCTTCCTTCTGAATTATTTCCAGCTAGAACTGACCATCCCTTCAGCAAAAATGTCACACTTGTTTGATTCAGCCATTCGGGGTATTGTAGCAGAAAACAAGGTCATTTCTTCATCAGCTCAGCTCATCTTGCATGCGTATTCTCTCTGGAGCATATTCAGTCGGCTTATCAGTGGTAAGTGTTCATTCTATCCTGCAAACCCTAACCCTAATTTCAGCTATAAAATAAGGAAATTTTGCATGGCAGTTTGCATGCCCAGCTGTTTCAATAAATTTGCATAGAAATAGAAAATATCAAGATTTGGGATAATACATTGGTATCAGAGCATGATCCTTTCCAGCTCTGGGCACATAGGAATTGAATAAAAGTGCACGCATGCATGTACATGAAAATGCATTTCAGTGATGTTGGTGAAGTGCATGTCAAAACAAAGGTTTTTCTTTGCCATCTTGTGAGAACATGAAGACAATGAGAAGGATCTTAACTAGAAATTGGTAGAGGTTAGCAGTACTAAACACTTGCCTCGATATCATGAGTATCTAGCATTGGGTGATGAGGTATGTGTAGCATTGTCCTTTCAAGATTATTACACCATCAAGTTCGAGAACCAACCCAAGGATTTGGATGAGGATCTCCTTAAAGGGATGGTTGGGGGAGTGAAGAAAGATGGGATCATGTTCAGATGCTCTCTCTTGTCATATGACAATTTGGACCATAAGGAATCAGAGATTGCACCCGTTAGTCTTCTAGATGAGCACAAGGTAGAAGAGAAGGCAGAAGAGGAACCTCAGTTAGATTCACATGAATGAGTGGAGAGGCATGACACAGAGAGGATTGATTCTATTCATGCTGAGCAGTATGGAGGTTATGAGCCACATATTGTGGAGGGGCCATTGATGGTTCAGGTTGTAGATGCAAATTTGTTGATGGGAGACATATTCCAGGGTCTAGCTGATAGTGACAGGGATGCTTCCCTTATTTTTTGAAATGGGTATAGTACATATGTGTGGGATCATGGTTTAGATCACACCAGTCGAGTGAGTGCCCAAGAGGATATTGCAACCTACATAGGATGCAGGACAGTTGTGACCCATGAGGGCATGAGTGGCACTCATGATTTGAGGGGAGAGCCTTCAACAATGATTCTACATGAGCACTCAAAATTGTAGGTTCCTGAGGAGAGATCTGACATAAAGGATTTGGATCATGTATGGGATCATGAGTTGCCTTTATGGGTTAGTGGTTTAACCATGGAGGAGGTAGTTGAGCAGATCCCTTGTGGACCAGCCAACAAGGAAGTGTATCCATACAGATATTGGGTAGACAAGTATATGACGGAGATGGAGACACTAAGGTTTACAGGCTCAGTTGACATCAGTGGAGTTGCTATGGAGGAGAGGCCCAACCTCCTCTTCCGGGATTTTTTTCAAGGGATGCTTAGGTTTGGAGGCATGAAGGAGCAGTATTCTAAGGAGTTTATGCAACTTATCATTGCTTAGATCATTAAGGGCATTCAGATATATTTTGGTATTAGTCAAAGGGTTGTTTGGGATATCGGTATTAAGGGGTCAATTCATGATTGGGTGGCAAGGAGGCATGAGGTGATCCAGTGGTTTATATGGGATCTTGGTATTGGTGTTCAGATGCATTTTTTAGTTGACAATTCTTGATTTCTTGAGGACAAGCAATCTTTGGTGAGGGAGGACTGTAATGTTCCCAAAAGGGACATGCATGCAAACCCTAAAAATGACATGCATGCAAACCCTAAAAGTGGCATGCATCCCTAAAATTTACATGCATGACATATAAGCATTATTTAATGATGCATGCACCCAATTAAGTATCGATGCGCATGCATGCAATTCAACTACAGATTAGAAGTTAAAGTGACCTAATTAGGTCAAAAGTTAGGGTTTTCGTAGTTGAAAGTTATAAAAGAAAGATAAAGTCAATGGAGACTTTATTTTTGGATTATTATTATTTTGGAGCTCTTGAAAAGCAGCACAGCATGTAGCCACAGTAGTTGGGGTTGGAGACGACATCTTCAACTAATGGGATTTCGGCAGTGAGGTGTCTACCCTAGCCTCCTTCAGGATAAACCATCCAAGTTTGTCACCGTATCTAATGCATTCATCATTATCTAGTATTCCAGTATAAGTCTGAAGTTTATTGCAGATTCATCCGTACAGCTAGGGGCATTTAGTTGGGAGACCCTAGTCATTCACTAGGAATTTGGATCACCATATTTCTTCTGCATGCACCCTCCATCCTCACTTATAGGATCACTCTACTACATTGGGTGATTATTAGCTATCAGATTGTCCATTCGGGGTGGCTAGCAACAGTTTACAGGGTTGTGGGGGCATGAGCAGCAGACTAGGAGATCAATTCACTAGGGCATCTGGAGAGGTCAAAACTCTTGCATGCTCCAGCCATCCTCTCTGGCATGGGAACACCTTCCTTTCAACTTATTTCCAGCTGGAACTGACCATCCCTTCAACAAAAACGTCACACTTGTTTGATTCAGCCATTTGGGGTATTGCGACAAAAAACAAGGTCATTTATTCATCAGCTTGGCTCATCTTGCATGTGTATTCTCTCTGGAGCATATTCAGTCGACTTATCAGTGGTAAGTGTTCATTCTATCCTGCAAACCCTAACCCTAATTTCAGCTATAAAATAGGGAAATTTTGCATGGCAGTTTGCATGCCTGGTTGTTTCAGTAAATTTGCATAGAAATACAAAATATCAGGATTTGGGATAATACGGCATAGAACAACCACAAGGATTTGAAGTTGAAGACAGATAGACTCGTGTATGTAAGTTGAAGAAGGATCTATATGGATTGAAGCAAGCGGCTAGAGCTTGGTATGGAAGGATAGATAGTTTTTTATGAGCTTAGGCTTTACCAAAAGTAAATTCGACCCTAACTGTTATCTCCTAAATAAATTAGTCCTCAATAAATTAGACTTAGAAAAATTATTTTTGAAGATTTTAAGGCTCATTGTGAGAGATTTGGGTGTTTGATAAAGAATAAAACACTTTGGACTCTATTTTCCTAATAAAAAATCGAAGTTCAACTTTCGGTGGCTTAGGAAAACATCTCAGTTGTTCATTAGCCACCAAAAAGCCTAGCTTTCGGCAACTTAAAAATAAAATTTGGGGCTATTTTAGCCACCGAAATCGCAAGGAAGTTAAAATGGTTGGCATAGCGATCACACTCAACAACCGTCAACATGAAAAGCACTATAATCAAGCCATTAACCACCGAAAAGACAGAATCTACAGTCAATAATGAGTTGGTAAGAGGTGTCATTACGAAATTGAGGTGACCTATCTAATGCCAAACCCTCTCTTCCCTACACTTGGCCCATGTCTATGATTTAACTACCATGAGCATTGTATTTCTAGTTCTAATGATTACGTTCCCTTCACTTTCTAGTTTGTGAGTCTCATCAAACTACACCATCACCTTGCTCAAATCGCAATTGCCAATTAAATCCCTCAAAATCAAGACCCCCCCCCCTCCTTAATTCATTTCTCATTCCTTGCATATGTCCTCACTGAGCCAAGATTCCCTAAATCCCACACTGTAATTGTCTTCTCCAAGGTTCGAATTTTTTAATTTGCAGGTGCAGAAGAACAATCCGGGAAATGAAGAGAGGAGGACCTACCCTGAGAAAAGAACTGGGTAATATTGGCTACCTAGAATCACATCTAGAGTTATTTCAGCTATTCAAGGATGCAGGATACTATAGGTTTTGTGAAAAAATCCAGGGATATCATCAGTAAGTGGCAGAAGCCTTTGCTCTCACATTTGATGGCTCAAAAGCAGTAATTGGCAGAGAAAATTCTAGGTGGATGAAGCTCTGATAGCTGAAGTGACAGAGCTTCCAAGGACTAGAGAAATTTGGTTTAAGACCACTATCACAAAGAATGTAGAATTCAGGTCTTACCTGAAACATGAGCACAAAAACATTGTATGGAAGAAGAGCATCCCTACATCCTTGCTTGAGGAAAAATGGCAGCACCTGTTGAAGTCAATTCTGGTCTACATAACCTGTGAGGGAAGATACAATAGGGTAATGATCTACCATTTCAAATTAATGAATCATTTCACTGGTAGGAGCCCCTTGAACCTGCCTTTTTACCTCTATAAAATATTGACTAAAATGGACCATCGAGTTAGGGCCAATCCCACCAAGATTGCATGCAGGTTATGTCATCATGGCCTAATCAAACTTATTGTTTTTGAACTACTGCAAAGGAGGAATGTTTCTTGGACATACTTCCTATTCTGGAATGAATTTGAAATAGGGTTACAGCCAGAGGACAAAGGGAGTTCTTCTTCAAAGAAGTCTTCCACTCACAGAAGTGGAAAGAGCAAGAGGAGAGCCATCTCTCCAATTGCAGTTGATCAGACCTCTCCATCTTCTAAGACCAATAAGGCCAAAAGGATTTCAGATTTTAGTGAGAAGAGAGAAAATGAGGAGGCTTCAACACAAGACAAAAATTTCCTCAACCTGGCATACACTAATTATGAAGATGAAGAAAAGTGGGTAGCTGACCTAGCAAATTAGGTTGCAACAAGGAATGAGGATCTTCCCTCGCCTACACCAAAGGAGGATCAAGGTGAAAAAGTGGCAGAGGCTTCAACCAGCAAGCCAAAGGAACCCATATCCCAAAAGATCAACCAGTTGCTAAGGCAGGTGTATGAACTAGAAGTTCTGGAGATAGAAATTAAAAGAACCAATGGGAGATTAACCAAAAGAAATGTTGAATTAAATGACTCTCTTCAGGAGCTAAAAAGGAAGTATACCAAGCTAGAAGAAAGCAATCTCAGGTTAATGAAGGACAATACCGGGCTCTACAGGAAAATCTGGCTGTCAAAGTTGTAGACAAAGAATTCAAGCCGTCAGTCTCAAGCACACCATAAGCTGGAAACCCTAGCAGAGGTAGCAATGAATCCTTTTGATCCAAAGGCAGCCTGTGATTTTGCTTCCATCCCAAACCCTATACAAGTTGCAGAGACACCGAAGGGTCAAAACTGAAGTTTTAAAGCATTAGGGTAAAGTGTGATTGCAAATTTTGATTAAATTTTAAAAACAAGGTTTTTGGTGGCTTGGGTGAACACCGCAGTTGTTCATTAGCCACTGAAAATAGAGCTTTCGATAGCTTACAAGCTCATAGGTTTGCTTCCCTAGACACCAATAGTGCAGAACAGTGCATAGAGGCACATTTTTGCATAGAATCGAATTTTGTTGATCCAAACACCTCAAGGATGATTTATAATGTTGGAAAATAGTTAAGGGCATCAGTATTTAGGCTCTGTTTCAATTTTGAAGGTGCCTTCGAGGTGAATTAGGTCACATATCCTACCTACTTTGATAAAGGGTGACTTTTTTGCCAAATGAAAAGTTTGAATTCTACTTCAGTTTCTACTATAGTTGTTAAAGAGTTCGAAGATTAGGAAGGTTTTTGGAGTTAGGGAGATTGACAATCAAGATGGGATCTTTTCCTATTTTTTAGCAAATATTTATGACTATCTATTTTTAGTAAATTCGATCCAGTTTTTCAGGATCTAGAATAAATTTTGTAAAGGCTATAAAGCCTGTGACTACTGTAGAAGAAAGGGTTCAACTTTGGAGATTTTTTCATACTTGTACTCTCAGACTTCTCATTTCACGCCGGTTATATAAGCTTCTTTTGACATTTATGTTCAAATTTCATTTTCTACCTTTATGTACTTGCACTTGAATGTTCATTTCATGTTTGTTCTATTTGTCTAATGCCATATTGTTGTCATCCTATCTTTGTATTGATGAATTGAATAGCAAGTATCATTTACTTATTGTGATCAGCCATTCATATATGCTTTGTGTATGAGTCTGCTAGCATAATAAGAATTCTGCATACATCCACCTTTTATCAACTCTTTGAACCGCAGTGGTTTAAAGCCTTATCTATATGAGTGTGTTTATGCATGTTTTGAATGAGTGAGTTTTGATTAAGTCATCCAACTTGATCCATATTACCCATCATTAAGAAAATACTAAAGTTACCAAGCATCTACGAGCTGCAACCTAGAAGAGTTTCCTGGAGAGCTAACACTAACATTTACATTAAGGTTATGGATGATTAACCTATCATATTATTGTTGTATGTGGATGATTTATTTTTTACTGGAAATGAGAAACAGAATGTAGAGTGAAAGAAGAAGCTTGCTGAATAATTTGAGATGGAAGATCTTGGATTGATGCACTATTCTATAGGTCTAGAAGTATGGTAGAGCCCAAAAGGAATCTTTCTCAACCAAGGAAAGTATGTTGTAGAAATATTAAAAAGATTTGATATGTTGGAATGTAAAGCCATGGCCACACCCATGAATACCAACCTAAAGTTGTTAGCTGATGAATCATGAGAGTTAGTGGATGTGAATCAGTACAAAGATAGATTATTGGGTCATTGATGTATCTGATGAATACTAGGCTAGATATATGCTTTGTTGTGAACACCCTGAGTCATTATCTAGTTAAGCCTAGATGTGTTCACCTGGTAGTTGTAAAGCATGGGATGAGGTACCTAAAAGGTACGATATACTTTGGTCTATACTATGTCGGAGATCATGACTACATATTGTATGGTTATACAAATGTAGATTGGGATAGAAGTGTCTCAAATAGGAAGAGCACCTAAGGTGGATGTTATTGTATGGGATCTACCATGATCTCATGGTTTAGTAGGAAGTAGTCCAGTGTTCCTCTCAGCACAGCTGTAGCAGAGTATATAGCAGCTTGTTCTACTATTTGTAAATCCATATGGCTTTGAAAGTTGATGTCAGGTCTATTTGACCTAGAGTTGGATACCACAGTGATTCTATATGACAACCAGAGTTGTATAAAGATGAAGGAGAACCCATTGTTCCATGACAAATCATAGTACATAGAAATCTGGTATTTTTACATATGGGATATGGTACATAAGGGAACTATAAATCTCTAATATGTGAGTATCGATAAGTAAGTGTCTTATGTGTTGACTAAGCCTCTATCTCAATTAAAGTTTGAATACTTATGTGACAATCTTGGTGTAGTCGAAAAGGACCTTCCTCAAAAGGGGGAGCAATGATGATAATGTAGCAATGGGATTATATCATCCCTGGACATTATTCCAAAGTGATTCACAGACTTTTGTCTCTGAGAGGTGGTGGGATTGTATCATCCATGGACATTAGTCCTAAAGTGATCTATAGACTTTTATCTCCATGAGATGGTGGGATTGTATCATCCCTAGACATATGTCTCAAAGTGATCTATAGACTTTTTTCTCTGAGAGGTGGTGGGATTCTATCATCCCTAAACATTAGTCCTAAATTGATCCACATAATTTTGTCTTTGAGAGGTGGTGGGATTGTATCATCCCTGTACATATGTCCTAAAGTGATTTGCATACTTTTATCTACTAGAGGTGGTGGTATTGTATCATCCCTGCACATTAGTCCTAAAGTGATCCACAAATTTTTATCTCTAAGAGGTGGTGGGATTGCATCATCCCTGGACATTAGTCCTAAAGTGATCTTCAGACTTTTGTCTACGTGAGATGGTGGGATTGTATCATCCCTGGACATATTTCCTAAACTGATCCACAAAATTTTGTCTCCGAGAGGTGGTGGGATTGTATCATCCTTGGGCATTAGTCCTAAAGTGGTCCGCAGACTTTTATCTCCATGAGGTGGTTGAATTGCATCATCCTTGGACTTATGTCCTAAAGTGATAGGGTTTGATCATCCCGTAATTGGATCATGTGTGTTGCAAGTTATGTTGTTGTAGATGATGTTGTTGATCGAAAGATGAAGTGTTGTTGTAGATGATGATTTTGTTGATTGAAAGATAAAATGTTGTTGTAGATGATCAAGTGATCGAGTGTTGCAGAAGATGAATATCAAAGGTGAAGACTCAGTGTTGTAGGATATTATGCTACAGTACTGAAGATGTTGAATATGTTCCAGTTGTTAATGATTTTTTAAGAAAAATTATGATGACATATAGATGTATCACCTTGATTTTGTTGAAAGATGCTCTCTCTCTTTGCTCCTACAGTTGATGTTTTTGTTGTCAGTAGAATACCCTTCTCGTTAAGGGGGAGTGTTGAAATATTGTAACTTCGAAGAATATTCTAAATGTATTTTATTGTTGTAATCTATCAGAGATGTTTTATTCCTCTATTGAGATGCTATTATTGTATTTGTTCATCATAGACTTATGAGGTAAAACCTCCATTGTAAGTCAGGTCAATATAACCCTCCACAATATAGATTGTTTTGTGTCTTCCTAGGTGAATTCGGCCCAGTAAGTTTGTTGGGGGTGACCTGTTAGGAAAAAATTCAAGTGGAAGATAAAGTATCAATAGAATAGGTGTGTTCCTCATTTGGACACACACTTTCACTTATGTATAGCGCATAGGAGAGAGAGAGAGAGACATATCTACTAGGAGGAGGAGCACCTATTTGGGGTTTTGTCTTTGTACTTTTGATACATCTATATAGAGGAAGTTTTGTTGGGTTTTATTCCCCTATAGGGTTTCCAAGGATAAATCTATGTCTATATTGTGATTGTGTTTCTTTTAGTGATCCTGCATATGTTATTGTTGTGAAATTGAATTGAATACTAATGATATCTATCTTATCATATGGAATATTAACACCCCTTGCTTAAGGGTGGCTCATTTGTTTGCCATGAGATCCTCTTTCCAATTGTTTTATCTTAGCACATGGTGATAAGAGAATATTTTTAAGGTTTTGGCTAAGAGGATCACTCTTCTCATGGTCTTCCCAAGTGGTGTTGAGTATTCTCTTCCTCCCAAACACAGACATTGATGACCACCATTTAATCCCTGATTTCTTTTATTGATGTTATTCCTATTTCCTTGATTAGACAAAGGCCTAGGTAGAGGGAGAGGCCTTCAACCATATTGTTGGATAGCTTTAAGAGACCCCAATCATAACATTGTTCTTCTTTCCCATCGAGATCATTTAATATCCCCCCTTGCACCTCCCACCCATGGGTTTCCTTTCAAGGAACCATCAAAAAATAGAATTTGAACTTTATGGTATTTGCACCTTGTTGTGAAAACGTCTTGCTCCATTCTAATTGACCTTGTCTCTACTTCCTTAGAATTCAAATTGAGGTTGTGCTTTTGTTTCCAAGATAATCATGAAGCCACAAATTTTCTTGGGTTTCTAGAAGATCATTTTGTTTGAACTTAATGCCTCTAGATTTAATAGCTTCTACATTTAGGCTTCTGGCATTGTTGGGAAATTGGATTGTCGAATGATTTTCCCAATGAAGATAGCTTTGTTTCTTGCCAACTAAACTTTCCAACATATAAATATGGGAAGAATTGTCCAAAATATTTTTAGTATCATTTTCCTAAGAAGGGGTCCTAGATATTCCTTACTCCACGTGACAAACATAGCTTTCGAAGAATTTGGAATGACTTGTATTGTTACTACCTCAAATTACAATAATATCTGAAATTTTGAGGTGGTCGTACATTGCCAAAATAAATGGGGGATAGTCTCTTCTACTTCTTGACAAAGAGGACATATTGAAGGGCCTTGTATTCCACTTTTCCTAATATTTTTGTAGTGAAGATTTTGTTTTGCAATAACAACCAATAGAATATGTTCACCTTCGATAGTTCATCTTCTTTATGTATTTTCTTCCATATTGGGTCTATCGGACTAGGGGCCTCTCATTGTGATAGGTGCTCATATATGGATTTAATTGTATAAACAAAATTGTTCCCCCAAATACTTATGTCCTTTGTTTTCTTGTTGAGGAGGACTACTCCTTATAAAAGTTCCATCATAATTTGAAATTGACCCTTAACTACAAGGGGAACTTGAAAGGTTTCTATCCTAGCTAGTTTTTGGAACTTTCCTCCCAAGTGGATAGATTATATAATTTGAGGATCCCCCTTCTTGTTTTCCATCTTTGAATTTATTGAATCTCTCTTTTATTGGCTAACTCCTCTAAGCCTTCAATTTTTCCAGTCTGTATATTAAATGAGGAGCCATTCTTGCATGACCAAGCTATTTTATTGGTAATTATCGATGTTGATACTTTTAGGGGCTTCCATACTGGAGATCCTCCCCCAGACCACTCCATGGAGTCCCATTTTACTGTTGTTTTAGATTTGAAGTATTTTTTAGTTACAATTCTCATCCACCATTCTTTGCTCTCAGAGGAAACCTGTCATACTAGCTTGGCGCCTAGAGCCAGATTCATCATTTTGGGATCTTTAATTTACATACCTCCTCTTTCCAATTTAGTTGTAACTATGCTCCAATTGATCATGTGAAAAATCTTTTGGTTTGACTTGCCCCCCTTCCATAAAAAAATTATGAATTTTTTTATGACTTGTTGAGTTATTATGAGGGTTGCGAGCAAAGTTGCACTTTGATATTTGGGAAGGGTTAATAAACCCACTTTAATTAAAACTAGCTTTCTTGTCAGATTTAGCCATTAGGATCCCCATGCTTGAATATTATTCTTGATCTTCTCCATTATATGACTCCAATCCTTATCTTTTTAGGGGTCGTTCAAAATTGGTATTCCATGTACTTGAAATAGGTCCACTCTAAGGTGACTGAGAATTCCAAGATTCTAGAAAATGCATATAGGAGGGAGGGCAAGAAATTCCACCTGAATATCTTACTTTTTATTTTATTCAGTTGACCTCCTAAGGCTCTAAGGTACTTAAACATTAAACCATTTAATTTTAAGGAGATTACAGTGGACACTCCTCCCAATGTAAGAGTTTCGTCGACGAATTGAGAGTGGTTAATGGCTTTAACCACCCTTGCTATCTTTATGCCTCTCAGTTTTCTATTTATCCTTTACTTTTATAGCTTCTTGTTGACACATTATGCCATTAATATATACGAGAGAGGAGACATCAAACAACATTTCCTAGATAATTATGTTGGCCTTATGTTTATCAAAGGATCTATCCATGGAGATCTGATGCAAGCTTTGATCCATCGGATGAAAAAATGTGCCAAAGCCTAAATTTATAAGAGCTCTATATAAGAAAGAGTGCTTGACATGATCAAAATCATTAGCCATATCAAGTTTGATGACCATACCATTTTATTTTCAAGTGTAGCTGGAGCACACCACTTCTTGTGCCAAAATTATATTATCGAGGATTTTCCTCTTTTCCGTGAATCCTCCTTGGTTTGGAGATATGATCTTGGGTAAGATATTTTTCGTCTATTCACTATAATTTTGGTCAGCACCTTGTATGCCACATTGCAGAGAGAGATAGGTCTGAATCTGTAAAAGGAGGCTGGTTTAGCTTATTTTGGTATCAGAGTAATAAAGGTGAAATTTGGGTTACCTCCTATTTTATCCTTGTTCTAGGTCCCGGTCAGCATGCAACATAGGTATTTCTTTATTATATTCAAACCGGCTCATAGAAAGTGTATGGTGAATCTATCTGACCTCAAATACTTGTTAGGTTATAGGGACCACACTGCCTCGATCACCTCATATTCTTCAATTTTCCTATTTATATTTATATTATCTAGGTTGTTACAAGATCGGGAATCACTACTACCATATCATGTGTTGTCACTTCCTCATCCAGATTGTCTTCTGTGTAGAGTTGTTTGAAGAAAAAAATTGCCTCAACTTTTATTGCTTTTGGATCTTGTCTTTGCTCACTATTTTGATTTTTATTTCATGAATTCTATTTTTCATGGTTCTATCCTTTGCTTGTTTATGGAACAAAGTTTTATTTTTATCCCCAACCATTAACCTCAATATCATTTAATTTAAATGCCAAGGTTATTCTTCTAACCAGTTAAAGGGGTATAGCTCAGTCCAAAGCTTTCATTCTTCCTTTATCTCCTTGTGGGTGACTTCCTCCTCTATTTTATCATATATTTTTTGTACCTGGGATTTGATCTTCGCTGTCTTAACATCTAGGGGGGTGTAGTTGTTTTTTTCCCAATTTTTTAAGCTATGTTTTCCTTGTCTCAGCTTCTCTTCCAATACATAAGATGGAGAGCCCCTCAACTACTCTTTCCAAGTAGATTTTATTATATCAATGGTTTTATGGTCTTGTAGCCATAGAGGGTTGAATAAAATGGGATTGATCCATTGTTCCTTTCTTCTTGAAATTTGAGATAGATAGGATTGTGATTGAAGGAACCTATGGGGATAATGGAGGAGTGTATCCATAGGTTCTCTAACAATATATTTGTATGCACAAAAATCAATCCAGCTTTGTTGAAATGTGACCAAGGCTGATTATTCTATTAGTCCAAGTAAATTTCCCATTTTTATGCACTGATCCAATGGATTATTCATCTTTAGTTTACACTGATCCAATATGGTACAATAGTTATTAATCTATGGTTTTAATTCATATGCTAAACATTATATGCACAGCCGCGCAGCTTATCACATGCCGCGCAGTTATGTATGGGCCGTGCAGTTTGCGCACCGTCAAGTTGGACATCGGATGGTTCATGGAGGTCACTCATATGCTGCGACAATAGATTGGGTATGTGGCAAAGACCTCATATGCTGTGACAGCGGATCGGGTATGTGGCAAAGACCTCATATACTGCGACATTTGTATGCTGCGACTTCTGTGGAGTTGGTGGTGGCATCAAACGGTTACGTTACATGGCATCGCCCGGTTGCAAGTCACTGCAACATGTTGTGAGTCCACATTTGTGCGTGGAGTTGGTTGCAATGTTTCGGGAATATGGAACATCGTGGTAACATAACGCCTGGTGAGATTGCATGGTTCAGTTTTAGCATATGAGTGTAATGACAATAAAGAAGATAACAGCTGTAATGATAGCAGATGAATCGAATCTGTTATTCATCCTCTCGCTAAACGCTTAAATAGAGGATGCTGGCCACTGTTCAAGGGGCAAGGAGGCAGATGAGGGATTTAGATCGTTTTAGAGCATAGAGCATCGCTTCTCTGAGGAGAGCTTCACTGTGAAATGTCCAGTTGTTTTTTCTTTCGAAGTCGACTATTCTCTGTTATATTTTAGCTTTCTTTGCTTTCGAAGGCTAATTGTAATTTCCAGAAGAGAGGTCTTAAAGACTTTGTACAGCATTCTATTTACAGTTTCTGAAGTTGATTCCAGAACCATTTTGTACCATTTTAAAACCATTAATTGGATCGGTACCCATTGGAGAGGGACCCGGAGACATAGCCCAGTGAAGGGGGTGAACTCCGTTATCACCTTCTACTTGTGATGCTCTGATTATGTGTTTCCTTTTACTTCTATTTACCAGTTTTGCTGTTCGCATTTCGGTTTTTCTCATTCCTGTCGCAGTGTGGTTTTTTTCATTGCGGTTCTGAGCATTTAATTTTTGTTAATGATGTCCCATTAATTAACATGTTGAACGCATTCTTTTAAAACAAACTTTTAATGCACTCAAGTTGAGATCCGACAGATCATATTATGCGATCAGAGCTAGTTGAAAGTTTGTGCAAGTTTGTGAATGCTTACTAGGTTTAGGTTAAAGCGTGGTGAAGGAGAATTAATTGAAGGAGATCCTGAGATTGGCTCAAGGAGAACATTCTCAAGAACCATGTCTTCTCCACGAGGGGAAGAAGAAGGACATACAGAACGGGAAAAACCTGTTATTTCAGAAACTGAGTTTCTGGAGGCTTTTATCAAAATGAAAGCCATGATGGAAATTCTACTCGATAAGCGAGCAGAAAGGAAGAAGAAAGAAGAAGGATCTTCATCCAAAGATGTGGAAGTGAAGCAGGAAGAAAAGGCTAAAGGATTAGGAGGTGATGGTGATCCTCCTGACACTAATCAAACTTTCTCTTCTTCTCATACTTCTCATTCAAATAATGCAAGTCCTAATATGCCTTATTTCAAATTGGATGTGAAATTTGAATTGCCAATTTATAATGGAGACTTAGATGCTGAAAAGTTAGACAATTGGATCAAGCAGCTTGAAGTATATTGCAAGGTGCAGGGAATTACTGATGACCCTTCCAGAATTCAATTGGCCACTTTGAGAATGAGTGGAATGGCTCTTACTTGGTGGGAGAGCAAGATTCAGCAAGATCTTCGAAAGAATGGTAAAATTATCTCAGTTCGGAATGAGTTATTTGAAGTATTAAGGAAGCAATTTTATCCTTTAGGTCATATGCAAAAATTAATAATGAGCTGGAAAACTTTTAGACAAGCTAAAGGACAAAGCATTCAAGAATATACTAATGAATTTAGAAAGAGGGCTATTGCATTGAACATTGCATTAGATACCCAGGAAACTCTTCTTAAGTACATTGGTGGTATGCATTCTTATCTGTGACATACCTTGCTGATGTTTAACCCCAGTACATTGGATGATGTATGTGTTCAAGCTACACATTTAGAAGCTAGGGGGAAGCATGCTAATGATACTTTTGTGAAGAAATCCTTTAAATCTGACAACAAATCGAAAGACAAGGGGAAAAAGAAGATGGATACTGTAAAGAAAGAGGGTGAAAAACCTTCATGTTCGCATTGTCAGAAGGGACATGATGTCTCTAAGTGTTGGAAACTTCATCCGCAGTTAAGGCCAAAGAAGTATGGAGGAAACAAAGATAAAGGCAAAGCAAAAGCTACTGCATCAGTTATTCAGGACTTAGGATCCGACTCAGGTGATGAAACAAAGGTTACAGCTGTCGGGATCCAGGGTAAGAATAAAGGTATCTCACTTCCCATTGATGCACAATCAAGTTCTAGTGCAAGTACAAATCTGCCATCTACTTCTAGGCAAAATGATAAAAATAGAAGTGCACTGTTTCATGTTCGTGTCATTACAAATCACGCAAAGATTGATACATTGTTTGATAGTGGTTCACAAGTAAGTCTGATATCAGAAGAAGTGGTTAAGAAGTTGCATTTAGTTACTATGCCTCATGAAAAGCCCTATCCTCTTGGTTGGGTTACTAATGATACACGATTGCAAGTTACAAAGAAATGTGTATTAAAGTTGGCAATTACTAAAAAGTTCATGGATGAGGTAGAACTAGATGTGGTACCACTTGACATTTGTGGAATTGTACTTGGGAGTCCATATTTGTATGACCGGAAAGCAGTCTTTTATAGAGAGAAGAATAAGTATCATCTTTTTAAAGATGGTGTAGAATATATTGTACGAGCACATAAGGCAAAAACCAATCTAGTAATAGTTTCTGCAAGACAAATGAAGAGGCTAGTAAATGCTAGTAAGAATTTTGTGTTAATGATGGTTAAAGTGAAAAATGATGAGGTCTCTAAATATTTTGAAAAGTGTGACCCTAAGCATAAATCTAAACTGATTGAAATCATTTCTGAGTATGATGATTTGTTTTAAGATCCAAAAGGGTTACCACCAAAGAGAGAGATTCAGCATGAGATACATTTGCAGCAGGATGTGCCACTCCCGAACATAGCTATGTACCGGATGTCTGTGATGCAGAATGAGGAGATCAAGAAGCAGGTTCAGGAGTTGATTGAGAAGGGGGTCATTCGGCCTAGCACTTCTCCTTGTGGCTCTCCTATAGTCTTGATTCCAAAGAAGGATGGGTCTTGGAGGATGTGTATCGACTATAAGGCCCTTAACAAAATCACCATTAAAAACAGGTATCCTCTTCCTCGCATTGATGATTTGCTTAATCAGTTGAAACATGCAACTTATTTTACAAAATTGGATCTGCATAGTGGGTATCATCAAATCAGGGTTGCTGAAAATGATGCTTGGAAAACAGCGTTTAAAACAAAACAGGGTTTGTATGAATGGCTTGTGATGCCTTTCGGGCTCTGTAACGCACCAGATACTTTCATGCGGGTCATGAATGATGTCTTTCATTCATTCATTAACGATTTTGTAATTATATATCTGGATGATATCCTTGTGTTTAGCAAAACTTGGGAAGAGCATATTATACATGTGAAAAAAGTTTTAGATGTACTGAGGAAGGAGAAGCTTTATGTAAAGATGTCTAAATGTGAATTTGCTAAAACTTCTTTAGTATATCTGGGCCATATTATTGGTGGAGGCCACCTGTGAGTGGACCCAGCCAAGGTTGTTGTAATTGTAAACTGGCCACGGCCTAAAACCGTTACTGAAATCAGAAGTTTTCTAGGTGCGGTTCAGTATTGGAGGAAATTCATTTCTGGGTTTTCTTCCATAGCTGCGCCTTTACATGCATTGACAAGTGTTAAAGAGATTTTCCAGTGGGGAGGAAAGCATTAGAGAGCCTTCGACACTTTAAAGGAAAGGATTAGCACTGCACCAGTTCTGACATTTCTAGATTTGCAACAGCCATTTGAGATCAAAACCGATGCCAGCGGGTTTGCCATGGGAGCAGTTTTGATGCAAGGGAGGAAGCCAGTCTGTTACCATTCAGAAACGTTCTCTACTGCGGTAAGTAACTATCTGACCTATGACAAAGAGTTGTATGCTTTAGTATAGAGTGTGAAGAAATGGAAACATTATATCATGGGAAAATAAATAGTCATACATACTGATCATCAGCCACTTCAATATTTACAATCTCAAACTAAAATACAACAAAGTAGGCATTTAAGATGGATGGGATTCTTACAACAGTTTCATCTCATAATTAAGTACAAAAAGGGAATTCATAATAAGGTAGGAGACGTGTTATCAAGACCTCCTACAAATGCTTCAATCATTCTTCAAAACAGTTCATGAACACATGAAAGTTATATTGAACAGTATGCAGAAGATAACGATTTTAAGAAAGTATATGCATCACTAATACATGGTAAATAGGAAGAGAACTATTATGTGCATAATCAGCTCTTGTATCACCTCGGTAAACTCTGTATTCCAGAGAAAGAGAGAGTGCATGTGATCCAAGAAGCACATAGTTCATTGATTGCAGGACATTTTGGAGTAAGTAAAACATTGTCTGTATTGCAGAATCATTGTTATTGGACTCAGATGCAAGAAACTATAGCTAAATATATAAGAGGTTGTGTTATGTGTGCAACAAGTAAGCCTAGCAATAGGAAATTGGGTTTGTACACTCCTCTTCTGGTTTCTTCTCGTCCTTGGGAAAGCATTTCTATGGACTTTGTAGGGGGACTACCTATGTCTAGAAAAGGTCATGATTACCTATATGTTTTTGTGGACAGATTCAGCAAAATGTG
Organism: Pseudotsuga menziesii; assembly: GCA_001517045.1. Taxonomy (NCBI): domain Eukaryota; kingdom Viridiplantae; phylum Streptophyta; class Pinopsida; order Pinales; family Pinaceae; genus Pseudotsuga; species Pseudotsuga menziesii. The sequence goes on from LPNX010750686.1 coordinate 114,981, forward strand.
CATCTTAATGCTGTGTAATAAATAGATCACTGCTGAACAAATAGCTCATCTATTCTTTCAGAATGTTTGGGTGCATTTTGGGCTACCCATGTCTATTATATCTGATCGTGATTCCTGGTTCTTGGGAGAATTCTGGTCAACTTTATGGGAGCTTATGGATACTAAACTTAAGAAAAGTACAGCTTTTCATCCACAGACCGATGGGTAAATAGAGGTAGTAAACAGAACAGTGGTTCAGCTGCTCATAGGATATTGTAATAAACATCCTAAACTTTGGGATAAGCAGTTGCACTACATACAGCATGCTTACAATCGTGCAGTTCATTCCTCCATGAAAAAAACTCCTTTTGAAACTTGTTTTGGTTATCTGCCAAAAACACTGATGGACTTCTCTTTTGGAAAAGATGCAGTGGATGGATATCATGATGCAAATAAAGCTTTAAAGTTCATTCAAAGAATCCAAGCAGTGCAGCAGGCAGTTCAGGAATAGTTGGAGAAGAGCCAGGCAAAGTACAAATCCAGGCATGACAAGCATCGAGTTGAGCATCAATTTCAGGTTGGTGACAGAGTGTGGTTACATATCACCAAAGAAAGAATGAAAGGTGAAGGTAAAAAGCTTAAGCCTATCAGGTATGGTCCTTTTGAGATCTTGGAAAAGATCGGTACTAATGCTTTTCGCTTGAAATTACCTCCATACATGCAAATTTATTCAGTTATCAATGTTGAGAATCTTAGATTGTATGAGCCTCCTATGATCATGGATGAGGAAACTAACATACAGATTCCTTCAGTTGATAATTTGGCACCTGAATATATGAAAGAGTTGCAGGATGATGTTATTCTTGATAGAAATGTAAGAACTTCACGAAGGGGAAATGTTGAGTACCTTCGAGTGGGGTTAAAAGGCATGCATCCTAGCAAAGCAAGATGGATGGAGATTGGAAGAGTGAGGGAGCTGTACCCTCACTTACTTGCCGAGTAATTCAGGCTTTTGGTGGTCCAAAATCTCTCCAATAGGAAGGAATGATCCGGTGGATTATTCATCTTTAGTTTACACTGATCCAATATGGTACAATAGTTATTAATCTATGGTTTTAACTCATATGCTAAACATTATATGCACAACCATGCAACTTATCGCATGTCGCGCAGCTTATCGCATGTCGTGTAGCTTATCACATGCCGCGCAGTTATGTATGGGCTGCACAGTTTGCACACCATCAAGTTGGACATCGGATGGTTCATGGAGGTCACTCATATGCTGCAACAACGGATCGGGTATGTGGCGAAGACCTCATATGCTGTGACAGCGGATCGGGTATGTGGCGAAGACCTCATATACTGTGACATTTGTATGCTGCAACTTCTGTGGAGTTGGTGGTGACATCAAACGGTTACATTGCGTGGCATCGCCTGGTTGCAAGTCATTGCAACGTGTTGTGAGTCCACATACGTGAGTGGATTTGGTTGCAACGTTTCAGGAATATGGAACGTCGTGGTAACATAACGCCTGGCGGGATTGAATGGTTCAGTTTTAGCATATGAGTGTAACGACAATAAAGAAGATAACAGTTGTAATGATAGCAAACGAATCGAATCCATTATTCATCCTCTCGCTAAACGCTTAAATAGAGGATGCTAGCCACCGTTCAAGGGGCAAGGAGGTAGATGAGGGATTCATATCGTTTTAGAGAACAGAGCATCACTTCTCTGAGGAGAGCTTCGCTGTGAAATGTCCAGTTGTTGTTTCTTTTGAAGTCGACTATTCTCTATTATATTTTAGCTTTCTTTGCTTTCGAAGGCTAATTGTAATTTCCAGAAGAGAGGTCTTAAAGACTTTGTACAGCATTCTGTTTACAGTTTCTGAAGTTGATTCCATAACCATTTTATACCATTTTAAAACCATTAATTGGATCCGTACCCATTGGAGAGGGACCCGGAGACGTAGCCCAGTGAAGGGGGTGAACTCCGTTATCAACTTCTGCTTGTGATGCTCTGATTTTATGTTTCCTTTTACTTCTGTTTACCAGTTTTGCTGTTCGCATTTCAGTTTAACTCATTCCTATCACAGTGTGGTTTTTTTCATTGTGTTTCTGAGCATTTAATTTTTGTTAATGTTGTCCCATTAATTAACATGTTGAACGCATTCTTTTAAAACAAAATTTTAATGCACTCAAGTTGATATCTGACAGATCATATGCACCATATCTATTAAATCCAATTCAGATACAAGGTCTTCCATGTTTTATCTACATGGATCTTAGAATTTGCTTCCCCCTTTCTTATCGTACATTAGAAGTATTGTATTGAAGTCTCTTACTGTAATACTCCTCAAATGGTGCCTTTGATATTTATAATTGAGTAGAGAGTTCCATTTTTTTTGTTTTTTCTAAATATATGTTTGGAGAGGAGACATTAAAAATGTTAATTTGCTTACATGTGGACTTATGCAGGAGAGATACCATCATCTAGTGTTGCAATGACACTGATTAATGCAAATCGAAAGAGTTTTCTTCTCTTAGGGTACAAATTCCTCTTAAGGCTCCCCTAGCTCCTATAGCCAAGGATTTGCTTATTTTCCAGACTTTTGTTCATGCTTCTATCATGGCTTATTCTTCTAACTTGGTCTCTTGGAGATTAGTATAAAGGGATTTTCCATTTTTATCAAATATCGAACTGCTTCCTTTTCGTATTTTCTCCACATACCCATGCAATTCCAAGAGACTACTTTTATTATTTACCTTGTGTCTAGTTGCTACTTCCTCCTATGTTCTCCAAACTTGTTGGGATGTTTGGGATTCTCATTATTACTACCTTGATGCTTCCAGTAATTGTAACTATAGAGAAACCTCCTTTGATATCGATTACTCTCTTTTCTTTTTTGTTGACGGTCTTCCCACCTTATTTTATGCCATCTCTTCCTAGATCCTTCTTCATCCTCATTTTATTTTGATTTCCTTTGTGTTATTACTCCTCATGTATGTTTTTTTTATCCTTTTTTTTTCTAACCATGGGACATGCTTGTGATGGGTCCTTTTGATTTTCATCATCCCCCCATTTACTAGAATTCATCTCCTTTGGTTGATCCTATGAGGGCGTCTTAGGTTCTTTTGTCAATGCTAATGTTGAGGGAAAATCTAGTACCATTTCCAAAATCTAAATTGTTTCTTGGGTTTCTTCTTCTACTAATGTTGCATATTTATTTTTGTTCTATTTTATGCTCTCTGAGATTCCTGCTTTATTCCTTTTGATGAGGGTTTTCTTTATTGATTCACTAGTATGAATCAACTTTAGTCTTACTTAAAGGTTTCTTTGTGTTGTGCTATATTTCATCCGTATTGTTCCCTTTATATGTATGTTGATTGAGTTTGCAGTCCTTGGAAAAGTTTCCATATTTGTGGCAGCTTTTGCACTTTAACAAAAGTTTTTCGTAATCTAGAATCTGAGTGTGGTTTTCCAGCTTCAGAGTGATGGCCTCCATGAGCCTTTTTTCCAAATCCATTTCTGCATAGATGTGAGCACAAGCGAAAATTTCTTCTTTGGGCTCTACTTAACTTTCGTAATCTAGAATCTAAGTGTGGTTGTCCAGCTTCAAAGTGATGGTCTCCGTGAGCCTTTTTTCCAAATCCATTTCTACATAGATGTGGGCACAAGAGAAAAATTCTTCTTTGGGCTCTACTATTGTCAGGATAATTATATTTCTACATAAAATGTTAACCCAAGGAGGTAGACTTTGAGGCACTAGTACCATATGTGCAGAAATGGAGAAAGAGAATAATCACATATAATAATTGACACTAGTACTAATCTTCAAATTCATAATTCAACCACCATCTCTCTGACTAATTTTCGGTATGCTTCAATAACAAGTTCATCTCACTGTAGACTCTTCTCATAAAAGCATTGAATCCATTCATGTATATATCTTTATATATTCACATGCTCATTTTAATCTGAATTCTTTATTCTTTTTAAAGAGATCATACTCAAAATCTAAATGTTTGGTTCTACACGAAAATGCTTAGAAAGATATACATCTGATCAAATCACTCCACCACTAAACTCTAAACTAAATGTCTTCAAAATATTATTTCCTTATCAATCATACTTCTAGAGAGCTGTGAAACAATTTAACCCACTACAATCTAATTTGATGTGCACATCCTCCTAATAACTTGACAGAAATAAACAACTCTACTTCCACACTTTTATTACCACATAAAAACTCATATGAAAATACAGGAAAGGGAATTAAACTCTATAACTTCAGTCTATTTCAACTATCACAACTGTCTATTTCTTGAAATGAAATCAAATAACTGGTCTGATTCATGAAGATAAATCGTTGTTGCACTCCTTTATCAAGATTAACTATTTCTATATCTCAAAAGTACAATGATATAACTTCAACCCGCTTACCATAAGGAAATTATACATATTCAAAACTCTGAAAAACCAATTATCGTGACTTAAGATGCAAACATACCCAAGCTAGGGAGCCTTCGAGATTCAGGATGTATAGATATGTTGTTATCACATCAAATTCATGAAATTCATCTTCGATTATAAAAATAGAATAGTATGATGAAGTTTTAACAATTGGCCAAGTCTATTTCTGTATATCTCTCTTTGTCGCATATTACCTCGTATCCTCTTTTTATAATCAAGTTTTAAACAGAGGATTGATTCAAAATCATTATCAGCACTAACTATCTCCCCTATATTATGGTGATTACATGCTACTTATAGAAATAATAAATACAATCGTTGCATGATTCCATGACTGAAGGCCTAGAATCATGTTATCATTCTATAGCAAATGAAAGCATTAACCAAAATTAGATCTTCCATCTGATATGCTAGGAGTTTGTTTGAAGGGATAAGATCCATTTAAGACCTCCAACTAACATATTCCAAGTGGCATACAAGATCCCTATGGATGGACAATATCATACTAATGAACCATTTTTCATGTTTTGTGCTCACCTATTGCGGTAGTCAGAGTGCTTACTCAGTAATCTGATTGACTACCGGAATGTCAAAATATAGAATTTAGTTTTTGGAGTGTTTAGGACTATACTGCTTCCAAGTGATGTAGTGTATTCCTTTTGAATTACCTATATGGACCTCAAAAGCATACTGCACTCATAGAGTTAGCCAAAAATAAGCATTTTTATTCTATTTATTCATTAAAACACAAGAAATACAATCTTAAAGAGTTCATTAATCACCTGTGGGTATTTGAGGATAATTAGGCTACAACATAGTTTATAACCTATTGCAAAATGATGATAAGATAGGAATATATGAGTATAGGGATATCAAAAAGAGAGGAAAATGGGAGACCAACATTCCCCCAAGCTTATATAGCTGCATGTCCCCTATACAACAAAAGGTAGTGTTATGGGTATTGTGCAGACCCTACTAGTTGAGTCACTATATCAGTATGAGAAGAGGAGATTGTTACTGATTTGTGCTTCATCTACCAAATTTTCTTCTTAAGATATCCATTATTTCTCTACCTTTTCAAGCTCGATATACCATTTTTTAGATTTTGTAAAAGGAACATTGTACTTCATATCCAGTTTCTCATGCCTCTTAGACAACTTATGATAAGCCTTATGTAGAAAGATATTATAATTCTTACTCTCAATAATTTCCTATTTAGATCCTTTCTAGTCTTCTTCTTCATGACTTCCTTGTTAGATGAGGGTTCTCCATATTTTTCCTTTATCTTCTTAGACTCCTTCACCTTAATCATCCTTCTATTTATTTTTGTAGATTTCCCTATCTTATATTCAAGAGAATTTTCTTCTCCTTGTTCTTCTGACTGCTTATGTATCCCTTCTTAAATTTCCTCCTTCTTTGGCTCTTCTGAATTATTTAAATCCTGGAAGGGTACAAATCTGGTGCCTCATGTGGTATATATGCTAGGTGTGGTTGCTATTCAATTGGAAATCCTTCTTCAGCTCTTTGTTCTAATCCACTAACAATAGGAAGAATCAAATTCCTTTTAGTCGACGACTGATTCCTTGCTCATTTAAGGGAATTCTGGACATTTCCTAATTATTGACCTGCTTCTGATGTCCCTTCTTTAACCTAGGAATTTATTCGTTCCCCTGTATTCATGGATATCTTCTTGTTTGATTTGTGCTTAACCGACCCTAAATTATTAATTGGAATGGTTTGTGGTGATTTCCCACTACCTTTAATCTCCTTGGTTGGGATTTTAGTTTACGTAGAGGAGTGGATCGAGCCTTCTTAGATTGAGAGGTCGAGGTAATATTTGGAGCTGAAGGATTTAGTTCAAGTCCAGACCAAAACAGATATTCTCTCCAAGTCTGGTCTTTCTTTCATACCTCTCCTTCTACCAACAATTTAATCAAACCATGGTGAAATAGACGGGTACTAATATCTTTGGGATGAGTTTGAACTCGGGTGGCCATCTTAGTTAGGCTTTTCCAAAGATTAAATGGAATATTCATCCTCTGCATGCCTTTGAAATGCAAAAGAAATCAAAGATGATAAAGAAATGTAACAACATAACTTCCTTCACATGCAATACATCGATGAGTGATGAACAACACATCCCTCCATTTATTGGAAATCCTATCTCTAGGTATACCCTTGCTCCAATCGTGGTTATCATGTCCTGGTAGAAGAAATTCATCCCAATAAAGCCCTTTAATTGGCATATTTTTAAACCATTGTTCCCCATCACAGGAAACACCTATACATTCAACAATAAAAACCCCATACTCATGTATAATCAATTCTCCCACTCGAGCTTCCTAGCCATTAAAGGTCTCTACAAACCCTCTGGTTACATTCACACTGTTCCCATTCAATCGCTCATAAAAAGGGATCCACCCAGCTTGTTCAATTCGTTGGCTACAACTCATATATGCTTTAAACAAATCATCCACTATCGGCTCAAACCTGGGTACTTTGGCCTTCGGCATGACTATTACCCTTTTCTTCCTTTGTTGCTTGAGTAAAATGGAGAAAAGACATAGAAGGATCAAGAGAAGGTTGAAACGATGTGAAGATATTAACCCATTCGATCATTTTCTAAGTGAAGCAACAAAATATAATATTGTATATGCATTGATATGAATCCTTGCAATGATTCAAATCAATGGAAGTTGTCTAAATTATGCGGGTAATCATGCAATGTTTATGAAATGATGTGGCATGCGTTATGGAGGGAGCACGATGTTTAGGGGAGAATGGACATCTAAGTGGATAAAGAAATGCAAAAGAAATAGAAGATGATAAAGAAATGTAACAACATAACTTCCTTCACATGCAATACATTGATGAGTGATGAACAACACATCCCTCCATTTATTGGAAATCCTATCTCTAGGTATACCCTTGCTCCAATCGTGGTTATCATGTCTTGGCAGAAGAAATTCATCCCAATAAAGCCCTTTAATTGGCATATTTTAAACCATCATTCCCCATCACAGGAAACACCTATACATTCAGCAATAAAAACCCCAGACTCTTGTATAATCAATTCTCCCACTCGAGCTTCCTAGCCATTAAAGGTCTCAACCCTTTGGTTACATTCACACTGTACCCATTTAATCGCTCATAAAAAGGGATCCACCCAGCTTGTTCAATTCGTTGGCTACAGCTCATATATGCTTTAAACAAATCATCCACTATCGGCTCAAACCTGGGTACTTTGGCCTTCGGCATGACTATTACCCTTTTCTTCCTTTGTTGCTTGAGTAAAATGGAGAAAAGACATAGAAGGATCAAGAGAAGGTTGAAACGATGTGAATATATTAACCCATTTAGTGATTTTCTAAGTGAAGCAACAAAATATAATCTCGTATATGCATTGATATGAATCCTTGCAATGATTCAAATCAATGGAAGTTGTCTAAATGATGCGGGTAATCATGCAATGTTTATGAAATGATGTGGCATGCGTTATGGAGGGAGCACGATGTTTAGGGGAGAATGGACATCTAAGTGGATAATCATGATAAGGAATGAGAAGGTGATCCACTAATTCTTAATCATATTTCTATAATGCTTTAATAAACAATAGAAATCAAATAAACTTACCTTGACTTACCTTGAGCATACCGTTGCCACCTTATGTATGGATGTAAAGCATCATCATATTAAGAGGTAGAATTTGAATCATATGATTTCAGTACTGAAATCTAGTGTACAAACTTCCAAATGAATGATTATGGTAGTTGGCTTGATTCCATGATAATAGTCATTATCAAAACACAAGGTGCGTGTACTATGATTTTAGGTAACTTTTCCGCCATAGAAATTTCCTCCCTTAGGAGTAAGAGCAACAACAATACAAGTCTCGAACTGTGAATTATATCCAGATATTGAAATTTTTTGCAAAGCACATATCTAGTAATATTTTTTTTAACCAATTAGAGTCCCTAAAATGTTTTTTCACAGAAAGATCCAATCTTGTTAAAGATAGATCTATAGGTCCAACGCATATGGTCTAGAATTAGCATCTGAATAAAAAAAATTTAGGAGATCAACAGTTAGGTAGGTGCATAATGTATAAATAAATACATATATCTTCAATTCTAGTTCTTTATCAGGAGCAGAAGTCTTTGGCTAGCTAGATACTCTCATCCTCTTATTGGAAACCAAAAAAAAATGTTGCATCATTCCCATACTCAACTATCTGCAACATTTTTATTCCCTATCCTACCTACTTGAAAAGAAAATGAATTTATTTCAAGTATATGTATGTTTCCAATTAAGCCATGTTCGCAACAGGCTTGTAAATAAATTCATGCCCGGGCTTAGAATGAAAACCTTATCATATACCTAAACATGAAGAACCAACTGATCATTTTGATGTGGTGCTAAGAACTGTTGAAGAAGAGAGTCAATGGTTGGCCTTATGCTGAAATGGAACCATTCTTCAATATAATTTGTCTTTACTAATATCTCTTTTCCATCCACTTGCATGTTTCATGGATCTTCAAGAATCTGCCCTTAATATTCCTGAGGACACCAAGGAGTTAAACATGCAAGGAACTCTATAATCTTCGGCTCCAAAATAACTTCATATGATGGAGTCTCTTGTTCTTCGATTTGTGGTGCAGGCTGACAAGGAAGTTCTGATAGGTTGCTCTCCATATCCTACACAATATCTCATAGAAACATTCCTTCTTACCCAATAATTCTTAGACTTCTCTTTAATTCTTGCTATGGCTGGTGTTATTGTTGTGAAAGTAGGGGGATTCTTCTTACATGAAAATCTCATAGCTAAAATGAATTCTCGTAGATCACACCAACTTGAGAATAATTCTTGAAAACATAACCACACAACTGAAACTAAAATAAATCCTTGCAAAACGGAATCCAATCACAACTGCAAAGTTGAATTTGCACACCAATTCACACTGCTTGTAAAGAAATTCTTCACTTGTTGAATAGAAAGTCACACCTACTTAAAATAAATATTCACTATTGAAATGAAATATTCACACTGCTAAATTAAAAACTCCCTTGTTGCTAAATGAAAACACACCTTGCTGAAATCTAACTACTTGGAAAAGCTTTGGAGGAACCCACTATAGTAGATGCGTAGGTTCTTACCTTCCATCTTACTGCACCTCCTCCCCCTGGCCTTCAACAAACAAAACACAACCCCTATTCTCCAATCCTTTTTAGTACCTCCCCAGTAACGACGCCAAAAATGTTGGGCTAATTATATTTCTATAAACAACCTACATAAAATGTCAACATGGGGAGGTAGACTTTGAGGAATTGACACCATATGTGCAGAAATGGAGAAAGAGAATAATCACGTATAATAATTGGCACTAGTGCTGATCTTCAAATTCCTAATTCAACCACCATCTCTCTGACTAATTCTCTGTATGCTTCAATAACAAGTTCAAATCACTGTAGACTCTTCTCATAAAATCATTGAATCCATTCATGTATATATCTTTATATATTCACATTCTCACTTTAATATGAATTCTGTATTCTCTTTAAAGAGATCATACTCAAAATCTAAATGTTTGGTTCTACAGGAAAATGGTTAGAAAGCTATACATGTAATCAAATCACTCCACCGCTAAACTCTGAACTAAATGTCTTCAAAAGAATATTTCCTTATCAATAATATTTCTAGAGAGCTATGAAACACTTTAACCCACTGCAATCTAATCTCAATGTTCACATCCTCCTAATAACTTGACAAAAATAAACAACTCTGCTTCCACACTTTGATTACCACATAAGAACTCATATGAAAATACAGGAAAGGGAATTCAACTATGTAACTTTAGTCTATTTCAAATATCACAATTGTCTATTTCTTGAAATGAAATCAAATAAGTGCTCTGATTCATGAAGATAAATTATTGTTTCACTCCTTTATCAAGATTAACTGTTTCTATTTCTCAAAAGTACAATGATATAACTTCAACCTGCTTACCATAATGAAATTATATAGATTCAAAACTCTGAAAAAACAACTATCATGACTTACGATGCAAACATACCCAAGTTGGGGAGCCTTCCAGACTCTGGATGTATAGATCTTTGTTGTTGTCAAGTCAAATTCATGAAATTCATCTTCAATTATAAAAACATAATAGTATGATGAAGTTTAAACAATTTCCCAAGTCTATTTCTATATATCTCTCTTTGTCTCATATTGCCTCGTGTCCTCTTTTTATAATTAAGTTTAAAACAGAGGATTGATTCAAAATAGATCAGCACTAACTATCTCCCCTATCTTTTGGTGATTACATGCTACTTATAAAAATAATAAATGCAATCGATGCATGATTCCATGACCGAAGTCCTGGAATCATTATATCATTCTATAGAAATTGAAAGCATTAACCAAAACCATATATTCCATCTGAGATGTTAAGAGTTTGCTTGAAGGGATAAGATCCATCTAATACCTCAAACTAACATATTCCAAGTGGCAAAAAATATCCTTGAGGACTGGATAATATCATACCAATGAATCATTTTTCATGTTTTGTGCTCACTTATTCCAGTAGTCAAAGTGCTTAGTCAGCAGTCTGATTGACTACCAGAATGTCAAAATATAGAATTCAGCTGCTGGAGTGTCTAGGACTATACTGCTTCCAAGTGATGTAGTAGATTCCTTTTGAATTAACTGTATGTACCTCAAAAACATACTGCAATCATAGAGTTAGCAAAAAATAAGCATTTTCATTCTATTTATTCATTAAAACACGAGAAATACAATCTTAAAGAGTTCATTAATATGTGGGTATTTGAGGATAATCAGGCTATCACATAGTTTATAACCTATTGAAAAATGATGATAAGGTAGGAATATATGAGTATATGGATATCGAAAAGAGATTAAAATGGGAGACCAAAAACTATGTCCACATACTTCCATAAAACATTCCCTATGGCTGCCAGAGAGTCATCTCCCCGGTAGTGAAGCAGAAGATGTGGGAGATACACCCACACTGACACACAAGAGGGGACTTCATCTTTGGGGTTGAAATCCAAATACCAGTTATTTATCTACAGACATCTTGATCCATAGAAGTATGGTCTACTTACAAAAATCTGGTCTCTGTCTAGTTTAAGTTCAAATATGAAGACAAAAAAGCTTCTACCACGAGAGAAGATTGAAATGTTTCCTTTGATGAGAGGATGGCATGATTTTTCTACCTAGGCTTCCATTGCTTTCGAGGAGGGACACATTCTAATGAGTTGGTTTATCAGTCCTCAATTTGAAAGAGATAAGGGTTTAAGTCACAATATAGAGGGAGGAATTTCAACTTCTATATTAGTTCCTATTTTATTGACGAATTTGGAAGGGGGTGATTTGATTCATGTCGAAGCACTGATGGATACATCTAGTGATTAAAGGGAGAAGGTGGGGGAAGGGGTCCCCCTCCAAGGCCATGGATTATGATCCAATGGCCACTATCTTATCACAATCTAAAACCTAGTAGAGTAGGATTCCATCCTCAAATTGGGTCACCGAAATGTCAATATATGACTATGAGATAATTTGCCAAAAGGGGAATGAGAATTGTAAAAGATGCTCTCTCTTGAAAATTTGAAGAAGAAGGTTCCTTTCTTTCCCTATTCTTCATCATCGCAAAAAGTTGAATGATGTTCATAATGAAGGGTTGATAGATCCCAGGCTTGCTACCATGATCCAACAACTTCAATGGGAACCCAATGCATATAAAAGCTACATTTGGAAAAATGACGAGACTCATTATAAAAGACGCCTATATTTGTACAAGAAATCACTAGTGAAATCATAGGTGTGATTGCTCTCATATAGGTGAAAAAAACAATTGCTAAGGGGTCTTGCAATCTTTAGTAGCATATTAAAATGAAAGAGAAACTAATTTGAACTAATATAATATAAATATATCAAATCTTAAACATGCATGCAAGATAGATTTCAAAACTAGTTGTGCAAAAACAACATGTAAAAGAATGAGATTTTATTATTATACAAAGAATAGGATTATACAATCACACCTTGGTATCATAGTATCAAGGGTGAAGGGACTCCACAGTTGATGCAAGGGAGGGTTTGCCAATATACTATGTATCTCAATCTACAACCAGGTGACTAATGTAATATCTTGTGATGGTGAAAGTAGAAAGGAAGAGGTGGCTTGTTTCATTCATTTTTGGCAAAATTTTGGTCGCGTAACGATGCTTTTGAATGATATGGAGATGGATGTGAAATGGTCATCATCAGGGTTTATTTTATAGGGAAAATAATGGCAAAAAAATAGATATGGTTCTAGTGTAGATGTTTTCCATTTCATTAATGACTTAGTGGAGAGGTTAGGGTTTTAGAAGATCATATAAGTGGTTAATTTTGACCTTGTCAATTTTATTTGTCCACTTTCAACCACTACTTCCCTTAGGGAAACATGAACTAATGAATGATAGCCTAAAAATGTTTTTTTGACTAGGTCATGGGTTTTTAGGCAAAAGGTGTGATCTCGGGTCATAACTTTTGAAGGAAAAGGCATGACTTTCCAGTTAGGGTCAATTTTTGAGTTCAATTTCAATTTGTTTGGTCATTTACACAACCCAACTAAATGAAATAAGGTGGAAATGGAAACTATTAATATTGTCGATAATGATGCATAATGGTGATGAAACTCATGACAAGGCAAGTGAGAAAAATTTGGTTGTTAACGAATTGCCCCCTAATGTTTAAGGCCATGAACTCATTGTATGGCTCAAATACATCATAAGTATTTCTTACTTTTGATAGAGAATTGAAGGGAACCAAGGACAAGATACCAAGTCTATTTCAAATAAGGACTCCTCTTCCCAGGGAACTACAAAGTCTTGTACCTACAGACAAACCACTCAATATAGGTGATGTGCATTTAATATCAAATTGTTGAGACCTGGAAAATCGCAGGTAACAACAGTTAGGGATTCTCCCCAATAAACGTTCCCAACTAGCCCGTTATTGTTTGGTGTGGGAAATCCGTTCGGTTTACGGTACGGCTACCGTAGGTCAAGTAACAAAAATAAAAGGTTTTACTGGTTACGGCCCGACCCACCGTGTATATTTTAGTTTTTTGTGTTTAAGTATGATGTGCAAGTGCCTATCTAAAAATACAGATTAATAGAGATAACGAGGAGCGGTCACAATGTGATGTGCAGGTTCTTACCTCTCATCTTAACTCTCTCGCATCTAAATCACACATAGCAAGAAACTAAAACTAACTAACTAACATATCCCTAGGGAGAAAAATTATCAGTTATCAATGAGTAATGTATTTCTGCGCGTGCATTAAAAAAAATCACATATAGTTGTTACTTATTTCAGAACACATGAACATTAATAGAAAAATGAACAACAAGATAGCTTATTGTTTATAAAAACCTTCATTACTCATAGTGGAAATTTCACAGAATAAACTAGAGTGCATTCATAACATGAGCATAGGTTCAAAGACTTAGAACGATCTCGTGGTTAATGGACATAAGCTAAAAATGAAATAGTTCACATTCAACTGATCCATAGCACATCATTTGAAACATTCCACCAAGCTTTCTCCAACAGGAAACTTGTAATTCTTTATTGCAAAAGGAAATAGTTCTTCTTACAACATACTCTCACAAATTTGTCTGGGAAAAAGTCCCTTTATATATCTAAGCTCTCCTATATTTATACAAAAAAGCAAAACCTTTGGGCTCCCCAAACAGTTCAATACCAAAATTTTGTCTTTTAGTGAGTGCTCATCATTTTTTTTTCCTTGGAAAAAATTCATAATTTTATTTCAAAAAAGAACAAAATTACATCTGTACATGTAAGAGGATCACTAGGATCTCTACATTGTCACATAATTGCTAACTCATATGGTCATAACCAAAAAATTACAAAACTGAAGCAGTAAAAGCATATCAGCTAGATACATCACAGAAAATATGGGTATCACAACCCAAAGAACACATAAGCACAAAAACATCAGATATACTGCCGATATCAAAGGCCACCACCTTTGTAAACGTCGTCGCCGCCTCATAGATCCCTAAGGACACTATACAGGTCGCCACGCAAGAGTATATCCTCAACAAAAGAAAATCCAGCAGCCTCGAGAGATAGAAACCCTCGACCCCACTACTAAACCGAAACCCAGCCATACGCCCCCGAACTTGAAGCCCCACAACCCTGGATCAGACCACCGATCAAGCCGACCCCAACCACGGCCTAAAGCCTCCAAGACTGCAATCAGATCCGCCGTTAAAACGCTCCGCCCAAGACTGGATCACTAATTTAAACAATGACCCGCAGCAATCTTGAATCAGAAAATTACAGCGGTTCTTTACACAAGTTAGAAACGAGGAAACCCTCGAAATCTTCCCACAGGCATCCTGACAGATATCTTCATGATTTCCAGTGGTTGAAGATGACAGGCGATTGATCCTGGCCGTGAAAAATAAGGGCGACTGGCGAGAAATCATCCCTGCTGCGAAAAGATGAATCCGGAAAAGACGAGCTCTGGCCATCTGAGCGGCAACCTGGAATAATCCCAAGATCTGAGCCCCCTTCAAATTCTCCAAAATGCCATCAAAGAAGCCGCGGCGAAAAATGATGCAACGATCAGATCTTCTAAAAACTCTGCCAATTTCACAGAGTACTCGGATTGAAACCTACCGATCTCGACCAAAACCCTCAGCAAAATGCCTCGACGCATTCAAAAACCAGTCAACCATGGCAAGAAATGCTGAATCAGTGAAAATATTGAAACCACGAGGAAGAAACCAAGGCAAAAGGAAGTAAAACGCCTCTCAGTCGACAGCAAGAATTGACCTCGCGTCCACTTCAGCAAGGAAGGAAACGACCAGTCGACGGCCTCTCAACACTGGAGCAAGCCCTAAAATAGTCTCCAAGCTTGGCTAATGGACGGCAAGGCACTGTGCGAAATCTATGTCGCACCCAGCACCAATTCACTGCCTTCGCCATTGTTCCAATGAAAGGTCTGCATAATCATGGAGGTGCCAAACAATCTTGAAAGATCAAGATCGAAGGCCGAAACCCTCGACCCTATTTCTTGGAGCCTTGGCCCGGCCTTCCATCCAATGAGTGCTCATCATTTATACAGTACATTACATCAAATTAAAATTTAATAGCACTTTTATAAAGAGGGACCAGCTTAGTCACTGATGAACTTTTCCCAATCCCGGGCCTCTGCTGCTATTGAATCCGTTGGTCCTTTTTAGATCTCAGACCTTCACTTTCTTCTTCTTTTTCCTATCTTAACTTCTTTATTCTTCAGCCTCTTCCTTCCTTGATGCCCCCCTTCTACTTTGTCTTTAGACGTATCTTCTTTGCAGCAATCACCCTATCATGAACATAGCAGGTTTTTAGACCATTTATCTTTCAACAAAGTAATACAAAATTGTATCAGTACATGCATTCTATAAAATGAACTATACATAGTATTAATGCATGAAAAGAAACAATGACAAGGCAAAGAAATACTGCAAGTTAGTGTCTTGAAATCCTCTAAGTCCACTGTCCAAAACTAAAATCACAATCCCAATAGAATAGACTCTTCATCTCAGAAAAACCTTGACTCGACCAAAACCCACAGGAAATCTCTGCCATCCCATAAAATAGAGTACAAGCGCACAAGAACGACGGGAAAACCCTACCGGCAATTGGAAGCACTAAGGTTAATACATCGGCGATTTAAACTTCAACCTTTCTGTAGTGTTGGCACTCCTTAACACTAAAAATCGTCGATAGTTAAGCACCAGAGATTGGAACCACTAAGTACTAAAAGGTCGAAAACTTAAAACTGAACGCCTGCGCAGTGTCGGCAACACAAAGCACTAGCCCTTCGATCAATTGTCAAACACCGTTTCGATAACGAAAAGAAACCAAAATCAATGAAAAGTGAAAGGTTTAAGCAATAAAAACCATGGAATCGGCAAGGATAAGAGCTTTTTGTTGAGGCATTCATAGTTTCCCTTCCAAAACGTCGCCGAGATAGAGAACTAATGCCCCGACCCAAACTTCGACTGACCTCCGACAGCGATTGAAAAATCAAAGCGTTAAGTGCTCAAAAGAATTTCGGCTGGGTAGCGATAAAATTAGTTTATTTAACCTCCAAAACAGTGGCGGCATAGAGAACTAAAGCCCTGACTCAATCTTTAATAAACCTTCGAACAAAATCATCAGGAGATCAAATGTTAAGCTCTGAAAATAAACAAACTCCATAGTCAAAAGCATTGGCTAGACAAAAGGCAGCTTAGATCATTCAACCTCCGAAACAAAGGAAAACAGTTGACCTCAATTCAACCTCAAGAAAATCCAAAGTTGTAGCAGATGAAAAACAAAGTTCAGGAATCCAAACAATCCCAGCCAAGATAAAATTAAAAGGAGGGTACAAAATTTTAAAAATTTGGGAAAAAAGTTGCATCTGCAACACAAATATAAATGAGGTGGGGCATACACATGTTCGTATCAATGTCTTCATATAATTTGGGATCTATAACAAGAGGGGTATAATCAATAAACGAATAATTTCTAGATACAATGCATCGTGAGGGTCAAAGAGGGACTCAATTCAAGTACATAAACATGGTCAAACCATGGGTGATCTAAAGTACACAAGTAGGAACAATGACATCCCCATTGGGATGATGAATCGTAGTAACTAAAGCTTTGCTGAAATTAGAGGGGTTGAAGATATTAAAGGAGTAAAGAGTGGTACAACTCCTCACATGTGGCTCAAACTATTGACAACCAAATAGGTATAGGAAACCCTACCTGAAATTGGATCATCATCGTCAATGTATACTAAACATCATAGGAAGCATAAGGTTAAAGTTCTTCTAGAATATACTCAATAACTGGAGGGAGTCATGAGTGCCCAATTTATTCGACCAATATGGATAAATGAACCACGATATCATATGATTCTCAATGGTATGATAATGATATGTAGTCGAGCAAATGAGAACCAACCATTCCAAGGAGTAATGAGGTTGCCCCTCAGCTGGTTCAAGGGAACCCTTCAATGATGGTAATGGGGCCAAGGTATAGAATGCCTCTAGGTCTATCCTCTAGAATACAAGTGCAAACGTCGATAGAGGGAGACTTGTTGTCAACAAAGCAATGGGTCTTCCATGTTGAACAAAATCAGGGATGTCACTATTAGTGAAGAGAACCAAGATTGAAACACCAAAGGGGGCAATGGGGTCACTAAATGGGGGGCTCAAACACCCCTTATGCAGGTCATGAAGGCATGGTTGAACTAGCATCATACATGAAATTTGTGATAATATCAAGGAAGGGACACACCATGGATAACTAGAGGACATACCTACAATGAGGATACTCACACAGGAGAATTGAAGGTATTGAGGTAAACTTTGAGAGGTTAAGACCAAGAAGAATCCATGGGTGACACATTGTAGAATGCTTTGAATAAAGGTTACTAGGGATGTTTCCATAAGAGATCATATGCACTCTGTAGTAGTGTTAAAGAGAACTGCTTTAAATGGTTTCCAAGTATGTGAGTGGAATCGTGTTCCTCTAGTGTCTTTGCTTTATGCAATATTCATATGATGGCCATAGGACCTACTAGTTCCTATAAATGTAACAACCCCTTTGATTTTACATATTTTAAACCCAATTGAATGGAGTTTTTATTGAGATTTTTTTTCCATAAAGGACCAATTTATTAAGTGTCTAGTCATCAACCAAATACCTCTCAGATAATTAGCAGAAATTTTTAAAAAACTATTCCAATCAGAAGAGTCTCTACTTACCTGGTCAATGACTAGCTTAACCAATTTGCATGCATACCTTGTATTCCTTTCATCACCAACTCCTCTATATGCAACAATAATTGGGGGGACAACTCTCCACCCAACCAATCACTAGTTTAAGTTGAGGCCCTCGAGTCCTCAACAATTAAACCTATGCCAAACCAAGTAGGACCTTAACTCCACCCTCTCCTCCTCAATATAATCCCTCTAAAACATGTGCACAAACCACATAAAACAAGCAACCAAGCGAGAAAATCAAAATCCCAGGAAGATTACCTCCCCCTGTTTATTACTAAATTTCCATAATTTACCTAATTTCTTAACTTTGAATGGATGAAACATTTGTCACATGTACACCTAAGTTAATTACAAATGCACATTTTCCTTTTCCTTTTTATTTATTATTTGACCTTTCTACTACTACCACATGCTATTATATTTATATTAATGTCTAAGCTTGGGGTGTTACATACTCACCCCTTTTAGGAAACTTTATCTTGAAGTTATAACCCTATAACAACAAATACAAAGACTCACTCAATCAGTTGTGCGGATAATATGTAATATAGATAGGTAGTACTATTGTGAAGATGAAAGATTTATATATGTAACCATCACACATAGATTTCTCAATTGCACTAATACAATCATCGCACCCTAAGCCATGACATGTTCTAGATTAATTCCTTAGGTGTCTAATATGCAATCAATCATACAATTATGCATCAATCTAGTTACACACTCAAGCATCAATCCAGTTAATAAAGGAAAAATAAAAGTACACATTTGTGAAAATTCCTCCTTCCTTACTAATCGTTTCCCTGAGAATCATACCATTCACCACCTCCATAACCCTCATCACCAATACTTCAGATGGTCCCACTCACCACTGCACAAGCCCTCTAGTGTAACCTCTTTGTGGATCATACAATAAGCATTGGAAGTTCTGTATGAGGTTTTTGTGACTTAGTAACCATCCCATCATTCAAACGAGGCAATAGATTAGGTTGGCTTTGTCCATATATAAATGACTCATGTCATTATGAGACAATGTGTAGTTGGGTTTTCACCCTAGCTACGTGCAAAATCACCTCCCTTCCATCTATGGGACAAAAGGGTAGAGTTCAATGGAAAAGAGCTAGCTGCAAATAAAATATTAGTAACACAGTAAACAATAAGAAAAAACTACTAAACTAAATAAAAAAAATGAGACTAATATACCTTCTGTTTTCCTTGAAAGTGAGCTACCGTGCCCGAACTTGGAATGATATCGCCTCTCCACAGGCTTGTTAGTATGGAGGGTGCCTCAACATATGGAATGGGAGGAGGTGGGGCAATGGAATGATTGGCAAATGAGGTGAGTATTTTGAGAATGATGTCTTCTCAACGTACTCACGTAAATATAATAATGACAGAAGGAATAAGTGAATCTTGTGATGGAGACCTCCATACTATTTTATTGTTTTTTCTTGTCCTTTTCTCTTTTTGAGGGTTTTGGACCCTAATTAGGGTTG
Organism: Pseudotsuga menziesii; assembly: GCA_001517045.1. Taxonomy (NCBI): domain Eukaryota; kingdom Viridiplantae; phylum Streptophyta; class Pinopsida; order Pinales; family Pinaceae; genus Pseudotsuga; species Pseudotsuga menziesii. The sequence continues at coordinate 134,789 of LPNX010750686.1, forward strand.
TGAGCCCTATTTAGGGTTTTAAGCCCCTTTTTACATTTTTTATCTCTTTTGGGGGTTTTAGCCCCTTTGTGAGCTTTTTAGCTCTCCTGTGAGCTTTTTAGCCCTTTTGTGGGATTTTTAGGCCCTTTTTTATATTTTTGAGTTTTTTGAGAGCGAATAAGGTAAATACATAGTTGTGGAGGTCAAAACTGAGGGGAAAAAGGTAGGAAAATATATATTTGTATGTATTTTAGGCCATGTAGAGCTATTTGAGCAACTTTTTGTGTTAATAGACTGGCCTCTAATGTGTGAGGGCAGGAGCTCATCGCATGGCAGACAGACATCATAGGATCATGGGGATAGTGGAGAGACCTGTGAAGAAGCGATGCTTCCTCATTTGAGACACAGTGGATTTTGGTTTTTGTATTAATATTGGTTCCCAACAATGGGTGAGATACAAAGAATATGTGACATGTATATGGACGAGGCAGGCTTACCCATGCTCGTAATAATGTAAAAAGAATAAATAATGGGATCCATGCTCAAAAATATGGGAGCTAATCAATACATATACAACTGTTGTTACATCATGGTTTCCTCAATGAGAGGCTAAATACAATGTTGATATGAAGAACAGATACATAGGAACCATGACATTCTCATGGAATGCAACCTCTTCACAACTGATGCTTTGCTAGATCTGGAAGTTTACATAACTGTAGGGACTCATTGACAGAGAGTCAGAGTCTCAGTGGTAAAATATGTCACATCAATCATGAAGCTATATAGAAGCACTACTCTGGGGGCTTCTGAAAACTGTTTCCAATGCAACCCAGCAATCACAAGGGAGATGAACCTGTTTGGGTCCCTGAATAGACTCACCAGTATGCTAGAGTCAGGTGACAACCGGGGTCTTCGACCAAATACTGTATGGACCAATACCATGTATGAATCGCAACTATACGATGATGTGGATGAAGTCGAGCACGCGAGACACAACCATCCTGAAAGGCACTAAGGACTCCTCTCAAGTGGTCCAAGGAACTCATCAATAAGATTAATGAAGCCAGGATATAGGGACCTCTAGAATAGATGTGAGGCAATAATGTTTCCTTGACCAGAAGCGCGAGGGGGATAACCAAATATGTGGGACAATCTGGGGACTGACACACTGAATGGGGGAACAAGGGCAAGGGGAGTACGTGGGACACAAACTTCCTTTGTTCAGAGTATGACAGCAAGGCTAACCTGGAAGCAAATGAAACCAACTCATGGGAGAAGGATCGTAGTAGGTCTTTCGCCCTAGCTACGAGCAGGAATATTTACCTTCTATCTATAGGACGAAAGGGTAGGGTTCCTGTGGATGGAAGAAAAACCTGTAAGGAAGGGTTATCTTTGAGCCATGGAAACCCTACAATAAACTGTTAGAAAAATAAACCTGCAATCAAATAATCAATGGAGAACCTGCAATCTACTGTTAGAAATAAATCTACACATACATCTAAGCTGCAAATAAAACTAAACAAAGCATGCATCTCATTATACCTAAGCTTTTAATGGAATATGGGCCACCATGCCCTAGCTCAAGGAGCAGCCTCTCCTTACTGGCTTGAATGGTGTGGAGCTAAGCTCAACAAACAAGGGAAGTGGCTAATGGAGCAAATGAGAGAGAGGGGTGAATGGCTTGAGAGAGATGGGTCTCAAGGCACTCACACGGGTAGAGTAACAATAGGCAAATGAGGAATCTTTTGAGAGTGACCCCCACCCCTGTATTTATAGTTTTTTCTTAGGCTTTTAGGGTTTTAAGCCCTTGGTCAAGCATTTAGCCCCTTTTTTAGGGATTTAAGCCCCTTTCACCCATTTCTTAGCTCCTTTGGGGATTTTAATCTCCTTTGAAGGGTTTTAGCCGCTTTTTGGAGGTTTTAGCCCCTATGAGAGCTATTTTGGCTCTTTTTAGGGGTTTTTAGGCCCTTTTTAATGTTTTTGAGCCTTTGCAAGGGTGTGGGGGTCAATGAGGGTAATAAAATAGATGGCTTTGGGTGGTGTAGGTCATGTAGAGCTCATCGAGGGATATTTTGGTTTAACAGATTGCCCTCTGATGTGTGAGGGCAGGAGCTCATCGTATGGCCGACGGACATCATAGGATTTTCTAGAGAGAGGTGGTGCTTCTTGGGCTGGGGCACGGTGGCTTTTTGTTTTTGTATTAATATGGTTCCCATCAATGGGTGAGATAAAAATAATGTGCGACATGTACATGGACGAGGTGGGCATCCCCATGCTCGTAATGATGTCAAAAGAATAATGTGATCTAAGTTCTACAATGCAAGAGTCGATCACGTACAATTGTTGTTACAATAATGGTTGCCTCAATAAGAGGCTGAATACAATACTAATCTAAAGAACTACTACATTGGACCCATGGCATTCTCGTGGAATGTTATATCTTCGTGACTGATGGTCTGCTGGATCTAGAACGATACATAGTTGTAGGGACTCACTAACAGAGAGTCAGAGTCTCTGTGGTACCAATATGCTACATCAATCATAAATCTATATAGAAGCACTACTAGGGATTCTGAACACTGTCTCCAACGCAACCTAGAAATCATAAGGGACATGAACCTATTTGGGCCCCTCAATAAACTCATCAATGTGCTAGAGCCAGGTGATATCCGGGGTCTTCAACCAAATATTGCACGGACCAATATCCTACACGAATCTCAACGGTGTAATGATGTAGCTGGAGTCGAGCACGTGAGACACAACCATCCTGAGAGGCACTAAGGACTTCTCTCAAGTGTTCCAAGGAGCTCATCAATGAGGTTAATGAAACTAGGATACAGGGACCTCTGTGTCTATCCTCTAGAATATGTGTGTTGTCGTCAAAAGAGGGAGACTTGCAACTAACCAAGGAAATGATGTTTCCTTGACTGGAAGCACTAGGGAGATAACCAAAATATGTGAGACAATCTGAGGACTGACCCACTAAATGGGGAGGGGGGTGGAACAGGGGCAGGGAATCACGGGGACTCAAACTATTATCACTCTAGGAAACTCCTCTAGGTTGCAGCTCGAGGATTCCTGGTAACTTAAATATTTTTATGGTTTTCTAAGTGGATCAAGTCAGGTGACCTATAGGACCTCACACTCTCAAGACATGCATGAAACTCAATCAGGGATAAGGCTTCTAATTACCACTTTTCAAAGGTTGACAATATGGTGCATAGATGGAGAACTAATCATGCTAGCAAATTCATACATAAAACAGATACATATAAATGGCTAATCATGACAAGGAAAGCACTTATAATTCAAATCAATCATTATTCCAATAGGATGACAGCTATCAGACATTAATTAAACTGAATAAAACCTGAATAACACATTCAAGCATAAGCATAGAATAGACAGAAAATGGAAGCTGAACATATGATAACAAAAGAGCTTAAATTAGGTCATGAGAAAAATGAGAAGCTTGACAATCGTATTGGTCTACAAGTCCCTGAAGTCGAACCATTTCAATAAAATAAGTCTTAGGCTTTATATCCTTTACACAAATATTCAGATCCTAAAAAATTGGATCTGATTTACCAAAAATAGACAAATAATTGTTTAAAGCATAATTAGGTCAAAAACCCTAATTTAACTACTAGTCTAACCAACTGTAGAATTCGTTCATAGTTTGATCATTCTAATAACTAAAGTAAGTACTGGAAATAATTTCCACTGGTCCTCTGCTAGTTAAGTCACTGTTTCACTTTAGAAAGTTAAGTGTTGGTGACCTTTTCTCCCTTTATGTCATAGCAAAACTAAAGCATACCTTCCCTGATGTTTTCTTCAACGTCCTTCATCTTTATACTTCGTCCCTAAGCTTGTCATGTTCACCCGGAACTAGTCCTTCATGTCAAAATTCAATCTTATACCTCTTTCGGCTTTTGGTGGTTAAGAGGCCAAAATATTGGAACTGTTAACTGTCAAAATCGGTGCTTTCGGTGGCTAATGAACTGCCCCAGCGTCCACCTAAGCCACCGAAAGCCCTGTTCTTCAAAAATTCTTAAGCCACCTCCAAAATTGTTCTTTAAAGTTTGTCTACTTGTCTTTCTTATTCAGCAGGATCTATGTTCAGAAGGTTGACAGCGGCCTGGCTTGATTTTGGAGGCTGAAGGCTTACTGCAGCTTCATCTAGGGTTTCCAATGTGAGGTGAATGCTAGGGTTTAGCTTAGCCTCGTTCATCTGCAGTCTCTGAAGCCTAATCATTCTATACCACCTTGTGTTTTCTTTTATGTATATCAAGTTTCTTTTGACCTGCTTGGATTTTGAAGAAGGAGGCGAATCTGTTGTTGTTGCCCTGTTAGGTCAACTTTTGCCCTAAAAATTTGGCCAAACTGCTGAACAAATTGGGCTCAGAGATGGATTTGTTCCTTCAAATATGTGACACCTGTGTATAAACTAAAAGAGGTTTTTGTATAATGGTTTTTTGTGAGCAAAAACCTCTCTCATTTTTTGGAAATCCATTTTCATCTTCCCAAGATCTGTATTTCAAAAACATGTGTAAAACATGGAAATTCTGAGATCCAAAAATTAGGGCTCAGAGATGGATTCGATTCACCCAATATGCAATACCTGTAGGAAAAATGAGAGAGTTTATTGTTCTATGACATGTTGGGAACAAAAACCTTTACACATTTTGTAAAATGATTCCCCATTTGCTCGTAATCACTGTTTTAAAATGATGCCTTTTCACAGTAAAATGCCCCTTTCGGTGGCTTAGAGCGTTTTGAAATTTCGCTCTTATCTGCCGAAATTATGCTTTCAGTGACTTAGAGACCGTTTTGAAACCACGTTTAGCCATGGAAACCTGTGTTTTGAGTTTTTTGAGCGAGCTTTTTCCCCAACGCATTTTACTTGCTTTCGGTGGTTAATGCCCTCCTTCAATCACCCACTAAGTTGTCGAAACCAAGGCTTTTCGGTGGCTAATGGGCTATTGGAAAGCTCACCTAAGCCACCGAAAGTACTTTTCTCAAAATTTCATAAAAAACATGATCAATAGGCTTTCGGTGGTTAACATGGTCCTGCGTTAAAACCATTAGCTGCCGAAAGGTGATCTTTTCGGTGGCTAATGAGTTGTTGAAAAACTCACCTAAGCCATCGAAACCTAAAACTTTCAAATTTTCGTAAAAACAGAACATCAGATATCCCAACCTTGTTAGTCATCCCAATATCTTTCATAATATGGCCTGAAACCTTCATCACTGATCAAAAAATAAATTATTTTGAGTGAACTTATTGAAAATTTTATTTAGGAGATAACACAAACTTCCTTTGTTCAAAGTATGACGACAGGGCATACCAGGCAACAAATGAAACTAACTCATGGGAAAGGGATCATAGCTGTAATACCGGGGATGTAACTACAGATGGGAAATACTTAGGGGAGGCAGACACTTTTGATATTGATGGGATCCAAGGAAGACACATCGCAGAATACTTTGAACAAAGGTGACCCAAAGTGGGAATGTTGTCAAACTATTATATGTGGGGTTGTGTCTAAAGACATCGTTGTCGTACGATCTGGTGGATTTTTAGCGAGCCCAAGAAAGTGAATGCTCGATGGTGCTTTCAATTTTAGAGAGTCTGAAACCATAAATAAGACTCCAGTGGGGTCTCTTTTTCGTTGATGGTCTCATGTGCCTGAAAAAAGGTTAAAAGTGTACATAGCAGAGCTCGCCCATCCTTCGGGGGATGGGAGACTTCTTTACCATTGGTAGTCCAATCAGGCCGAAAAAGGTTAAACCTATACTGACTGGATGGTCATTCAAATACTTTTACGAGTATGAATGAAACCAAGTTTGCTTGGTGATCTTTTCTTGATGAGAAGGCTGGAAAAGAGCTTAACGACAACACATGGTGAGATTTTTCGTAAAGTTTGGCCCCTCTGCCCAAGAAAGAATAAAAGGATACAGAGGAGAAGGGTATTGGATTGAATGTGCCAAGGTGGTCCTTTTCATATGTTAGTCTACATGGTTCACAAAAGGATATAAATGAATCTATGTAGATTCCCTTTCCGATATTTTAATGAGCGGGAGAGGAAGCAAATGCGCTCGACGATCTTTTCATTCTTTTAGGAGTCAGAAAAGAGATTAACAAAAACTCCAGTATGGTCAACCGATCGAGGGGGCACTAATGGTGCCCCCCTCTTGGGACTATGGACAGTGGTCCAAAGGTAATCCATGTAGAATGGATGGAGCAGGTGTCTCTTGAACATGCCAATACATGCATGAGATAGATCGCGGCAGAGGCACGTGACTCAGTGCGGCAGATGCACGCAAACCGAGGTGGATCTTGAACAGAGGTCATGAGACTCTTATTTGAGTTGTGGTGAACGAACTGGACTACATATGATGTGAGTGTAAGTCTAGAGACATTTATATACCAAATTTTTGCAAAATGTTGTGCCTTCTGGGAGATGGTCCAGAACACCGCATAAGTTGTGGTAGGCCAGTGTGATGCAAGTACAGGTTTGGAGACACTTATATCACAATGTGGTATGTAAACCGAGGTAACTCTTGGGTAGTGGCCCTGAAAATTGTTTATTAAACATGAGACTGTGGTCTCACTAAAAGATAGAGGATGAAATTCTGAAACCAGTGGTGCAAGCGGCGTCCCAAACCGACTCCGTATGGCTAAGTTATGTGAGAAGGAATAAAATAGGCCAAATGGGGCCTATAAATGGGTGGGGACCACTTTGTGAAGTGTCATTATCACTTTTCACTGTTGAGTTGGAGAGGAGATTCCTGAACCTATTTTGTTGATTTCTCCCATTTCGACCAATAGTTTCGAGATCCATGACTTACAGGTAAGAGTTCTCGCAAAATCTATCTTTTTCAATGGTTTACTTTTTGGATTTTCCCACCTAGGGGCCCTCTATGAGATTGCTAGGGTTTCTACAAGCCAGGTCATGCTTTTCGTGGGTAATGGAGTGATTGGGTCACTCATTCTTCCCTAACAGGTGTGACTACTTCACTCCTGTTAGGCAGAAAGGAGCGATCTGAGGTCACTTTTGTTTGGCTAAAAGGTGTGACTTAGTCGCCTCTCTAAAACCTGTTTGAGCGATCTGGTCTCTCTTTTTGGATTGACAGGTGCGACCTGGTCTCTCTTTTTGCATTGACAGGTGCGACCTGGTCCCTAGGTGGTTTTTTCACTAAAATTTGTGGCTGACAGTTGTCTTATGCTTATGCAGGATGTCTGAGACTAGGTGGCATGAGAGAGACTACAAATACCTCCGGGAGGAGGCGTTACGGGATGTGAATGTGCGGGGTGCACTGGCTCGTTGTGGACTGTTCAAGTTCATGCAGATTCCCTTGATGAAGAGCTTACATCTACTGCTATAGATGCTGGTGAGTATCTAGGATATTGGGGAGGAGGCTTTTATGATCCAAGGGCAGCATGTTGAGATTACATTTTTGGATTGTATTTTTTGACTGGGATCCCGATGTTGGGAGTTGTTGGCGACTTGGTGTCGGTACTATCTCTTGGGGAGACATTGGAGGAGTTGTGTGATAGGCACTGTTACGCTACCGCATATGCCACGTGGTTCAAACATTTTGACATGTGACATTGAGGACTTGTTGACACGGGTTGTTGCAACAATGGTGTCGCGTATCTTGGGTTCCATGGGGAACCACAAGATATCGGGAGGGCAGCTGCAGATGGTAGAGCATGCCATGAGGGGCACTTACTATGGATGGGCCCAAATGTATATGCTTACAGTTCAGTGTCAGTTGAACAATGCAAGAGCATCTAGGGGGGGGGGGGGAATTTTGTTTTAGCTCTTTCTTATGTGCTTTCTTTTATGAGAAATTACCGACTCTACGTCCACATCAGGTAGTGCAGGATAGTGGTTCACAAGAGACGTGGATGCGTAGATGGTGTTAGATGATGGTCTGAGAGGGCGGCGACAAAGTGGGCTGCTTCTTCATGCAAGAGTTACTAGAGCAGTGGTGGTAGCTCCCAGTGGTGGTTGAGGAGTACCCTTATGCAGGGATGGATTATCAGGGAGACCCTAAGATGCCCCGACCTCCAGGCTAGGCCTGGGGACCAGCTGGTATGTATGTGTGATGTTTTTTGTGTTCATATTTATACATATAGTAGTTTAGTTGGTTGATAGTTGTATGATTATATGCATAGACTGATGGTGTCTTTGTTTGCGTATGCAGATATTGGTTCTCGTCTACCACCCGGTTTTCAGAGGCGGGTGGTCACGATTGCGGAGCCAGCGGTCCCTGCAGGGAACCCTCGTAGGCGTTAGCAAGAGGTGGACACTATTATGCCACATTTGGAGTGGCTTGCTGATGGGATTTTTGATGTAGGCTAGCAACGCTTAGACAATGATCCGATTGCTTCCATTCACAGTGTGCCTACAAAGTGGACTTCTCTGATGAGGAGGATAATCGTGGATTGTGATTATGTTCGTCAGGAAGCACAAGGGGATGTTCCTACGGAGGATGATGAGTCCTCTAAGGAGGATGATGACACTAATATAGATGATGAGGATGATTCTGGGTCTGACTAGCAGCCAGTGGGGCTGCCCCTAGTGCGTTGGTGCACTTAGGATTTTTTGTATCAGGATGTATATTCAGCTGAGAAAGCATATGTGGCTTCTCATTTTGTACTGAACATATTTTGGACACACGATTT
>LPNX010750686.1:143548-173600 GCA_001517045.1 Pseudotsuga menziesii
CATATTTATGTGTGATGATGCATGATGTTGTTTTTTGTATGTTTCCTATGTGCGATGATGAATATGTCAATTTAGAATGTCATTATCCATTTGATCCACTACACTATTGAGGTTTCTGGGAACATGTGTGAATGTGATGGATACAAATGTTCTAACCATCTATTTAGTGTGCAAGAAGTTTCTAAAGAAGCAGGGATCGCGTACCCGATAATAGTTTTCAACTGAAAGACAAGCATTTGGGAGTCTAAGAAGACATCGAGATGGCAGATTCCCAACTGGAGGGCGGCAGCCAAGAGGCCATTGACACCATCATATTTATCCTGGCTGTTGGTCACAATGCCCATGCATATTCTGTCAATATGGATCAACTCATGCGACGGGGAATAAATGACCCATGCAACCGAGGTGAGGTTTAGAGGCCATCTGCTTGCTCTGTCAGCAAATCCAATGTATCGACACAATGTAGGATCCATCTGGAGCAATAAAGGAAAAAATATGTAAGACTCACTTTAAAAAAAAAAGTGTAAAACAAAAAGGACAAGACTATGCTACAAGTTGTACTACACATCACTTAAAGAGGTGATGTTAGAGGGAGAGTGGTTTGGACTTTGAGGGGGTCAGCAGTCATTCCTTTGTGAGACACGATGAACCCTAGGAGACTGCCTATTGGGACATAGAAAACACACTTGAAAGTGTTCAAGCAGATTTTGTACTTGTGACATCGCAGGAAGGCTTGCCGCAAGTTGTCCATGTGTTGTGATTGCTTCTGTGACCGAGCAACGAGGTTGTCAAGTTAGACCAACATGATGTGGATGAGGTCGCAAAAGCAATATGTCATGGCATGCTGGAAGGTGGGTCCAGCATTCTTTAGACCAAAGGGCATTACTCGATATGTGAATGTGCCCCACGGGGTTGTGAATGCAATCATGTAACGATCTTCTTTCTGGATCTGAATTTGTTGTATCCGAAAAAGCCATCCATGAAGGAAAAGACTTCATGTCCGGCGCACGCATCGATGATATGATCGATGAAGGGTGTTGGGAAGTTGTCTTTGGGACATGCCCAATTCAGATAGCGAAATTCTGTGCAAACGCGAATGGTACCCTGTTTTTTATTCATGGGAACGAGATTTGAAACCCAGTTTGTGTAAGAAATGGGGTAAATGAAGTCGACTGTGCGCAGCTTCTCAATTTTGGCTTTGACTATGACAACTTTGGAGGGATGGTTTTGTCGTTGCTTTTGGTGCATGAGGACCACATCAGGCCATGTGTCGATGTGGTGCTCAATGATGGATGGATCCAACCTGGGCATTTTGGTATAAGACCAGGCGAAGATGTCATGAAATTATTGGAAGAGCGCTTTGTAGGAAGCAACTTCTTCCAAGGAGCAGGATGCCCCCAACATGATTTCCTCAACAATATCAGGATTGGTTGAGATGTTGATTTTAATGGTTGGTAAAATGTTGGCCATGTTCCCTTCTTCAAAGGCATCTGGTGTTGGAATGGGATTTTTGAACTAGTCGACTTTCCCATGAATGAAATCCTTTGTTTCAACGGAAACCCGATCAGACTATGACACAAGTTCTTCAGGGAGGAAGAATGAGCGGTGGTACATGTCATCCCAAGGGTATTTCAAAGCAGTTAAGGCTTCAAGTATCTCCTCGTTGTTGCAAAATCAATGGCGAGACAGATCTGATGGATTGTCAATGATTGCAGAGATAAGAGGGTATGTGGAACTGGACATCATGTAAATAGACATGGTGTCTGAAGAAGGAGGTGGGGGGTGGACTTCTTCGATCAGAGTGATCTCATATTCAAGGTCATGTTGTTGAAGGTTGGCTAGGACTGTTCGAAACTTAGACAAGTCCTGGCACTGGTGAGAATAGTGTCCATACAATCCATGAAGGGCACAAGCATCGTTTGTTCTCAATGACTTGTTTTTCACTATTGGCCCGCTCAAGAGTTCAACCACGGGGATGTTTTCTATTGTGTCCATGGCATCCAAATGTGCGTGGATCATGGGAATCTCAGGGAAGTTTTGAGTTGCATGGCCCTGTTCATCACACATGACGCAAGGTAGGATCTGCCGAGGTTCAGTTGTTGCTTTCGCGTTTTTGCCCCTGGCCCTTTTTGGATGGGGCGGTGTAGGTGTGGGTGCAGTTGCTGGTTTTTGCGGGTCGGGTGGAGGTTGAGATTCGACTGCAATGGGTTGAACAGGGGTCAACACAACTTGGGGCATTAGAGGTTGGGCCAGTGGGTCAAGTTACTAGACATAAATCCCCAACGTGAAGTTAGGTAAGTTTAAGGTAGCCATTACTGGCTTACTAACGATACCGGACGAGGGGAAAGGAAGGGAATTGTATGGATTGGGAAGGAGCCCCAATAGTTCCCTGGTGATTGCATGTGGGGATGCGGTTGTGGTTGTGGCTGGGATTGATACTGCGGTTGTGGTTATGGCTGGGATTGATACTGCGGTTGTGGTTGCGGATGTTGTTGCAGCTGCGGACGATGTTGCGGCTGCTGCTGCGGATGGTGTTGCAACTGTGGATGATGTTGTGGCTGCAGCTATAGTTGATGTTTGGGTGCAGCAATGTTGGATGAGAGCATGCACAAATACACAGTCTCATTTGGTGTCGACGGTGGTGACACTAACGGGAAGGAGGTCGTCATGGGGGTGTCGGAAAACAACCCAGGGCCCACATTAAATAATGGGGAGGCGGGTATGTCGTCGATGATGGTATTGACCATAGGGATAATGTTGGCTAGTGTTGTTAGCCCTTCTGGATCGTGATAATTTAATTGGTTAGCTGTCACGATTTTCCCATCATGAGGGAACATCATAAGACGAAAAATAGTTGATGCTACGACTCTCATGGCGTACATATAACTTCTTTTGAGGAGAAGGTTATAATCCAACTGAGCATTGACAACCTCTATGTCAATCAATACTGTTTTCCTGGATAATGTAATGGGGACGTGCGGAAGGATACCTTGGGCTTTAGTGAGATGGACATCATAAGCTCGGAGAGTGGTGGTGGATGGTTGCAGAATTGGGGACCCAAGTTTCTGCCACACTAAGGTTGACATGACACATGTGGATGCCCCCTCCTCAATGATGCATCGATGCAGTGCCAAATTCCGAATAGATACTGGAATTTGGAAGGCAATGGTTGATGGCATTTGGGGTTCTCCATTGTTTGTGTCAAACGTGATCAGCTTGGAGTCTGAGGGGTCTACAGCACCAAGGGAATCTAGTAAGGCCTTCCACTATGTTGGGCAAGTTTTAATTACCTCAAGAGCGGACATGGCCGTAGGTGTTTGGGCCAAGTCATCCATGATGTTGTAGCTCACAACAGCTCTAGCCGTGACATTGTTGGCAACCCGCCATATGGGGGGGTGTGGGGGAAAAGGGGGTAAGTGAAGAGGTGTATTGGTTGTTTTGGACATGGATGTCTCTAATGGTTAAGTGGGTTCAGTGTTGGATCCGTATTGATTTCGTCGGGTTTGTAAATTGACCTCTTCGGTTATCAAGGCTAGTAGGTGGTGAACACTTGTTTCTGTTATCGAAGGTGCAGTCAGGGCAGTGGGATTGGGTTGGGGAGCAGGTACGATTGTTACCAGTCCTTGGACTGGAAATGGATTTTGGAGCACCATGGGTGGAGGTCCTGGTGGTGTTAGGTTGGGTTAAGTTGGGGCTGCTGTATTGGTAGCATGTTGAACTTCATTATGAATGGTCTGCTTAGCGCGACACATGAAGGGGCATTCGTGTGTATAGTGCTCATAGACCTCGCATAGTTTTCATGGTTGATTTGTGTGTAATGGAGCATTGCATATAGGTGGGTTTGGTTGCTGAGGATTTTGAGCTGGCTGGTTTGCCCCGACGTTGTTGGGAGGATTTGGTTGTTGGTCGCCTTCTTATGGTTGGTTGTTGCCTTGATTCCTGGCTCGGTTGTTTCTGGTTTTCCCTTGTTGATTATTGGGGGTTAGTTGCTTGGGACGGTTTTGTTGTGCAAACACTTGTCACAATAGTGTTGGCGCAGCTGGGGTGGGTGCTTCAGCGGCTTGCACTAGTGGTGCATAGTAGCCTTATGGGGTTAGGGGTGCTACAAATGTGGACATCTGTCCCGCATACTGTTGTGTCATCCAAGTAGGTGCATGGGCCTACTGCTGTGGCGGAGGTTTTGCATAGGAGGTTGTAGCTCCGGATTGAGACATCATTCTTGCATAGTCAGGAGATTGGTTTAGGTAGGAAACACTAGGGTTATTGCTTGGTTGTGGTGGCATCGTAGGTGGTGTCAAGTGGTGTTGTGGTTGGTGGGAGATAGAACCTATGATGCCATCTGCGACATGGGATGCCCCTAGCACATCCCGGTATGAGGTGCCTACACAGGGAGCGTTTGGAATGATGGTGTAGAGGTATCCAGACTATGCGTAAATGAGGTCAAACTATTGGGCCTTCAAGATGGCCTCTTCCTCTATTTGGGGACATTTGGAGGCGGTGTCCCTAGCTATAGGTGGCAGTAATGTTTTCAATAACCAGTCAAGGAAGATCCTGTCATCAAGCTTGATATTGCACAAGTTGTGACGTCACCTCGACTCATGGATGTGGTTAGTGATGTGGGTCGTAGTGTTTTAGCAACAAGATAGCAACATTTCCACCCCTTCATCATATCTAATGGGGAGTTGGAAATATTACAGGAACATAAAGGCAAAATAGTAGAAGTCTGGTACTTGGCCTATGGTATCTCAATGTACCACTTGGCTACAGCACCTGTGAGGGTGTGTTGGAAAAGTCTGAGTCTAATTGAATCATCTACAATCCTGTTTGATGAGCACCATAGGTGAAAAGTAATTATATGGTTTTGGGGGAACTCCGCTGCCTTCCCTTAAAAATTAGGAATGTCTGAGGGGAGCTTGGTTGGCATGGGAGGCCAAAAGGCTTGATGGCAGATAGGGTCATTGGTTAACCTGGCCAAGTCAGGCAAGTTGAGGCTTGTCATGAAAGGGAGGTTTGGCCCAAGTTTGATGTGGGAAGGACCAGCAATGGTAGTGGGGTTTATAGGAACATGATGTCCCTGCATGACTGGGGGTACCTGTGGCACAGTTGTGGATGGGCCACTGCCCCCAGGTATGGCAAGTGGAACAGTGTGAGCGGAAGGGCCACTACCCCCAGGTATGACAAGTTGGAAAGTTTGACTGGAAGGTATAGGTGGAGGCAGCTGACTTATGGCATTATGCATAACAGTGCTAAGACCACCAGCAGGGGTGTTGGTGGTGGTGTGAGGTATGGACATGGATCTGGGTTTCCACCAGCCATGGGGCTAGATGGTGTAGTGTGTAAATCTAGCTCAGATTGATATGAGTCTGAGTCAGACGCTATGTGGCCTTCTAACGGTGTAGAGGGTCTTCAAGAATGATCTCGATGGTGTTGGTTCAAGGACCCGAACTGTGGTGGATAGCCTCTTAGGCGTGAAGAAGAGCATGGGGGATCAATTGTGTCTGGTTGGTAGATTGAATGGTGTAATCTGGTAGTGACGTTCTGGACCCCGGTTTCAGTGGCTTCCTATTGGCTTTCAGGTGGTCACTCGACCACCAAGATTGCCAGGAGACAACACTTGGCTTTTTCCTCACATGAGATCTAGTTAGTCGATAGGGGTCGTTGCTCGTTTCGCTTGGAAATTCCTCTCAACAGCCAGCTAATTTGGGGTTCCCATGGTACTCCTCACAATGAGTTTCAGGGTTGATCCCAAGTACTTCCCATGGTTAAGGAAGTCAGGGACTTATGTCCTCAAGGACTGCAAGGTTTTGAATTAATGTAAATTGATAGATTTTAATGGTTGGCTTAGCGTCGTGAACCGAGTTTGTTTAGCTTACTTGGTTTGGTTGTGTGCATGTTCAATGTATGAAAGACGGTGCATTTTTTAATTATTTTATGTTATTAGTTTGGTGGCTGCAATTATGGTTTGTGAATACTTCGTAGACATTTCTGGTTTGTTATAGAGATTACATAATGGGCAACCTGTTATGAAACCAATGAATTTTTTTAAAAAGAAAACTTGAAACATGCAAATAATGAACCTGAACTATTGTAGAGCTGCTAAGTGACTACCTTACACCTATATTCCTCTTCAACTAGGAAAGAGTGTTGGGCTCTCAACACAGTCGAACTAAGCCCACCCGTAGATCCTCAGGTCACTCTCCAAGTGCAAGGTCGATCAACAGGGAGGAAGCGAACGTTGTGAGGCCCCCTGGGCCTACCACCCCCTCTACCTTCCAAGTCACCTGTTTTTAGTGGTCTCAAGCAATAGCAAGTATAAGTGCCTATTATTATACGAGCTTGACCCTTTGTCTTATCCCAGAATAACTCGGAGGGTGATGACTAGGTAGAGGAGGAAGGGCTTCAACAAGAGGTTAATTTACAATTATTTAAGTGAAAAAAAAAACAGAAAAATAAATTACAGTATTTGAGCTAAGTCCTATAACATCTCCATATGCATTAACAACTAACCAAATTTATCATTAATTTACAAAAATTGTTTGCAAAAAGAAATAGGCTGCTAAACAGTGGCATCTGAGCCGCACTGATAGTCTGAATAGCAAAAAACCGAATCCTGACAGACAGGTCGCCCTTTTCAGGGCAAATGTAGCGAGGGGGTCGCTAATTTTTTCCAAAAACAGGCGAGGGGGTCACCCAAAAACTGAAAACATGCATGATTGGGCTCCTGAGTGTGAAGTCGCTCCTTTCGGGGCTAAATGAGCGACTGGGTCGCTCCTTTGAGCCTGATAAGAGCGATCTGGCCCGTAAAGTGAGAAAATTTAAAAACGGAGATGGGAACGGCCGACAGTAACTTGTACTATGGCTGAACGGGTTTGGGTCGGCCTTAAGGGGGCTTGATTGGAAATGTATATACTAAAAACATAGATCTAAACTAGAAATAAACAGAAATCTAAACTAGGTTAACAAAAACAGGAAATAAGCTGTAAAAACCTAGGGATCCTGTGGGATTGACCTGGTATGGTTGCCAAACTATTATAGGGCTTTTGCCCTAGCTGGGAGCAGGAACGGCTACCTTCCGTCTATAGGATGGAAGGGTAGGGTTCATGTGGATGGAAGAAAAACCTACAAGGAAGGGTTAGCTTTGAGCCATGGAAACCCTGCAATAAAATATTAGAAAAATAAACCTGCAATCAAATAATTAATGGAGAACCTGCAATCTACTGTTAGAAATAAATCTACACATACATCTAAGCTGCAAATAAAACTAAACACGACATGCATCTCATTATACCTAAGCTTTTAATGGAATATGGGCCACTATGCCCTAGCTCAAGGAGCAGCCTCTCCTTACTGGTTTGAATGGTGTGGAGCTAAGCTCAACATGCAAGGGAAGTGGCTAATGGAGCAAATGAGAGAGAGGGGTGAATGACTTGAGAGAGATGGGTCTCAAGGCACTCACACGGGCAGAGTAAAGGTAGGCAAATGAGGAATCTTTTGAGAGTGACCCCCACCCCTGTATTTATAGTTTTTTCTTTAGCTTTTAGGGTTTTAAGCCTTTGGTCAAGGCTTTAGCCCCTTTTTAGGGCTTTAATCCCCTTTCACCCACTTAGCTCCTTTGGGGATTTTAAGCTCCTTTGAGGGGTTTTTGCCCATTTTTGGAGGTTTTAGCCCCATATGAGAGCTATTTTGGCTCATTTTAGGGTTTTTTAAGCCCTTTTATATGTTTTTGAGCCTTTGTAAGGGTGTGGGGGTCAACGAGGGTAATAAAATAGATGTCTTTGGGTGGTGTAGGTCATGTAGATCTCATCAAGGGATTTTTTGGGTTAACAAGGATCATAGTTGTAATACCGCGAATGTAACTGCAAATGGGAAATACCAAGGGAGGTAACTTGGACTATTGATATCCAAGAGATCCAAGGAAGACTCATTGCAGAATACTTTGAACAAAGGTGACCCAGTGGGGGAATGCTACCAAACTATAATATGGGGTGGCGTTGAAAGACACCGTTATGACTCGATCTCATGGATTTTTAGCGATCTCAAGAAAGTAAATGCTCGATGTTGTCTTCATACTTACAGATTCTAAAAATATGAAGAAGATTCCAGTGTGGTATCTTTTTCGTATGTAGTATCCTGAGTCCAAAAAAGGATAAAAGTATGTACAGGAGAGCTCGCACACCCTCTTTGGGGGATAGGAGACTTCTTTATCATTGGTAGTCCAAGCAAGCCGAAAAAGGTTAAACTTACACTGACTAGATGGTCATTCAAATACTTTTACAAGCATGAACGAAACCAAGTTTGCTCGTCAATCTTTTTCTTAATGAGAAGGCCGAAAAAGAGCTTAAACACAACCCATGACAAGCTTTTTCGTAGAATTTGGTCCCAATGCCCGAGAAAGCATAAAAGGACACAAAGGGAAATGTTCCTGGCCTAAGTGCGCCATGGTGGTCCTTTTCTTATGATAGTCTACATAACCCAAAAATGGATGTAAACGAGGTTACATAGATACCCTTTCAAATAATTTAATGAGTGTGAAAGGAAGCAAGAGTGCTTAAAAATCTTTTCATTCTTTTAAGAGTCAAAAAAGAGCTTAACATAAACTCCATAATGAGCAACCAAGCAAGGGGGAAGTGTTCAATATATGGGAAGAGGGGCATAAAATGCAGAACACTAATGGGGCCCCCTTGCAAGATGATGGATGGTAGTAAATATGGCCAACTATGCAGTATGGATGGAGCGGATGGCTCATGAACATGCCAATACATACAAAGGGAGATTCAGGTGATGACACATAAATCGAGGTGACTTCCTAGAAATGGCCTAGAAAATCATAATGAGTTCATGAGACGAGGGTCTCATTAAAAGACAAAGGACGAAAAACCGAACCCAATGGTGCAAACGACGTCTCAAACGGACTCTGAATGACTCTAACTAGCAGCTAGTGATGCTGCCCTTGGTGCATGGGGAAAAACTAGACCAAATGGAGGCCTATGGGTAGGGAGTTGGCTCAATGTACAAGGTGCAATTTACTTAGTGGCATGAAAATCGACTTGACTACAAGTCAGTAGGGAGGGAGGTAGCCTAGAAGACCGTTTCTTGACCTAGGATATTTTTGCACAATGGTGGCAGCTTCCTATCCTTCAAGAGGATGATCCATACATGGGCATGGAATACTGGGGAGATATGGAGAGGCCTTGACCTCTAGGGCAGGTCGTGGGACCTGACGGTATGCTAGCATGGTGGTAGCTAGATCATACATGCGACATATTGTGTGCATGTGCAGATGTGGGACTGCACCCTCCGGTGGGCTACCATCAATGCAGGGGCAAGGATTATATTTACCTGCTCACATGAAAATGATGCAACGGAGTTCGATAATGGACTCACTACGACTAGGCGTGGAGAAACTATTGAAGGGAGTCATTGACTCGTAGTAAAACTGATGTAAAAAAAAACAATGCCCTAAGTGTTGCATGGTGAGTGACTCAGGCATAAGACCTCTGGCGAAGGAGATTGACCTTGCCTTGGAGACTCTACAATTGGCGCAAAGTACGTGGGTGAGGAATCTGGAATTCAATGGGAAGAGTTAACTCCATGCCATGGTCTAAGTGAAATGGGTGAAAACTAGTGATGGTTTCAGAGATCTCTCTGACGTCGCAAAAATGGCGTCGAGATAGATCAGGTGGATCTTCCACGATCGGGGACACAGAAGTAGTACTGAAACTAGAGATCATGTATATGGTGTTGGTTGTATCCGAGGAAGAAACCGGAGGGTGAATTTCTGCAAGGACGGTGGTTTCGGACTCACGAGAGTGTTTTCAAAGGTTGCAAAGGGCTGACCGATACTCAGACAAGTCTGAGAAATAGTGAGAGTAATGGCCATACAAGCCACAAATTGTGCACGCATGGTTTGTCCTCAAATACTTGTTCTGGTCGCAAGCAGAGTGGAGACTATGAAAACTGGATTGTAGTCAGATGTATCCATGGCAGCTATGTGCGTGCATAGGATAGGTATCATTTGGCAGTTTTGGGTTGCATGACCATGGACATCACACAAGGCGCAAGGTGGAGTCGGTCGAGGTTTGGTTGTCGTTTTGGTGGACTTACCCCTAGTCTTCTTTGGGAGAGAAGGGGCAGGATTGGGAACGGATGGTGTGTTTGAAGGGCCAGGGTGAGGGCATGACTCTACTGTAATAGGTTGGATAGGAGTCAGCACAACTTGAAGCACCGGAGGAAGGGTAGGTGGTTCAAGGTACCACACAAGAATCCCCAACGTAAAGTTAGGCAAATTTAGAGTAGCCTTGATGGGCTTGCTCATGATGTTGGATGGTGGGAATAGGAAGGGAATAGTATGGATGGGGAGTAAACCCCAATAATTACCAGGTGACAACGGTTGAGGTTGTGGCTGATTTTGCAGTGTGGTTGGGATGGTACTAGATGAGAGAGTACACAAATCTGTTGTGTCAGTTTGTGCGGGTGGAGGTGGTAAAGATGGGAAGGTGGTCATTAGTGGTGTTTCAACGAACAATCCTGGTCCCACAGCAGATAAGGAAGGGATGGAGATGCTTTCAATAGTCGTATCGATGGTAGGAATGACATTTTTCAGTGTGGCCGACCCCTGTGGATCATAGTAACTCAATTGATTGATTGTCACGATATTTCCATCATGGGGAAACATCATAAGTCGAAAGACAATGGAGGCCACGGATCTCATGGCATACATATAGCTATGCCCAAGGAGGAGATCATAATAAATTTGGGCATTAATACCCTCGATGTCGGTCAACATCATTTTATCGACTAATGAAATAGGAACATTTGGAAGAATGCCCTCAGCCTTTGTAGAGCGCCCATTGTAGTCGCAGAGTGCGGTAGAGGATGGTTGGAGGGTAGGGGACCCGAGTTTCTGCTAGACAATGGTTGACATGACACATGTAGATGCCCCTTCATCAATGATACATAGATGTATGACCAAATTCTGAATTGAGACCAAAATTTGGAAGGTGGTGATGGATGACATTTTGGGTTCTCCGCGGTCCAAATCAAACATGATCAACTTGGAGTTGGAGGGATCCACGGCACCAAGTGCAGATAACAATGCTTTCCACTGCGTCGGGCATGTTTTGAGCACTTCTAGAGCGGACATGGTCATAGGTGATTGGGCCAAGTCGTCAAGGATGCTATAATTTAAGGCAACTTGAGTAGTTTCATTATTGGCAATACCTCATATAGGGAACCATGGACCTCTAGCCGCCTCATCCATGGGGGGTGTAGGTAGGTGGAGGGGCATGCTGGAAGTGTTAGAAGTTGATGTTGTTGATGGGTCAGCGATCTCCATGGTGGACCCGTATTGGTTGCGCCTAGTCTGAAGGTTCACCTCTTCAGTTGACAGTGTCATTAGGTGATGGATACCAGTTTTTATAGGTGGAGTCGCGGTAGGTGCTGTCAGAGCAGGTGGGGGAAAGGGTGCGTTTGCAACCAATCCTTGAAGTGGTAACGGGTTTTGGAGCAACATAGGTGAAGGGCCTGGTGGTGCTAGTTTGGGTTGAGCCTGTGCTGCCACATTAGTGTCCCATTGAGCTTCGTTCTGGAGAAACTGTTTGATGTGGTCTATATCAGGGCATTCATGAGTGTAGTGACCATAGACGTTGCATAATTTACACTAATGATTAGTCCGTAACAGAGTTTTTTGTCCTGGTCGATTAGGTTGTTTGGGGTTTTCCATTCGTGGGTTAGCGTCATTGTTGTTACGAGGATTAGGTTGTTGGCCACCTCCTTGCAGTTGGTTGTTACCTCGGTTCCTTGCTCAGTTTTTCTTACCCTGCCCTTGTTAGTTGTTGGGGGCGGGTTGGTTGGGAAGATTGTGCTAAACAAAAAATTGTCCTGTGGAAGTCAAAGGAGATGGGGCAGGGGCCGGAGCAGCTTACATAGGTGGCACATAGTAGGTCGGAGGAGCTGGAGGGGCAAAAAATCTGGTCATTGGGCCTGAATACGATTGTGTCAGCAAGTCGGCACATGAGCATGCTAATTTGGCACAGTTTGTGCATAAGAGGATGTGGCTCCGAGCTAAGCCATCATCCTTGAGTAATCAGGTATATGGTTTGGTTGTGCAACACTAGGGGTGTTTCTTGGGTGTGGTGGCATCATAGGGGGTGCCGCATAGTATAGTGGGTGTTGGGAGACATAACCGATGACACCATCCGCAGCATGGGATGCCCCCAGCACATTGCGGTGAGAGGTGCTTGCACGGGGAGCGTCTGGTATGATTGTGTATAGGTATCTAGACTGAGAATAGATTAAATTGAACTATTGGGCCTTTAAGATGGCCCCTTCCTCAGATTGGGGACATTCAAAGTCGATGTCCTTGCCTATGGGTAGTAGCAAGGTCTTCAAGAACCAATCGAGGAAGATCATTTCATCAAGCTGGATCTTGCATAGGCTACGTCATCACTGCCACTCATGGATATGGTCGATGATGGGCGTAGCGGTATTCTGACGGCAAGATAACAAGATTTCCACGCCTTCATCATATTGGACAGGGAGTTGGAAGTACTGGAGGAACATGAAGGCCAGCGAAGTGAAATCCAGGTAAGAGGCTTGAGGTAGTTCGATATACCATTTTGTTGTAGGACCTATGAGTGTGCGTCGGAATAATCTCAGTCTAATTAAGTCATATACAATGTTGTTTGAACAACACCATAAATGAAACGAAATAATGTGGTTTTTGGGAATTTGCCCACCTTTCCCTCAAACTTTGGAATGTCTGAAGGAAGTTTAGTTGGTATGGGAGGCCAATGGGGTTAATGACTAATTGGGTCATTTGTTAACCGAGCCAAATCTGACAATTTAATATGAGCCATGAATGGTAGGTTGGACCCGAGGTTGTCTCAGGAGGGACCGACGATGGCGCTAGGGTTTGCAGGAGTATGATGTCCATGCATGGGTGGGGGTACATGAGGTTGAATTTCGGCAGCGGGGATAGTTGGGATCATCGTGGAAGGGCCATTGTCCCTAGGTATGTACGGTGGTACAGTTGAAATCGTGGGAGCTGGAGTGGGGCCACGACTAATGGGTAGCGTACCTATAGCAACAAGCACAGTGGTGTTGGGACCACTAGCAAGGATATTAGTAATGATGTGTGGCAAAGACATGGGTCCACTGCCACTCGACCGTCCAAAGAAGGGATCGGGATTTGTGCCAGCCATGGGGCTAGATGGTGCAGTGAACAAATTCGTCTCGAATTGATACGAATCTGAATCTGGAATAGAGGCAGTGTGGCCTTCTAAAGGTGAGGAGGGTTGTCGAAGAGGGCCTCAACGGTGGTGGTCTAAGGAACCAAACTGAGGGGAGTGTCCCCTAAGTTGGAAGGAAAATCATGGTGAAGCAATGGTGGCATATTGTAGTTATTGGTAATGAATTTTGGACCCCATTTTAAAATCGGCTTCACAGGTAGTCACTCGGCCACCAAGACTGCCTGAAGACAGCGCTTTGGTTTTTTCCTCATAAGGGTGTATCTAGTCAATCGGTGGGGGTCGTTTCCCATTTCGCTTAGCAATTCCTCTCGTTGGCCATCTACTTTGGGGTTCCTATGGTACTCCTCATAATGAGTTTTAGGAAAAATCCCAAGCACTTCCCACAGTTGTTGCGGATGAGACTTATGTCCCAAACTGAAATATTATTAAGTAAATTTGGTTACTATTATGGTTTCGCTCAGGGTCATGAACAGAATTTTGTTTGATTACTTGGTGTGAGTATGTGCACTTGTGTATGAAATTGACACTTTTACTTTCAATTATGCAATAAGAAAATAACATTGGTTTCCCTGCAAGGAACAAGCAAAGGGCTTGTACCAAAGCAGGTTTGAAAGGTAAAAATAAACCAAAATAAAGTGCAAGACAAACTGTAATAATACATGACTAACTGTAGATTTTTGCAAACTAGTAGTGTGACTACCCCAGCTTTGTATCCTTCAAATCCAAGAGGGAGTGCTGATCTCTCATAAAATTAGAAAAAAGTCCACCCGTAGATCCGTAGGTCAAACCCCAAGTGCCCGGTGCTCAATAAGGACGACATGAACGCCATGAAACCCTCAACGGTCTCCACTCCCCGTAGCTTCCAAGGTCACTTGTTTGTAATGGAAAAGAAAAATAACAAAAATGGATGCCTATTACTAAGCTTACTCAACCCCTCGTCGTATCTCAGAAGACCTTGGAGGCTAATGACTGAGTAGAGGAGGAGGGGCTAAATAAGAATGTTAATTTCCAGCTTTTAATAATGAAAGACATAATTTAATTCAAAAATAGACAGTTCACATGTAAAATTTTAGACAACATCAATTGGGTTGCTCAGCCAAACTAAACAGAAGTAAAATGGCTCAGAAACAGACAGGTCACTCCTAACTGTGGGACAACAGTGACTTGGTCGCACAAATAGGCCACATAGTAGCGATTAGGTCGCTTCTTATACCAAAATAATTGCGACTGTGCCTTCGGAGGCAAGTCATGCATTTCAACGCTGAAGTCACGACCTGGGTCACGGGTTTCAGCCTGAAAGCAGCGACTTGGGCCGGAAGTAAGCCAGTAGGGGCCGACAGGGATAGGCACTGGTGCTGTACAGACTCGGATTGACCTCGTGGGGTCCGATCAGGACAGATGTGGAGAAAAATAACAAAAATACCTATAAAACAAGGGATCCAATGGGATCAATTAGTATGGTCGCCAAAACTGTAGCCAGGTTTTCACCTTAGCTACGTGCAAAAGTACATCCCTTTCGTCTATGGGACAGAAGGGTAGAGTTCAATGGAAAAGAGCTAGCTGCAAATAAAATATTAGTAACACAGTAAATAATAAGAAAAAACCACTAAACTAAATAAACAAAAATGAGACCAATATACCTTCTGTTTTCCTTGAAAGTGGGCCACCGTGCCCGAACTTGGAATGATACCGCCTCTCCATAGGCTTGTTAGTATGGAGAGTGCCTCAACATACAGAATGGGAGGAGGTGGGGCAATGGAATGATTGGAAAATGAGGTGAGTATTTTGAGAATGATGGCTTCTCAACGTACTCACGGAAATATAATAATGATAGAAGGAATAAGTGAATCTTGTGATGGAGACCTCCACACTATTTTATAGTTTTTTCTTATCATTTTCTCTCTTTTAGGGTTTTGGACCCTAATTGGGGTTTTGATCCTTATTTAGGGTTTTAAGCCCCTTTTTATGTTCTTTCATCTCTTTTGGGGTTTTTATCCCCTTTGTGAGCTTTTTAGTCCTTTTGTGGATTTTTTAGGCCCTTTTTGATATTTTTGAGCTTTTTGAGAGAGAATAAGGCTAAAACATATTTGTGGAGGTCAAAAATTAGGGGAAAAAGGTAAGAAAAGAGATATATGTATGTGGTTTAGGCCATGTAGAGATAGTTGAGCAATTTTTTGCATTAACACAATGGCTAGGGTGTTACATAAATAATACCATTGTTCAATTCTTTCTCATGTTTAACCATAAGTCCAAGTATGTGGGATTCCAACAATTGGTCTCTATGTTGGTAAGGGGTTGAGAATCAGTTAGTTGTGCAGCATCGTGGATGCTACGCAAGCCCAAAAGACACCGTGCAAGACAAAGATGGCGTGCAAGGCAGAAGATAGACTATTTTTTAATATTTTGTGTCACTTTATTTGTATTTTTTACCATATTTTGTGGAGATTGGTCATTAGTTGGTATAATTAGTTAAGATACATAGGCATTTTGGGTCCTATCCTTGAGGCAATGACAATGGAAGAGGCCGCTACACATGTTCAAGTCATAAGGTTCATTGATTTCATTTGAAAGCTTCATGGTCAAGTTCGAGAGACTCTGCATAAGAGTTAGCAAAAGCACAAGGCCATGCATAATCAATACCAAACATATCCTCAATTTCTCATAGGTAGCATGGTTTGTGTATACCTTCAAAATGAACATTTCAACAAGAAGGATAGGGATATCATACTACAATAATATGGGCATTACAACATCATCCATGAGATTGGATAAAATGTGTTCATATTGACTTACTAACTTGCATGGGCATTCATCCACTCTTCAACACCAATTTGTTGAAAGTTTATGAACCATTGATATTGGATGATGATAAATAAATTGTCATGATTGTTCCTTAAGTGTAGTTTTTGAAGTTCGCATAGCTCTAATTGTAGATACAATTTTGTATTGTAAAGTGTAGGAAACTAAACATGGAACCTTTAAACTTTATCAAGTTGGGCTAAAAGGATAATCACTCCAAGTTGGAAATCGGTATAACTTGGAACATGTTTAAGCATCATTTCCTCAACTTGTCGGATAATTATTGTGGATCAATAACCCCCAATCAAGAAGAAATTTTGCTCTCATAGGACTAGAGATCGTCTAAGTCAATGACTTGAAGAGTCTCAAGGATGAGAGTTCAACCAAAGAGATGCCAAAGTATAGGCACATTACCTTAGTTGTGCCTCATAGAGAGAGAATTTATATCATGAACTCACTTATAATAGTCTTGTTGCCTAGCATTGCGACTTGGCTATGTTAAACTCAAAGTTGGTGTCATGAAACTTATCACACAACCTTAATGCACACCTTATGTCATAGTCGCACAACTATGAAGGCATGCTTACATGGATGTCAAGTTAGTCATTATCAGGCATAAAAGCTGTTACCAATTGAAATGACAATCTGAGCCACCGGTAAGCATATGTGGAGGAAGTGACCAGTGTCACCTTAATCACTTCTCCCAACTGCTTCAAAAGCCTAAGCCTCCTAGGGGGGATCCCTATTATAACTCTGGAAATACACTAAAACACCAAAATATCTCTTTCGAGGATGTTAGTGATCAGTGCTTTATTGGGTTCAAATCAGAGAGTGTACTATGTGTGTATGTAGTTATCAAGTTTACTTTGGTAATGCAATTTATTTAATGATAAGCAAGTGACCAATATCATAACAAGAAATGAAATGTTATCAAATAACCACATAAGTGTATGTATAACAATTTAATATTAGTCCCCTATTCAAGTGTTACAATAATAACCATGTATTCACCTCATTATTATGTCAAGTTCGAAAACAATGTTGTATCGCATTCATTAGCAGCAGTAGTAACACAGTATAAGGAACAATTGTATTTTAAAACCTGACCTTTAATATGTGCATACAACAATGTACAATGTTATGTTTCAGTCACCACCCATAGCATTATTCATACCAGCATTATGTAATTAGTTAGGCATTCATTTCAGCATAAGAAATAACCATGCATATTTAACCATATATTTACCAAGAAATCAATCCAACTCTAAACCATACAACATATTGTATGTGTGTTTGTGTGTAGACTGTGTGAATGATAAAGAGTAAGCAAACAATCCACTTTTAATGATAACCTAGACTAGCAACCAACATCTGCATTTAATTTGGCAATTGCATCAATTTTGAGTAATGTTGTGAAGATAAAAGCAGAGCTGCACTTTAAGTGGTAGTCCAAACTAACAAAAAACCTAAAACTAACTTTTCCTTTGTCACTATGTAGTTGAATGAGCACGTATAATGATAAAGGGGAGGGTTGCCACTATAAGGGAAGCCCTACGGTAAGGGTATAGGTTGTCACAAAGGGAGGTCAAGGGTTGCAAGAGAAGGACGAGGTAGCCAACAAGGAAAAAGGATGGAAGGTTGCAATGGTTGCAAAGGGTTTAGGGTTTTAGGAGTAGCCAAAGGGTTGCCTTAAGGGAAAAACTGAGGTAAAAGAGGCCTTATCGAAGGTGTAGGGGAGTGGAAAGAAGGGGAGGTGAGGGATAAACTAGGGTTGTGGGGGTTAGGAGAGAGTTTAGTTAGGGGAGCGAAGGGTAAAGGGGAGGTATGCACCAAACCTAGAATGAAGGTCGAGGGTTAGGAAAAGGTTGCTGCCACCCTAGCAGCGGCAGACCCGAGAATAATAAATAGAGGAGAAAGGGTAGCAAAGGGCATAGGGAAGTGCAACGAGCCTAAAGGGAGACTAGCAAGGGTTAGAAAAGGAGGTTGAGAAATGTAGTGAGATAAAGGAAGGGGCAACGACAGGCTGCTAGGAAGGTAGAGAGGGTTAGGAAACATGTACTAACCCTATCCTAGGTCACCGCTAACACAAAATTAACCTAAACCAATGTTAAACCTAAGTTTTAGAGGATAGTGGTGTGAAAACAAGGGGAGATCAATCCTAGAAAATCCCTAACTCAACCTAGGGCATCTAGGGAGGATGGCTAACCTAGAGAGGAAGAGATCCCAAGTCAAACAATTAGCCTAGAAAACTAAGGTAAAAAACTCTAGAGGACCCTCACAAGGAGACGTGCCTAACTTGCTAAGGTGACAAGAAGGCTAGTAATATCCTATTCTAGGAGAAAATGTAACACTAGGGATACCATTGAGTCATGAGCATGCATCATCCACCAACATTCAAACAAAAAGATAAGAAGGCTCACCTCCAAGTGCTTGTGTTTAGCCAACAAATCAAAACATCACCTTGCAAATAATTTCACCAAAGAATTACCAGAAAACATCTTGCATTAACCCCACAAAATCCTCCTAAAGAGGGTCTAATCTCTCCAAAGAGCTCTAGCAAGGGTAAAACAAATGCATAGTGTATTATCCCATGAGTCTTTTTTTTAAAATGAAGTGAGGAGATATACTTATATGATCTCACACTCACTTTTACAAAATTATCCAGGCCTACATGCCTTTACATTGACAATTTGAAATTATAAAATGTCAACTTAAAATTAAAACAAAATAATAATAAAAATGGCCTAATGTAGGCTCAAGATGGGCTACTTGGGGTATTTTTCCCCTAGGTGCCAAAATTTGCTCAAATAAGTGAATCACTCTTACTGAAATGATGGATTGAGATGGAGGGAGGGAATTATGCCCCATATAATCCCTAGAATGTTGTAAAGTCCATCAACACCCTCTTCAAAGCATCAAGAAGGCATGGTGTGGAGGATGGTTTCCTCTGAGGAGATAAGGCCAAGGAGAGAAAGTGCCAGCTAACTGAAGGGCTAGGAGGGTGTCCTAAGTGGCTGTGAAGGGAGACATATGTCTTGTAGCTAAAGAAGAGGCCACCAGAGCACACAAATAAGATGTGGAGCCATGTGACCCAATGGTCAACCCTTAGGAACCTTGGACACCAACCCCGAGGTTAAAAACCTCAGCAAAGGGCAGTTAGAAATGCCATTAATCCATAGTACTCCTAAAGGAGGAACCAAAGGGCCCAACCATGTAAACCATTTCTTGATAAGACCCCTCTTGGTTGAAAAAAATGACTCTCTCTCCCTAGGGCACATTTGAAGGTGCGTTGGGTACATGTGCAGCGTAATAGAAGCCAAAGATCACACATAAGCATTATCTTCTTCTCCTTGTCTTGATATTCCTTGCACATGTACACTTAAGTAATTCTAGATAAGAATGGATGGGGAAGGAAAAACTTTATGTTCCATTAGAGTATATTATTTATAGCATGTCTTCATATTATAAAGTTTTTCAAAGAATGGAGTTGGTAGTTAGTTGGTAGATTGATAATTATGTTTTTAAGTTACATGCTACACTGATTTATTCATCTTTAATGAAGAATTCAACATTGAGTTTTTGTCCACATTACCATGCGAGTGGTGGATGTTAATTTGTGAATTCATTTATATATTTTATAATTAACTTCTTACTACATTACACCATAATCAAGTGATTGTGTATACATGTTAAATTTATTACAATTGTTGTCATGGTTGCACTTTTTTTTGCTAGGAAAACGTTTGGATTAGCTATTTATGTGATCCATTTACAGTAAGGATACCTTGGGGTATCTTACAACAATGATATTCATGGCCACTAAGAGATGCATACTCGACACTTACATCATCTCGAAACCTAGACACTTCACAAAACGTGTTATTAATCTTGTAAAGAGAAGAAAATAATATTTTTTTATAGTCATAAATGTTATTCCAAAACACAACAATAAAATAAAACCATAGTTTGAAACTTCGATGATTTCCATTAGAATTTGTCGATTTTGTTGGTAGGAGTTTTCAAAAAATCTGACAGAAATTTTGGAAAATCGTTGTTACAACTCTCCAACTTACAGCTTTTAGGTGCCTTAGGAGTTTTTGAGTGTGTTGAATCCTTTTCTGCCTTCAAAAATCTGATTATAACACTGCTTGGTTCATATTTTAGAAACACGATTTCATCGGTTTTTGGGGAAAACTTGCCATCGATAGAAATCGTCGAGTCTTTAAACAACTTCTAAAATAAATTTGTCCAATTATTGATTATCTTATTATTATTACACAAAACCACCAATATAATCAGTCAACAACCATTCCACAACATAAATGTGTGTTAGAGCATTATACCACCTTAGTACCATGGTCATACATCTAGGCCGCATTTTCATTTGTTTTATACTTATGCTATATGGTTCAAAACAAGGTTGCATTGGTCAAGCAAGGTCTTTTTGGTGGTTTGGACTCATTAATGCACCCAAACGCCCACATTTGATCATTTTGGTTACACATTCATCCTCATTTATGACTATTTAGTCCTTGGTGTGCTCCCACTCCATAAAATAGGGAAACCGATTGACAAGAGGTGCTCATGCATGATATTTGGGTGTTTTTTGTCTCTTCGGACCATTTATTATTGCCTAGAGCCAGTCCCACTCACCCATGAACTCCACCATGCCTACCCTACCTTCATTTATGTCCTAGCATGATCCAACCATGTTCACACAGGAATTCATGACCTTTTGAGGTGGTTTGGGAGCTCATTGGTCCACCTAGGGGAGTTTTAAGGTCCAATATAAGCTTGCCACATGTATGCATCCAATTTGCTTCCAAAGGCTAACGATTTTCTCATATTGTATAATAATGATGTTCCAGGCATATTTACATATTGGACATTGATAATAAACTCAGTTATCGACACAATTCTATGTGTTAATTTCACTCTTTTCATTGTTTTTCTGCATAATTTGTGAATATCTTGAGTTGTGAGGATTCCTTTAGCTCCTAGATCCTGTTGTGAATCATATTTTCAAATGGTATTAGATATATTTGGAGTTGCAAATAAAATCTAAAGTGTTTGAATTTTTATCTAGGGTTTCTTCTAGAAAATTCGAGTGTTTGCATTGCAGGTACTTCTAGTGTTTCTGTTACTCAGTGTGCAAGCATAAATGGAGCAAAATCATGTATTTCCTACCCCATTCAACTATTTTGAATGGAATCCTAAAATGGTGATCTGGATGAGGTCGAAAGGCCTCGATAGAGTCACCATGGCGATTGGGAACGAACCTAACTCTGTTGTGAAAAAATCGAAGTACTTCAAAAGATTGGATGAGGCATTCAACATGTTTTGTCTTAGTTTCTCGAGGGATCTTCTCTTCCATGTAGATAATCTTACCACACCCAATGAATTCTAGCTCAAGTTCAAGTCACTGTTTGGGAAGAATAATGAGATGAGAGGACACCAAATCGAAAATGAGTTGATCTCATTGAGCACAACTCACTTTGAGACGATCCAGGATTTCTTCACAAAGTTCAAATCATTGGTGCTTCAACTGAAACAATGCACCATTGAAAAGAAGGAGGAGCACCTGATTTTGTCAATTCTTTCAAAGATAGGCCCTGAGTACTCAATGTTTGTCTCCTCATTCCACTTAGGCAAGCCGATGGCTCAAAATTAGAGAATGCCTTCACTAGCAGACTTCATGGAGTCTTTGACTCAAGAACAAGACAAGTTGGTGCAAATGGGTACCATCAAATCCACCAAGGATCAAGCCCTTACTGTTGGAGTTTCAAATCAAGCCAAAGGAAAGAAGAAAGCCAAAGATTCGAAGCAACAAGAGAAGAAGAAGTAGGACCAACCCAAATCTTCAGATTAGGGTTCGAATCCTAGAAATGACAAAGACAACAAGAAGAAAGAGAAGACAAAATGCACGTATTGTCACAATGGGTGGCATCCAGAAAGTGCATGCATGAAGAAAACCATTGACATGATGGAACAAATTCTAGAGAAGAACAACATCCTGCTGCCAGAAGGCGCAAGGAAGAAAGAGGGAGGTTCAAGCTTAGAGAACAAGGATAGATGTTATGCTTTTTTTGTTGGGTCTTCAAGCTTTTCATCCTTCATCATAGATTCAGGTGCCTCAAGGCAAATGGATTCCAAGCAAGATTCCTTCTTGGCCATACATCCTTATAGTGGTCCATCCATTCTCATGGGTGATGACTCAAAGATCCAAGCCAGAGGGATTGACAGGATTGATCTAGAAGATGAGTACTTCAACAATGTGTTGTTTGTGCATGATCTTGCAGCAAACCTATTTCCTATCTATCAAATGAGACACACAAGTGTAGTAGTGATTTCTCCTTGCTACAGGGGCAGGAATGGCTCCCTTCTGTCTATAGGACAGAAGGTTAGTTTCCTGTGTGTGAAAATGCAAGAAAAAAAAATGGAACAAACAAAAATCAAAGAACAAGAAAGAATGGCCATGAGCCCCTTTGCAAACAAGGTTAGGGCTTCACCTTGGAAACCTACAAACAACTATTACACCGAAATAAACCTGCAAAACATGTTAGAGATCAAAACCTGCAAACAAATAATTGTCAGAAAACAACTAAGCTATCAAAGAAAACACATAAATAAAACTAGGCTATACCTCTCCTTTGGTGAAATGGACCTGTTGCAGCTGCAACGTTTTCCCAAATTTCTAAAAATTTTGGGCCCTCCTTTTAAATTTTGTCTTGCTTAGATTTATTGGGATTGCTGAACTTTGTTGTTCCTCTATTACAATTTTCAATCTTTGAGGTTAAATTGAGGTAAATTGTTGAATGACTATCTTTATCTGCTGATGCTTTTGATTTGAACTTGAGTTTTTTGACTTATGGATGATTTCCTATTTTCGCCGTCAGATGTTTATTGGACTAAGAATCAGGGCCGTAGTCATCTACGCAGCCGTCGTTGCGGAAAATTACTTACGAGTAACCCGATCCAAAGCTTTGTTTTCACTGATGCATTTCTTCATTTGATTCTAATATCGGTTTTTTTTATTTCATCACAGTCGGAGCATTATTCCATTGTGTTGCCACCGTCTCGGATGCTAGATTACAAACGCTCTGACGAAAGCTTATATCTTTGTTGATTCCACAGTTTTATTGTTTTTTATTATTTTAGTTTTCTCGCTATCAAAACTATGTTGACTTTTGATCGGGGGATTAGTCTTTGGTTGTTTCAATCAACGATGTTTTCCATTGCCGCGGAGTTCGTAGTTTATTTGATTCTGTCGTTGCAGCTCTGGAGCGGACTAACCATCTGACTTGGTTGTTCTATTTTTCGCCATTGGTTCAATTTTCGTCGATTGTTTTCTATTCTTGTGGAACCCCTAGTCCATATGATGCCCGTCATTGTGCCTTCCATTTGAACTAATCCTCCGATGTTATAGAGGTTCCAAGGTCTGAGGCTGCAGTTTAGTTTTGATTTCGCTGACACTTTTTATTGTGCCACGGAACCCATAGTATGTTCGTCGCCCGCCGTTGCGGCTCTCTATTGATTAACCGTCTGATACCTTAGTTATTCCGCTGTCTGATAGAAGTTGTTTCCCGCTGAATTTTTCAACCGAGGTCTATATATATGGGACGGGTCATTATTTTATTGTTATCTTTGTGAACTGTTGCTTACCCTGTCTCTGTCGAGTCAAATTGTGTGTTCGTGCCCAGCTGTAAGGATCTCATTCTTGGGTGGCATCTCCGTGGAGTATTTGGATTTCCTTGTCGACTGCACAACTCATCTGCCAGGTAGGCCAACCATGGTTTTACCCTTTCTTTGGAGTTTATGAGTTAGTTTTGGAACTAGGGTTTTTTCCTCTGGTTAAGCGTTCCCGCTGTTGGTAGTTGGTCATCTAAGTCTGATTTTGCATTCTTACGGCGTGAGGTAGCAGTGGATTTGATGGCATTTACGGTGGGGGTTTTTGTTTTTGAGCTCATGGTGAGCCGTTATGGAGTTTCGAACCCGGTCCGAATGTTTAGGAGGTTTGTGCAGATAGGCGTTACATTGTCTGCACTGTCTTTTGTGGGTTTGTCTATGGTTGTCCGGGGGGGAAATTCCAAGTCTTGTTTCATCATGGGCATTCACCCTATTTTGCGAGGACGTCGGGGGTTTTGATTTTTGGTCAAACTTGTTTTTCTGCATAGTGCCGAGACGAGCCTCATTGATGGGATTTTTGTTTGAATGAGGAGTTAGAATGCATTCCACTGTTAATTGACGCATTTGCTATCAGGATCATTTTAGTTGGAGACGGACTTAGCATTTTTCAGACTTAGCATTTTTTAGACATAGCTTGTAGAAGCTTTTGCTTGTTATTCTCCATTTCGCATTTAGCTTAGCTATTGAGAATATGGAAGAGGTAAAGGTTGTTATATAGTTTTTCTTCATTCTTAGAACATTGAATGAAATCTCCAATAGCCTAAAGGCATGTTTGGTTTATGACAGGGTAACTTCTTCAAAGGAGATATGTCGAAAAGACAAAAAAAGAAAGCTCCTGTTGCTGAGGGGGAACCTGATGTGGAGATCATTACGAAGGTCAAATATATTTATGAAGATACTAGAGCTACCACCGGGGTAGAGCCAAACTATAGGTGGGGTGAGATCTATCGAATGATTTCAAATCAAGAAGTGCCTGATGCAGGGTTTAAAGAACTAACCATATATGCCAACATTGAGAAGTCTGCTATGATGAAGATAGCCACTAGACCTAAATTGTTCCCATGTTCTAAGGTGATTGGATGGATTTTTCCTAGGGCAGATGTAACAACTATGATTTTAGCCAATACTGCCAAATAGGGATATGTTGCCTACAATCCTGGTTATGTCTCATTGGCATATCACTTACGCCCAGCCTAGGTTTACCTAACTGAAGATTGGTTGAAAGAAATAAACTTGGACCTAGCTAAAACAGTGAAGAGGATGATGATACCTGGGAAGAACTTTCGAACCAGGCCATCAGGAGAGTATGACACAGCCACTCTCAGGACTCCTTATAGATTTATAGCATTGATGTTGAACAGAGTTTTTGGGAGAGCCCATGGTAAGAGTTTCAAGTTGGGTTGGGTTCCCATTATTTTCTATGTAGCCACCTAGGGGGCTGTATTCAACTGGGCAAACATTGTGTCCAATAGTATCTCATCTTGTATTTCTTCAACTTTGGGAGGGGTGTCCCATAAGAAATCTGAGTTCTATATGAGCACCATCTTAATAGACTGTATATTATGCACCCAGCCATTTCCAGCCCTAAGGTGCATGTGGGACAAGGACAGAACCCCTGTGTACACAGCATTCAAGCTGTTGCGGGCACACAAATATTACAGCCATTATAAATAAATTTGTGAACATTTTATTATGCCTTTGTATACTTTGATCTTCCTAACATAATGCAATTCTATGTCTGAGGAAGCATTTAAAGTCATCGAGGAGCATGCAAATTATTATTTGACTGAAGAGGGGATGTATATTAGGATGTATGGTTGCTCTAGGGCACCTTCTTTGCTCCCCAAGTATGCCACTGATTATGTGGTGCATAAAGAAGCAGTCAGGCAAGTTTACCTAGATGGTGTAGGAAGCTTCCTATTTGAACACAAGAAGGCAGTCTATCCTGCCTTACCTTTTAGGCTGGGAAGCTACAAATTTTCAAAGGTTAAACTAACTGCTAAATTTGTACAAGAATTGGAGCACTTTCATTTTGGGGAGATGAAATTCCACAGAAATGACTCTCGAAAGAAAGTTGTAGAACATTGCAAAGAGGCAAATGTTCACTTTGAATATACCAACTTCTGGGACAAAGATGAAGAAATATTCAGGAATGCAAGGAATGTGACTGCATTGAAGAGAAGATTCAAACAAAATATCACCACTAAAGGCGGTAAGGGCCAAACTGAACAAAAGAAGGCTGAAGAAGAGGAGGCCAGGAAAAGGGAAGAGGATGCTAGGAGGCTAGCACAAGAGGCAGAAAGTTGGCTTGAGAATGAAGAAGAAGAAAGAAAGAAAGCTACAGAGGAAGCAACAAAGAATGTAGAGGAAGCAGCAAAGAATGCAGAGGAAGCTACAAAGAAGCCAGAAGAAGAAAGACAAAAGAAGAAGATGAAGAGATGAAGAAGAAACAAAAGGAAGCTGAAGGTCTGAGACTGACAGGGTCTACAACATACCAGCAAACTACTGACCCAACAGACACACAGGAAGCTTAGGATCATATAGATTAGGGGCAGGGACAAGATTGTCCTGACTCTCAAGAGCCTGCTGCAACTTCTAGCAGCAATATAGGGCAAGTTTTTTTTCTTGAATTGAATCTAATACCTTTTATACAGAAGAAAGGAGAAGAAGTCCTAGATTTTAGCACCATTTTTTATGACAAAGAAAAGAAGAGGATTCTAAAAAGGATTGAGAAGAAGGTTGAAACAGGTGGACAATCAGGGATGATCATCACTGATAAAACCTTGATGCATGGGACAGATAAAGATCCAAGATTGACAACCAAAGCTGGAGTGGCATTAATTCACACCACTAAAGACAATGTGAATAAACTAATGACAGACCTTGAACAATCAAGGAAAAATGCAGCGCAATTAAAGGACACCCTAAGAAAGGAGAGGGATGAAGGCAACAAGATAAAAAGGAAATTTGAAGACCTGCAAAATGAAGTAAAGAATTCAAAAGCAGAACTTCGGACTCTTCAAGCAAACAAGATGACTTTGGAAGTTTCCATGGAAAGGACAAGAAAAAATGCTTAGAATAACCTAGCAGAATTGCAGAGGTTACAGCAAGAGTATCAGGTGCTAAAGACAAAAAAGTATGACCTCAAAACAACATATGAAACTCTTAGTGCAGAGAAGGACCAGCTGCAGGGCAGAGTTGTGGAGTTGGATGCACAGAAAGCCACCTTGGAAGAGAAAGAAAAGCAATTTTAGGTGCAGGAAGCAGGTTTTGAAGGACAAATTGCTTCATTAACAACATCATTGAAGGAGGCCAGTGAACAACAAACTGATATTTAGCCTCTTAAGGAGCATGTCCTAGCCCAAAGAAGAAGAATACACCAGTTGCAGGTGTCTATTGAAGAGGAAAGATGTAAAATATTGTAGATAGATAACAAATTGGAGGAAATTTTGGAGACTACCTCATATTTTGTAGATAGGTCTCGGGACATTTTGGAAGTCCTGACTGGACGGATAGTAAGGATGGAAGCCAATGAAGAAATTCCTACAGATTTACCAGCCAAAGATCAACATAGCTTAAAGCAGGATTATGACTTGTTAGAATTTGCAATAAATACAACAGAAGAGTTCAAGAAGGTTGTGAAGAAAACAAGAGGGGCTTGTACTGAATACTGCAGAAGAGTTCAAGAAGGTTGTGAAGAAAACAAGAGGGGCTTGTACTGAATACTGCAAAAGGGTGCTGGTCACCTATAATAGATGCCAAGTTGTTGTTGAACAAATATTAGATGCATTACCAGAGCATGAGTTGTTCACAGGAATGCTACAGAGTAGGTATTAAGAGGATAAGTAGAAGATACAACAAGTCAAGGACTTGGATGAGCAGATCCTGAAAGATGCAGTAGCTCATGCAGCAGTCAGCATTTATTTGCTTGAAGATCAGTTGTGTTTAAGCCCTACCAGAATTGAAGTGGTTAAAAGTTAGGCTGCAAAATATGAGATCAACATTTGTTTTCTCGAACCTTCAAAATTTGAGAGCATAGCAGAGGAAGCCCAAGCATGGAAAAAGTTCTTAAATGATCAAGCGGGGCCCTCTACTTAGAAGTGTTTTATTAGTTTTTGTTTTAAATGTAATATATTGTAAAATGTACGAGCACTCACTATAGGACAAATTTTGGGAGTTGAAACGTTGGGGAAGCCCAAGAGTCATTTGGGGGCAGCCCAAAAGTTTTGGTTTTTGTATAAGTATAGGAGAGTTTGATAAGAAAGGGACTTTTCCCAGTTAGACTTGTGAGAACATGTTGTAAGAAGAACTATTTCCTTTTGTAATAGATAATTACAATTTTTCCTGTTGGAGAAAGCTTTGGTGGAATGTTCAAATGTTGTGCAATGGATGTTGTTGAAGGGGAACTATTTCATTTTCAGCTTTTGTCCATTAACTATGAGATCGTTCTAACTTTTTGAACCTATGTTCTTGTATGAATGTTCTCTGGTTTATTTTATGAAAATTTCCTCTATGAGTAATGAATATTGTTCATAAACAATTGGTTGTCTAGTTGTTCAAATATCTTTAAATGTTCATGTGTTTTGAAAAAAGTATCAGCTATCTGTGATTTTTTCATAATGCATGTACAAAATACATTACTCATTAATGAATGATAATCTTGCTCCCTAGGGATAGGTTAGGTAGTTAGTTTTGATTTCTTGCTGTGTGTGATTTAGATGCGAGAGAGTTTAAGACAAGAGGTAAGAACTTGCGCATCACATTGTGACTGCTCCTCATATTCTCTATCAATCTGCATTCTTAGATAGGCACTTAAATCTCATACTTAAAACTAAAAACACAAAAATATACACGATGGACCAGGCCGCAACCGGTGAAACCTTTCATTTTTGTCACTTGACCTATGGTAGCCAGACCGTAAACCGGACGGATTCCCCATACCAAACAGTCATGGGCTAGTCGGGAACATTGACTGGGGAGAACCCCTTACTGTTTTTGCCTACAACTTTCTAGGCTTCAACAGGGCCACCATGCCCTGGCTGGAAGAAGCACCTCTCTATCTCACTCAGCAATGGAGGAGCTATGGCTCAATGGGGAAGATGAGTGGAAGAGAGGGGGATGTGGGTGGCTTGAGAGGAAAAGAGGTCTCAAGGCATCCATGGGTAGCATAACAGTATGCAAGGGAAGAGTTGTTTGAGAGTGAACCCCCACCCTCCTTTTATAGCTTTTTGGGGGATTTTTAGGGTTTTAAGCCCTTGGTCAGGGTTTTAGCCCCTTTTTTGGGCTTTTAGCCCCTTCCGCCCTAACTTTAGCTCCTTTTAGGGTTTTAGCCCCTTTTGGGGGGCTTTAGCTCCTAGGAGAGTATTTTAGGCTCCTTTTGGGGGTTTTTAAGCCCTTTTCTTCATTCTTAAGCCTTTTTTAGGGTGTGGGGGTCTAATGGAGTGAGATGAGGGTCGTGAAAGGATGTCCTTGGGTGGTGTAGGCCATGTAGAGCTGAGTGAGGGATTTTTTGGGTTAACAAATTACCCCCTAATGTGTGAGGGCAGGAGCTCATCGTATGGCTGGTGGACATCATAGGATTTGCTGTAAAGAGGTGGTGCTTCTGGGGCTAGGGCATGGTGGCTTTTGGTTTTTGTATTAATATGGTTCCCATCAATGGGTGAGATATAAATAATGTGTGACCTGTGTATGGACGAGGCAGGCATCCCCATGCTCGTAACAATGTCAAAAGAATAATTTGATCTATGCTCTATAATACAAGAGCCGGTCATATACAACTAATGGTACAATAATGGTTGCCTCAATTATAGGCTGAATACAATGTTGATCTGAAGAACGTGTACATTGGACCCATGGCATTCTCATGGAATGCTATATATTCATGGTTGATAGGCTGCTGGATATGGAACGGTACATAGCTATATGGACTCACTAACGGATTGGAGTCTCTGTGGTACAAGTATCCTGCATCCATCATGAATCTATATAGAAGCGCTGTTGGGGCTTCTGAACACTATCTCCAACGCAACCCGAAAATCACAAGGGACATGAACCTGTTTAGGTCCCTCAAGTATACTCATCAATGTGCTAGAGTCAGGTGACATCTGGGGTCTTCGACCAAGTACTGTGCGGACCAAACCCTGTATGAATCTCAACGGTGCGATGATCTAGCTGGAGTCGAGCACGTGAGAAACAACCATCCCGAGAGGCACTAAGGGCTCCTCTCAAGTGGTCCAAGGAACTCATCAATGAGGTTAATGAAACCAAGATACAGGGACCTCTAGGTCTATCCTCTGGAATATGTGTGTTGTCATCGA
>LPNX010750686.1:176345-309171 GCA_001517045.1 Pseudotsuga menziesii
GTGTCTATGTGATGTATTATTACACTTGTGTGTGTATTTTTGGACATAGTTATGCATGGTGTTATGGTTGTATGTTTCCTATATGCGGTTGTGGATGTGCCAATTTAGAATATCATTAGCCATTTGATCTGCAACACTATTGAGGTTTCTGGGAACATGTGTGAATGTGATGGATTCAAATGCTCTAACCATCTGTTTAGTATGCAGGTACTTTCTAAAGAGGCAGGGATCACGTACCCGATAGTAGTTATTCAACTGAGAAACAAGCAGCTGGGAGTCTAAGAAGACATCGAGATGGTGAATTCCTAACTAGAGGGCGGCGGCCAAGAGGCCATTGACACCATCATATTCAGCCTAGTTGTTAGTCGCGGTGCCCACACATATTCCGTCGATGTGGATCAACTCGTGCGATGGGGAGTAGATGATCCATGTAGCTGAGGCGAGGTTCGGAGACCATCTGCTTGCTCCATTAGCGAATCCCATATACCAGTTTGAGGTGTGCTCCATCTGATGCAATGAGAGGAAATGATACATAAGACTCAATTTGAAAAATGTGTAAAACAAAAAAGGAGAAAGACTATAATACAAGCTGTATTGTTGTCACTCAAAGGGGTGACGTTAGAGGGAAAGTCGTTTGGACTTTCAGGAGATCAGCGGTCATTCCTTTGTGTGACACGATGAGCCCTAGGAGACGGCCCATTGGGACACAGAAGACACACTTGAAAGGGTTCAAATAGATTATGTACTGGCGACATCGTATGAAAACTTGTCGCAATTTGTCTATGTGTTGTGTTTGTTTCTGCGACCGTGCACTGAGGTTGTCGAGACAAACCAACATGATGTGAACGAGGTCGCAGAAGCAGTGTGCCATGGCGTGTTGGAAGGTGGATCCAGCGTTTTTCAAGCCAAAGGGCATGACTCAATATGTGAATGTGCTCCACGGGGTTGTGAATGTCGTCTTGTAATGGTCTGCTTTCCGGATCTGGATTTGGTTATATCCAGAAAATCCGTCCATGAAGGAAAAGGCTTCATGTCCGGTGCATGCATCGATAATCTGATCGATGAAGGGTGTGGGGAACTTGTCTTTGGGACATGCCCCATTGAGGTCGCGAAAGTCTGTGCAAACGCAAATGGTACCCTATTTTTTATTCACGGGAACAAGATTAGAAAGCCAAGTGGTGTACGCAATGGGATAAATGAAGCCGACTATGCGTAGCTTCTCTATCTCGGCTTTAACCGCGACCACTTTGGATGGGTGGATTGGCCATTTCTTTTGGCGTACAGGAGCCACATCAGGCCATGGTCGATGTGGTGTTCCACAATGGATGGATCTAGGCAGGGATTTTCAGTGTAAGACCAGGCGAAGATGTCGCAGAATTCTTGGAAGAGAGCTTTGTAGGCAGTGACCTCTTCCGGGGAGCAAGATGCCCCCAGCATGATTTCTTCAACAATCTCAGAATTAGTTGAGATGTCGATCTTGATGGTGGGTGAAATGTTGGCCATGTTGCCTTCTTCGAAGGCATATGGTGCCAGGATGGGGTTCTTGAACCAGTCGACCTTCCCATGAATGAGATCTTTGGTCTCCACGGAAAACTGGTCAGACTGCGACACGAGTTCTTCAGGGAGGAAGAATGAGCGATGGTTCATGTCGTCCCATGGGTATTCCGGGGCGGTCAGAGCTTCAAGTATCTCCTCATCATTGTGGAAGCAATGAAGAA
This sequence comes from Pseudotsuga menziesii, assembly GCA_001517045.1. NCBI lineage: Eukaryota > Viridiplantae > Streptophyta > Pinopsida > Pinales > Pinaceae > Pseudotsuga > Pseudotsuga menziesii. The sequence continues at coordinate 178,064 of LPNX010750686.1, forward strand.
ATAGGTCTGATGGACCGTTGTTGGAGGAGGAGATGAGCAGGTCAGTGGAACTAGACATCATGTAAATGGACATGTTGTCTGAAGAAGGAGGTGGGGGGTGAAATTCTTCAATCAAGGTGATCTTAGACTCAAGGGAATGTTGACGGAGGTCAGCTAGAGCCATTCGAAATTTGGGCAAGTCTTGGCAATGGTGAGAGTAATGTCCATACAAACCGCAGAGGGCGCAAGCATGGTTTGTTCTCAACGCCTTGTTTCTTGCTACTGGCGCGCTTGGTCGTTCAACGATGGGGAGGTTTTAGTTTGTATCCATGGCGTCCAAGTGTGCATGGATTGTTGGGATCTCAGGGCAATTCTGAGTTGGATGGCCCTGTTGTTCACAGACAGCGCAAGGCAGAATCTGCCTAGGTTCTATGGTAGCTTTGGCATTCTTGCCCCTGGCCCTTTTTGGATGGGGTGGTGTGGGTGCGGCGGTTGGATTTTGCGGACCGGGTGGGGGATGAGACTCGACCACAATGGGTTACACTGTGGTTAAAACAACCTGGGGCATTGGTGGTTGAGCTAGTGGATCAAGATACCACATCGGAATTCCCAATGTAAAGTTAGGTAGGCTTAAGGTGACCATTACCGGCTTGCTCATGACACTAGGTGGGGGAAAGAGGAAGGGAATCATATGGACTGGAGATGAGCCTAGATAACTCCCTGTCAGTTGCATGTGGGGTGAGGTTGTGGTTGCAGTTGCACGTAATGTTGCGGCTGCGGATGATGTTGCGGCTGTTGTTGGTGTTGCGGCTGTGGACGATGTTGTGGTTGTGGTTGGGGTTGCGGCTGCAGTTGTTGTTTGGGTGCAGCGATGCTTGATGAGACCATGCACAAATCCACAGTCTCGTTTTGTGTTGGTGGTGGTGACACCAAGGGGAAAGGAGCCATCATGGTGCTATCGACAAACAACCCAAGGCCCACATTCAACAATGGGGAGGTTGGTGTGTTTTCAACCATGGTGTTGATTGCAGGGACGACATTGGTGTGTGTGGTCATCCCTTGTGGCTCGATGGTGGTGATGGTAGGGATAATGTTGGCGGGTGCCGTTAACCCTTGCGAATCGTGATAAGTGAGTTGATCAACCGTCACGATCTTCCCTTCGTGGGGGAACATCATGAGATGGAAGACAGTTCATGCGACCACTCTCATGGCGTACATATAACTTCTCCCAAGGAGAAGGTTATAGTCCAGTTGAGCGTTGACAACCTCTATGTCAATCAAGAATGTCTTCCTGGCTAATGTGATGGGGACATGGGGGAGAATTTCTTGGGCTTTGGTGGGATGGCCATCATAAGCCCGCAGAGTTGTGGAGGATGGTTGCAGAATTGGGGATCCAAGTTTCTGCCAGACTAGAGTAGACATGATGCACGTAGATGCCCCCTCATTAACTATGCACCAGTGCATAACCAAATTTTGGATAGACACTGGGATTTGAAAGGTGATGGTCGATGGCATGCGCGGTTCTCCATTCTCCGTGTCGAATGTGATCAACTTGGAGTTGGAGGGGTCTGCTGCCCCAAGGGTGGCTAGCAAGGCTTTCCGTTATGTTGGGCACATTTTATGTACCTCAAGAGCGGACATGGTAGTTGGTGTTTGGGCCAAATCATTCACGATGTTGTAGCTAATAGCAGCTTTAGCTGTGGCATTATTGGCAACTCTACGTATGGGGGGCGCGGGAATGGGGGTAACTAAAGAGGTAAGTTTACTATCTTAGATGTTGATGCTGTTGATGAGTTGATGGGTTCAGTGTTGGCTCCGTACTGATTCCGTTTAGTTTGTAAGTTGACCTCTTCAGTTGTCATGGCTAGTAGGTGGTGAACACCTATTTCTGTTGTGGGAGGTGCCCCCAGGGCGTTGGGATTGGGTTGAGGAGGGGGTGCAGTTGCCACCAATCCTTGGACTGGTAGTGGGTTTTGAAGCACCATAGGAGGAGGCCCTTATGGTGTCGGGTTGGGTTGGGCTTGGTTGGTAGCATTGGTGGCCTGTTGGACCTCGTTCCGAATGGCCTGCTTGGTGCGACCCATGAGGGGACACTCAAATGTGTAATGCCCATAGACCTCACAGAGTGTGCATGGTTGATTTGTGCACAACAGGGCATTGCGTCTTGGTGCGTTTGGTCGTGGGGGGTTTTGGGCTGGTCGGTTTGCCGCAACATTATTGGGAGGGTTTGGTTGTTGATCGCCTCCTTGCGGTTGGTTGTTGCCTTGGTTCCGGGGCCTATTATTTCTAGCTTGCCCTTATCAATTGTTGGGGGCAGGCTGGTTGGGATGGTTTTGTTGTGCGAACACTTGTCCCAACGGAGCGGGTGGAGCGAGGGCAGGGGCTTGAACCGCTTGTACCGGCAGCACATAGTATATTTGTGGGGGTGGCAGTGCCACAAATGTGGACATTTGCCCCTCATACTGCTGTGTTGGCCAAGCCATGGCCTGAGCCTACTGCGGTGGCGTAGGTTGTGCATAGGAAGTTGTTGCTCCGGACTGGGACATCATTCTAGCATAGTCCGAAGCTTGGTTTTTGTAAGCAACATTGGTAGTGTTGCTTGGTTGTGGTGGAACTGCAGGTGGTGTTGTACGGTGTTGTGGCTATTGGGAGACCGAGCCTATGATGCCATTTACAGCATGGGATGCCCTCGGTGCGTCGCGATAGGAGGTGCCTACGCAGGGAGTGTCTAGGATGATAGTGTATAGGTATCCAAACTGAGCGTAGATCAAGTCAAACTATTGGGATTTCAGTATGGCCTCCTCTTCGGATTGGGGACGTTCGGATGCGACGTCCTTTACTATGGGTGGGAGCAAGGTCTTGAGGAACCAATCCAAGAAGATCCTGTCATTAAGTTGGATTTTACATAAGCTACGGCGTCGCCGCCACTCATGGATGTGGTCAGTTATATGAGTGGCGGTGTTCTAACGGCAGGATAGCAGGATCTCCACCCCCTCGTCATATCTGACGGGGAATTGGAAATACTGTAGGAACATGAAAGCTAAGGAGTTAAAATTAGGGTACTTGGATTGTGGTAGCTCAATGTACCATTTGGACGTAGCACCTGTTAGGGTGCATTGGAATAGCCTCAGTCTGATAGAATCGTCTATGATGCTGTTTGACGAGCACCATAGATGGAATGTCATGATGTGATTTTGGGGACATTCCCCTGCTTTGCCTTCAAACTTAGGAATGTCTAATGGCAGCTTGGTTGGCATGGGTGGCCAGAACGCTTGGTAGCGGATGGGGTTGTTTGTTAAACGAGCCAAATTAGGCAAGTTAAGATGAGCCATGAAAGGCAGATTTGACCTGAGGTTGATGTGAGATGGGGCAATGATGGTGGTGGAGTTTGCAGGTGCATAATGCATCTGCACGACTGGGAGTACTTGCGGTGGCACCGTTGTGGATGGGCCAATGCCCCCAAGTGTGGTGGGAGGGATAGTGTGAGTGGGTTGGACATTGCCCCCATGTATGATAGTAGGGGCAATGTAAGTGGAAGGTTTGTTGCCCCCCTATGTGGCGGGAGGGGCAGTGTATGTGGAAGGGCCACTACCCCCATGTGTTGCAGATGGGCCAGCTTGGCTGGTCACTATAGGTGGTGGCAACTGACTGATGACAGTTTGCATGACTATGCTTGGGCCACCTGCAGAGTTGTTGGTGATAGGTTTTGGTGTGGACATGGGTCCACTTGCTATGGTTATGCCGGAAAATGGATCCATATTTGCACCAACCATGGGGCTTGATGGTGCAGTATGGAGGTCTGGTTCAGACTGATATGGGTCTGAATCTGAATCAGAAGCTGTATGGTCTTCTGATGGTGTGAGAGGTCATTGAGTACGGTTTCGACGGTGTCAGTTTAATGTCCTGAATGGTGGTGGTTCGCCTCTTGGGCATGAGGAAGAGCGTGGGGGATCAATTGTGTTAGATGCTTATCAAACTGGTGGGAATGATGTTTGGACCCCGGTTTCAATGGTTTCCTATTGGTTGTAGGTGGTCACTCAGCCACCAAGACTGCCAGAAGACAACACTTGGCTTTTTCCTCATGGGTGTTTCTACTCAATCGGTGGGGGTCGTCGCCCGTTTCGCTTGGCAATTCCTCTCAGCGGCCAGCTACTTTGGGGTTCCCATGGTACTCCTCACAATAAGTTTCTGGGTAGAGCCCAAGTACTTCCCACGGTTGAAGCAGTCAGGGACTTATGTCCTCAAAGACTGCAGATTGTTTGAAATTAGTGTAAATTGATAAATTTTAAGGCTCTCTCAACGTCATGAACTGAGTTGGATTGATTACGTGGTATGGTGTATTTGTTTTTTCTGTCTCTCTGTTATTTGGTGGCTGCAAATGGTTTATGAATTCATCATATTGTGGTAGAGTTAATGTCATTGTCTGTGCAAGCAGTGAATAATCAGAAATTTGTAAATAGATACATTTTTTACCCTGAATGTTTGATGGCCTAACTAGATGACTACCTTACACCTATATTCCTCTTTGACCAAGAGAAGGTGCTGGGATCTCAACACAATGGGACTAAGCCCATCCGTAGATCCATAGGTCACCCCCCGGATGCAAGGTTGGTCAACAAGGAGGACGCTTAGCGCCGTGAGAAGCCCTCCTTCTCTACCCCCTCTATCTCCCAGGTCATCCGTTTTTAATGGTTTAGAACAATATTTAGTGAAGGGCCTAAAACTATATGAATTGTGCCCTTCGTCGTATCCCAAAATACCCCAATGGTGATGACTGGGTAGAGGAGGAAGGGTAAGCAAGACTATTAATTTTATGTTAATTTTAGTTAAGCTACATTCATTTAAGCCATTAAAATTTACTTTGAATTTACACTTTGTTTGTTGATGCAATTACAGTAAATTGAAACATAACATAAATTGAACTACTGTGCTGGACAGAGGTGGCTGAGCCGCACTCACGGTCCCTATTAAATTGAAATTTAACCTTTGATTGACAGACCACACATTTCAGGTCAAATTTAGCGAGGGGGTCACAAATTTTTTCCAGAAACAAGCGAGGGTGTCGCACAGATTTCACAGACAGAAGCAGTCTGTGTTTCTGAGTGAAGTTGCACCTTTCAGGGGTTTAAGGGCGACCTGGTCGCGCCTGTTAGGCCTAAAAGAGCAACCTCATCCCCTATTCAGGCCCGATAACTACGACTTGCTTTGGAATTGGGGTTCTTCTGATCCTGAGTCACATCCGGCCGACAGTAACCTATACTGTGGCCAAACAAACACAGATTTGCCTTGCAGAGGCTTCAGCAACAATAAAAACTGAGATTAAACAAGATTTAACCTAGATTTGACAAGAAATTTTAAAAACTAAGGCATAAACTGAAAAAACTTGAAATTTTAAAAATCTGAACCAGGGATCCTGTGGGATCGACCTGGTATGGTCGCCAGTTCTGTAGCAAGGATTTCTCCTTGCAATAAGGGCAAGAATGGCTCCCTTCTGTCTATAGGACAAAAGGGTAGGTTCCTGCGTGTGAAAATGCAGAAAAGAAAAATAGAATAGACAGAAAGCAAAGAACAAGAAAGAATGGACATGAGCCCCTCTGCAAACAAGGTTAGGGCTTCGCCTTAGCAACCTGCAAACAACTATTAAACCGAAATAAACTTGCAAAACATGTTAGAGATCAAACCTGCAAACAAATAATGGTCAGAAAACAACTAAGCTATCAAATAAAACACATAAATAAAACTAGGTTATACCTCTCATTTGGTGAAATGGGCCACCATGCCCTAGCTGGAAGAAGCACCTCTCTATCTCACTCAACAATGGAGGAGCTATGGCTCAATGTGGAAGATGAGTGGAAGAGAGGGGGATGTGGGTGGCTTGAGAGACAAAGAGGTCTCAAGGCATCCACAGGCAGCATAATAGTATGCAAAGGAAGAGTTGTTTGAGAGTGACCCCCCACCCTCCTTTTATAGCTTTTTTGGGGATTTTTAGGGTTTTAAGCCCTTGGTAAGGGTTTTAGCCCCTTTTTGGGGCTTTTAGCTCCTTCCGCCCTAAGTTTAGCTCCTTTTAGGGTTTTAGCCCTTTTTTAGGGGCTTTAGCTCATGGGAGAGTATTTTAGGCTCATTTTTTTTTATTTTTAAGCCATTTTCTTCATTCTTAAGCCTTTTTTAGGGTGTGGGGGTCTAATGGAGTGATATGAGGGTCGTGAAAGGGTGTCCTTGGGTGGTGTAGGCCATGTAGAGCCGAGTGAGGGATTTTTTGGGTTAACAACAGGTACAACTAAAAGAGTAACATTTACTCAAGATGATGTGGAGATCTCATAAATCTCTATAGTCCAAGTTGTTGCAGTGGGTTTTGGTGACCATGATTCGAGAATGTATAAGTTCTCTCACTTCCTCCCCTACTTCGAACGGAATGCACTTCTGTCACATGCCAATGACACCAAGAAATTTTGGCATGAGAGGTATGGACACCTCAACTATAGGTATCTCCAAGCACTAAGCAAGAAAATCATGGTTGAAGGGCTTCCTACCATCAGGTTTTCCAAAGGCTCTTGCAAAGGGTGCATAGTGAAGAAACATGATGAGCGCAAATATGACAAAGGGAAGGCTAGGAGGGTTGTTTAACTGCTTCATCTGATCCATTCCGATCTGATAGGGCCTCTTCCCACACCATCATATGGGAATTCAAGGTATGTGTTGACTTTTATAGATGATTTCTCAAAGTGTTGTTGGGTGTATTTCCTCAAACAAAACGCTGAAGTTTTTGGGACTTTCAAAGTGTTCAAAGCTTTAGTTGAGGATGCAAGTGGGAATAAAATGAAGGTTCTTAGGACTGAAAATGGAAAGGAGTATATCAACAAGAAATTACAACAGATATGTCATGATAATGGCATTCAGATGCAACATTTTGTCCCCTACACACCACAAAAAATGATGTTGCAAAGCACAAGAATAGAGCCCCGAAAGAGATGGAAACATGCATGATGGAGGAAAAGGATTTGTCACTTAAACTATGGGTTGAAGCCATCAATTGTGCTTCCTATGTTCATAATAGAGCTCCACATGAAGTATTGGAAGACAAATCTCCATTTGATGCTTGGAGTGGTCACAAGCCCAATGTTTCTCATTTCAGGGTTTTTGGCTCAAAGGCTTGGGCTAGAATTCCTCTCGAGAAGAGAAAGGCCTTGCAACCTCAAAGAAAGGAGTCCATTATGGTTGGATATGTTGAAGATGTAAAGGGATACAAGCTCTTTGATCCATTATCTAAGAAAACATTCATTGAAAGGAGTGTACAGTTCAAAGAAGAGCCTATGCATGAGATCGAACTAGTCCAAGGGGATTGCTCAGATCCTCCACTCCATGATGATGTAAATGATAATTCTTCCTCCGATTTTTGTGATTTTGATATTGATGATGATGATGATGACATGCATTTAGATCATGACTCACCCATTCATCCAAATTAGGTTGAGAAAATCATACAAGCAGTTGGAGATCTTGTTGGAGATCCACTAGACTCTAGGAAGACTGGATCTCAATTTCACAATGCTTTCTCCACTTGTGAACTGAATCTTGCAGAGAGATGCTTTATGATGGTTGGATTTGACCCTCAGACATATCAGGAAGCATCACTTGACCCAAGATGGAAAACACCCATGCAATAGGAGTTCATGTCTTTGTAAGCTAATGAAACTTGGGAGTTGGTTCCTCTACCTTCAAAGAGGAAACTAGTGCAATGCAAGTGGGTATATGGGACCAAGGTGGCTGCAGATGGTTTGGATATTAAGTACAAGGCTAGGTTGGTTTCCAAAGGCTTCTCTCAAGTCCAAGGAGTGGACTATCCAGAGACAGTTACAGCGATTGCAAAGATGGACTCATGCAGGCTAGTTTTGGCCATTACTACATCTAAGAGATGGGAAGTTCACCACATGGATGTGAAGAGTGCTTTCTTCAGGGTGATTTTCATGAGGAGATTTATATGAAGCAACTTGAAGGTTTCATTCATGATACATCACTTGTATGCAGGTTGAATAAGTCTCTCTATGGCCTCAAGCAAGCCCTCGGGGCTTGGAATGCTAAAATGGACAACTTTCTTCTTTCACTAGGCTTTGAGCGATGCAAATATGATCCTAATGTATACTTGCAGCATGTTGGTGATTTATTGTAGGTCATAGTGATGTATGTTGATGATATTTTGATCACTGGAAGTTGCATTGATGATATAGGTTCAATAAAGTCCTCTTTGCATAGTGAGTTTTCTATGACAGACCTTGGATTGTTGAAACAATTTCTTGACTTGGAGATTGAGCAATCTAATGCAAGGATCAAGGTCAACCAATCAAAGTACATTGCAGACCTATTATTGTTCAAGATGGTTGAATGTGAGGCAGTCAAGTTCCCATTCCTTTCAGGAGTGAAACTAAGTGAATTTGGTTCATCTCCATTGGTGGACAGCTCGTTGTATAGGAAATTAGTTGGGAGCTTGTTGTATCTCACACACTCTCGACCTGGTTTGGCTTATGCATCAGGTGCTGTTGCAAGATATATGCAATAGCGTCATGAGATCCATTGGAAGGTTGCAAAAATGATCTTTCATTATGTGCAAGGAACCAAAGACTTCGGGGTACACTATGCTGCTAGTTTTTCACTAGAACTAGTTAGATTTACTGATTTTGATTGGGCTAGAGTTTCCATTGACATAAAGTCCACTTTAGGTTATGTCTTCATGCTTGCACATGGTTCCATATGTTGTTCAAGCAAGAAACAACACACTATATCCCTTTCATCACTTGAGGCTGAGTACAGAGGAGCAGTGAATGCAGGTACACAATGTGTGTGGTTGCAAGGTATTCTTGGAGAAATTAGAGTTGCATTTGATTCACCCACAGCCATTTGGTTTGACAATCAAAGTGCAATCAAGATTTCCACTGATCCAATGCAGAGACAGAGGACCAAGCACATAGAGATACACATGCACTACATTAGGAGCTTGGTGCATGAGGAGGTGATATTGTTGTAGTATTGCCCATCTACAAAGCAAACCGCTGACATTTTTACCAAGAGCTTCACAGAGAAGACATTCACCTATTCGAGATCACTTCTTGGAGTGGGTGACACATGGTGATCACTGATATTCACTATTAGATTTAGCTCCATGTCCATTTTTTAGGGGAGGTTTTGTTCCCATGAGGTTTTCCCCCTTACCTTGGTTATATGGACAAATAAATTGTTGTAAGAGGTGGCTTGAGCCTTAGTTTCCAAGGCCTCAATATTGAGATGTATTTACACCAAGTCAGGCTTAAGGGGGGGTGTTAGAGCATTATACCACCTTAGTACCATGGTCATACACCTAGGACACATTTTCATTTGTTTTATACTTATGCTATATGGTCCAAAACTAGGTTGTGTCGATCAAGTAAGGTCCTTTTGGTGTTTTGGACTCATTAATGCACCTAGGCGCCCATATTTGACCATTCTGGTTACACATGTGCTCTCATTTATGTCTGTTTAGTCCTCGGTGCGCTCCCACTCCATAAAACAGTGAAACTAGTTGACTAAAGGTGCCCATGCATGATATTTGAGTGTTTTTTTTGGCTTTTGGACCATTTATTGATGTGTTTTCTCTTATTGTATAATAATGATGTTCCAGGCATATATACATACTGGACAATGATAATAAACTTAGTTATTGGCACCATTTCTATGTGTTAATTTCACTCTTTTCACTGTTTTTCTGCATAATTTGTGAATATCTTGAGTTGTGAGAATTCCTTTAGCTCCTAGATCTTGTTGTGAATAAGATTTTCACACTGTGTACATGCAACAATCTTATCTTTCATTTCCATCTCACAAGAATTTTAATTTGAAGACGTCTAAAAATTCGACAATTTGAACGAGAAAAACAATTTTTGCTAAAATTCCATTTTTTTTTTAGTTTTGTAAAATCTAAAGTTAACTATATTTTAATGACAATTTTAATGGTATAAATAAATTCAACACCCCAATTAATTCCAATTGTAACCTAAATTTTGGAAAATTCAAACTAGATTTAATCAAAATCAAATTTGTGCCCAAACACACACCTATTTTGATTACTCGTTTTAATTTTTGTATAATTTTGTCATCGGACATGTCAGAAATATTTGACCATTCAGATATGCCACGTTGGAGATTGCCAATTCAAACACTCGAGCTCTAAGGTGCTGACCGCCATTCTACAAGACACGCCACGTCAAGAGACAGCGGGAGTAATTATTCCTCTTATTATTCCTCGTATTGTTGCCCTGCGCACACGATCCTCTTCAGGGCAGGGTTTAGCTTTGGACAATGTCGATCCCAACGGTGCCGTTTTCTCTGACGTTGCTGGTGCGGTTCGCAGGCATTCTGGCCGCCATTCTGGTGCTCACTTGGGTTCAGCACTTCCGCGGAGGAATGGCGCTCATCTCCGACGACAAAGACCTCATCTTTAATGTAAACTCTTCCACCTTTCTATTTTCGACACCGCCTTCCATTGTCCCCGTTGAGTCGGGCTAAACCTAATTTTCATATTTATGTAGATTAATGGGAATATATTCGCGATTGCTGGATTGATGATCATTTTCTCTAAATTTTCAACCCTTACATAGATATATGTTACTGTAATTTTCAACCCTTGGCTGATACAATGGAATCTTAACACAGAGATATGGAATGAGCTAAACTCTAATGAGCTAAACTCTAGACTATTTGCATTTTTTTGGGTTATTTTCTCGAATTTGGTGATGAAAAAATCACAATTATTGAGATTTAAGTGGTTGGAATTGCACTTTTGATTGGAATAATGGATTTTTGATTGGGATAATGGATTTAGTAACCTCAACTACCCTTGAAGCACCTAATTTCGCAATTTCAGCAATCCAATTTCAACAATTTTAACCCTATTTTAACTGAAATTTAACTAAAAATATCACTGAAATCTGAGTGTAAATGCAAATCCTCTAGAGTTTAGCTTACTCTTAGAAATATGTCATTGTGGAGATAACCTAGAATCTTAACACAGAGATATGCCACCGTGGAGATAGCCTGGAATCTTAATATAAAGATATCGCACTATGGAGATAGGCTGGAATATTATCTTGGATAGATAACAACCACAACCCAATGACGAATGATGATCCACAAGGTATATGTTGAAAGTCTGGATGATGTTATTATTAAAAGGTAAATGCCTTGGCTATTTTATTATATTTGTTACATTCAGGGTAAATTGGATTTTTCAATTCTCAAGCCCTACATATTAAAAGCTCAATATGTCACTTTATGGAATTGATTCTTTATAGAAGGATGACACTCATTTTTCACAACCACCCAGATAGACCAAGTTGACATATATACCACCCGTTCTAGACCCAATTGACATATATGTCTTCTCTCTATAGAATATACCACCCGTTCTAGACCCAATTGACATATATGTCTTTCTCTTTTTTATATATATATATATTTTGACCCTAGGTGATGTTTTCTGGAATGACCGACTTCAACGACGGTTGGGAATTGCACCTTATCAGTTCACCATTGCATTTAACCTTTTACAGGCTAATTACATGTTCAATCTACATTAACTGTGAATAATACAGAATCACAAGCAATTCTGAGAATCTAAAGCACCAATCTATAGGGTATTTCTAAACTGCAATCTATGTAGCAGTGAGTTTTTGGTCACTTATTTTGCCGCACTCCCATAGGTAACAGTAGACTATTCTCAAGTGATCAGCTCCGGCCTTTTTCAGGATCAAAGTCACACAACTCAGCAAACCCAAAATGGACTCAGGGACTTGGCAAAATTCGGCAATAACTCAGGTCACTAAAATCAGGGAACATACACCCAAAAAACGAATCAGAGAACATACACCCAAAAAACGAGAGAATGAAACCAAGCAAACTAATTGATCAAAATCCAGTCTGATTTATTTTGTCTAGGACTTTGGACTTGGCTTGCCAGCTTGGAGAGCAAAAGTCAACTTGGGAGTACTCACAGAGTTAGAAAGAGTACTGTTTCTATGGTCAGGATGTTACAGGAACAAGTTAGAAGCCTTTACAGAGTACTGTTTTTGGGTATCTGAATCCTCTGACATGCCATTGATTGGACATGCTGGACTTGTGAGGTACTTATTGTTTGAACACATCTTATATGTGTTATGCCAACAAACTGGAATTTACCTAATCTCATCAATGAGATGGTTCACCTGCCATGCATTGTGATATTCTCTGCATTTGCAAGATTTTGAGATTTTGAAAGTGAGTGCAAACCTTAGATTTCCTAGGTGTGACTTTACAAACCTTCAATTTGCTAGGCAATGCCAATTAATCCATTAGATCCACACGCTGCTTCTTTTGGGCTTCACTCTTGTTAGATAAAACAAGCAAAACAACGTGATTCAATGACTAGCTACATCTGATCAAAGATTCTTAGTGCCGACAAATCAACTACGGATTACCTTCTTTTATTCAAGCACAATCACCTTTTAATGCACACTGGTTAATGTTAAAGTAATATTTGTGGAAACTTGTTCCTCATTAGTTTCAGCATTTGTTGAATCACTGACAAGATTTTTGAATATTTTCCTGTATGACATACTTTCTTTGGGTTGGAGTGAATTCGTAAGTTCTGTAACCAGATAAATGACTAGGCCCCAAGTCTAGAATTCTCTCCAAACATACAATATTTCACAGAAAGCTGGAAAATGACAAAAGGAAAGTCCTCTGCTTCTGCTTAATACTATTTTGTTGATTTTGGTGCACAAACATGGCTTTATGTTAACTAGTTTACCATAAATTCAAAAATCAACTTCTAACAAATAGGATAAAGATTTACAGAAATAACTGTGAGTAGGTGCATTATCTGCCTTAACTAAACTATTCGATTGTAAACAAGCAAGGCTTCACTTATGATGTTGACATGCCAAAAGTGAATAACTTTAACGCCAAAGTAAATGGTTTTTTCTTTGTATCTTAATGCCTTAGTGTTAAATTGCTTTGTGACATCAAACATCCCTTATAGCTTTAAGTGTTGAATTTTTGAGCATCATACAAGGTAGGAGATGAAGGAATAGAAGAACTAGTTATGCACCTCTCTTATTGTTTTCCAATCATTTTTATTACAGGCATGGTTGCGAAAGGATAGGCAACTGTAAACCTCTCTAACTCCCTTTGAAGTTTGACCCATGTGTACACTCTGCCTAAACTATGTGTCCATTATTGATGTGATTCAATAATTGTGACGTAACAAGTTAACACAAACATTAACATTAGTGAATTGAGCACTATGTCGTTATACTTCTATTTCTCTTCTTGTATTCCTTTGTTTTTTCTCTTACCTTATTACTCGACACCTCCTATTATCCCTGTTTTTGTCATATTTTCGGCATTTTGCCTAGAAAGTTCGTGGTCTGCAACTGTTGCATGCCAACAATAGTATGCCTCAGTTGTAAAAGCCCTTGCAAACTATTTTCAGCACTCTTTCCTTCAAGGAATAATATCTAGAGTGATCGTTTTTCTCATGGCTTTAATTGATCCACTATGTGCTACTGCTTACAGCCTTGTGCTCTGAGCTAATTCCATTCATCACAAATAGTTGCAAACCCAACATATCCTGGAGTCATTAAGTGATGTTGTACTGCACCTATTTGCTAGAGTTTTACCTGGTTACTCAGTTATTGTTCTCCTTTAGTAGGCATGGTGCATTCAGCAGATCTGCATGCCAGTATGGATGAGAGCACAGCAGCAGCAAGAGCCTGTTGAAGAGGCAAAGTTATGTAGGCAGAGTTTGTAACAAATTTAAATATAAATGTAATATTAATAATAACTACAATAATAATAATACATAATATTAGGAACTAAATAAATAAATTGATTATCATTAAATGAACAGTCAAAGGACATATCTATTCACTCGTGACCAGTCAATGCTTATAAAGTATACCATCACGAGGATAATTGTATCATTTATCATTCAATCAATAATTCTTATTCAATATAATTCACATAATTTCTGTTCATGCAGTGCTTCCACTACATTGGTAACAGAGCCATCATTTTTTTGTTATTTTTGTATAGTGTCATTCAACCATAAATTATGTCAGTACACTATCTATGGTAGATGTTTGGTAGCTTGGATAAGTATTTCCATGGGGTGGTGTCTTACACATGGGAATCGTTCCCATGATCTCGGGTACTTAGAAGTTTCACTTTAATTAAAGGAGTTATTTTTTTTGTAAGCAGCAGTAGAGATTCATATTCATAATAACAAAAGAAGTGTACAGAGCATCAAAAGCTTGCTACGGGGGATTTAAACTAACAGACCACCTGCCCAATCTGTCCAAAATATTGGAGTTGGGGTTTTCAGAGAAATGGGAAAGTCTGCTCTTTCTAGAGCTATATACTTCGACTGACATATTACAAATTAAAAACTGACTGTAGACAGGCTTGAAAATTACAAATTTTAAAAACAAGGAGACCCAAAAAACTGCGAGTCGCAGAGGGAACCAGAGATGATAATGGAGCATCTATGATGTTGCATCTCTCGCAAAGAAGTCCGGTGTTTCCTCCAGGATCGGGCAGGGTTGATAATCTTCCGCTGGATTCTGAGGTTGCATCTCCAATATCGACTGAGCAACAATGACGTCGGTTGGAGCCTTGTGGCCACGCTTAACAGGCGTAGCGCTTCTCGTATCTCCCCTATGTTCCTGCAACAGACTAGGAGAATTTCCTGTCGCTGCAAGGTCTCACCACCGTTCCCACGCTGGTCCTTGTTTCCATCATCGTTCGCGTCAATGTTGAAAAAGTCGGCATCGGCAAAAAGTCGACAAGGGTCCCGAACACAACTTTTCGCCAACATCGGCGAAAAAATCGGCAAAGGTCAGCAAACATTAAAAAATACAAAATACATTCATTTTTTTTCAAAATTTTAAACATTTAAAGCAACAATAACATTAGATAAACACATTGGAACATAAATATGGAGAAAGCACTGATATATATCATCATCATGTAGTCATGCCAAATGTAATGATACATCAAAGTCGATACTATATCATGAAACCAGTGTTTTAAAAACCAGCCGAGTCCGAGTTGGCCGAGTTGGCCGAGTTGACCCCCGGTTGAGCTGACTCGGCCTGCAACTCGGCTCGGGTGGCCGATTTATACTTAGTTGGTTGAGTTAGGTCCGAGTCGGTCGAGTTAGGGTCCAAGTTGGTCGAGTCGGCCGAGTTGACCGAGTTGCAACCCGAGTCAGCCGAGTCAGCAATGGCAGACACCCACAAGAATGCAGATTCCAAAATAGCATGTTTATTTTTTATTTTTAAGATTTTTCTTATTCTAACCATAACCTGAGGCTATAAGATGACCCCCTGCCCCTCTATTTGCCTCACACTTTTGCTGTAAGATGTTTGTGAGCATTTGGCATTATTGTTGTTTGGATTCATGGAGGCTTGGAGGAGCGTCCAACAGTGAAGAACAATCAACATGATTGGAGGAGTTGGACTGTTGGAGACTGGTTTTCCGTTACCTAGATGTATTTTAGCTTCCAGCTAGCCATTGTTTCTTTTTTCTCATTAAATTGACAAATATTAGTCCCGTTTTCTATTGTTTGCTGCCAAAATAATAAGATTTTTTTCTTTTTTCTCTGCATGTTTAGATTTGCTTTGCATTTAGATTCTAGATTGGCCCCAAAAGGAAAAGATCAGGCATGGATTCATGCTGATGTCATTGAAGGGAAAATGTATTGCAAGTGTTGCAAGACATGGATTAAAGGAGGGGGCATTAATAGATTTAAACAACAGTTGGCTGTTGTTAGAGGAAATATTGCCCCATGGGAAACTGATTTAGAGTTTATTGGTGAAATTAGGTTGGAGTTGCAACAATAGTTTGCTGAATTTGAAGAGGAGAAGGCTAAACAAAAAGAGATGTATGGTCATTGACATATGATGTAGTGGCATCATAGCATGTTGTTGTTTGGACTCTACAAGCCATTTAGGCCTCATTGATTATGCTTTTGTTCAAGATATGTATTGCATAGTACACTCGATGCCATTTTGATATATTCACACTTATATGGTATATGCATGAGTAGACGTTCGATATTTTGTCTCTAATGCTTTGCAAGCATGGATTAAAATCTTTAAAATATTGTTTTTCTTTAAAATTTAATATTTTATGTATTTTTTGAGTATTTCGAGTCATTAAATTCAAATTGACCGAGTCATTACCGATTCCGAGTCCGAGTTGACCCTTGACCGATTCTGAGTCTGAGTTCGAGTTTTAGAACATTGCATGAAACATCTTAGTTGTCCAATCAAGGACTCAGAAGTGGATAACCAATACAACATGACATCACATATAAAAATGTATTCGAGGAAAACTAGCATCTAGCTATCTAATATCAATGCTCTCTTCCTGAGTTTTCCATTCATACTTCATATTTTTCCCTACTCCAATGATTAGGTTTATATACGGTTTTCATAAATGCTTTTTATTTGTCCCTCCATCTTATGACTTAAACCTAATTTTTGAAAGGTATATTTTATTGATTTGGTTGTCAGCGATTAAACGTATTTCTTGTTTTGTATTGGTGATAAATCATAGATGTATTTTTCATTCCTCCCAAATTGAATTTCCGACACGAGCCTCACATTTAGCCCTTAACTCATCTAGCACTTGAAACATTGCTCTTTTTTTCCTACAATGTGCTATGATGATCACTCAAAATATGTTTGCTCAAAAAATTCCCTAATAGTGAAAAAAACAATTCAATTACTGTTGTGATCTTTGATAAGTGGATACATATTTTGTATAGATTATCCTTGCATGGTTTGATCTTCAAATACAACAAAGTTTTGAAATATTTATACGGTAGAGGAAAGGTGTTAGTATACAACAAAATGGCTAAAATGACAAATTTTCCAAAAATTTGCCATTTTAGCCATTTTAGCAAAAATGGAAATTTTTTGGAAAAATTTGGGAAAAGTCGGGACTTGCAATTTTTAGCCTTTGCGACTTTTTGAAAAGTTAAAAAGTCGCGATTTTTTTCAGCCGATTTTTTGGCTTGGGAAAAAATCGTGACTTTTTAAAAAGTCGGCGATTTTTCGAAGAGTTTTTCAACACTAGTCCGTGTTGCCTGGACTGGGAAACACTGAATAGTGCCTCAAGTTAAAATTTGCTTCCAGGCCGTTGAGTTGCGTAGCAGTCTGATTGATACAGGTGTGCATGCATTGGGCCAAATTCCTGGCACCATTCCATTTGATAGTCATGCCCTCCATCAACAACCCCAACATATTTTTAATCATCCAATAATGATTGATTCTACCACCGCTTCTTCCGGATGCAAGATGATCAGAGACCGCCTTGGATTCCCACTCGTCGATTATACATCTAACTGGTATGGATACCTGCGCTACAAAACCATCAGTATCCCCAAGGTTTGCCTTACGACGACCACCTCCTTGACCTGTGCTGCCTCTACGCAAAGTGCTGCATTGCTTGGGTATCTTCTTCTTCGACTCTGCAGGTAGGCTCACAGAGGAACGACTACAGAGCAGAAGCAAGAAAACAAGAACGCCGGTAGAATGGAGGTTAGCAGGCGTCATAGTTTGAAGCTACGCTGTGGGGAATTGCACCTCCTCCCTCGAATTGCTCTCGATTCGCACTCCGGGAGGAATCAATGAGGAATCGCTCTCGAAATTGCGATGCCTCATCGATTCCTCCCTGGAGCGTTTTTAGGAATCGCGATTCCAGGGAAAAAAAGGCTCCTTGCCCAATTCAGAATCGTTGAGGGAGTGACACTCCCGGAGCGATTCCTCATCTTTCCTTGAGTGATTCCAGGCCAAAAAAAACGCTCCTGAAAATGCTCCTTGAGCGATTCTGCGCGCTAGGGAATTTTTTTCCCTATTTTCTCTTTTTTGCAGAAAAAATAAAAATTTAGTGACTGGCTAAGGCTTAATTAGTCTTAATAAACACTATTGGACTCCATTTGGACTCATTCTATTCCTCATTTGCTTGTTTTCATTTATCTTGCTAGGGCTTTGAGTGGTTTTGCTTGTTATTTGAGAGCAAATTTGTAGGAGCTTGGAAGTGAGATTGAAGGGGAGATTGAAAGCTTCTATTTGTGAGAGCTTAGAAGGAAGATTGAAGGCTTCCATAGAGACATTCAACCATCCTCTTGAAGAGCTAAAGAGGTAGGCTCTAAAAACCAAATCTTTGTTTGTTTTTGAAAAAATATTTCACTGTGTTAAAATTGTATGTGTTTTTTTCCGACTCTTTTCTATTTCTCCTTCTCCATCATTTTATTGTAGGTAAGAAGTGATTCTCATATTGAATCAACAAGCATGATGGGTATCTGGTTTTTATTTTTGGTTTCGATTCTTCTCATGATGGTGGTGGTGGGAAGTAGATTTGGTGGTGGCAATGATGAGGATGAAGAGATAGGGAGTGGCACATACCATGGAGAGGAGGAGGAAGAGGGAGAGGAGGAGGAGGAGGAGATTGAGAGTGATGAGGGGCAAAAACAAAAAGACACAACACCTTTTTGGAAGTATGTGACAAGGCTTGAGGGAAGGAGAGGGGGTGGAACCACAAAGTTTACATGCCTCCATTGTAATAAAACTTACATAGGTTCATATACCCGTGTGAGAAAGCATTTGTGTGGGTTTATGCCATGTGATCAAGGTAAGGCTACTGGAGTCAAAACATGTGACAAAGTGTCAGCTAAAGAAAGAAACAAATATAGGATGGAAGAAGAGGCCGCTCAAAACAATTCCAAGAGATCAGGGGTCGAATCTAAATCCCCATAGAGAATGTTTAGTAGTGGATCTGGATCATCATCCACCCATACTAGTGGATTCTCGCCTATGCGAAAAACATTATCAGATTTCCTTGACATTGGTTGCAGAGATGATGTGGATTCAAAAATTTATAGGTTTCTCTATGCATGTATGTGGTGTGCCATTTAATATTCTTCGCTCACCCTATTGACATGAAATGGTACAAGCCATCAATGGTGCCCCTGAAGGATATAGGAGCCCTGGATATGACAAAGCTAGAACCGTGGGACTTGACAAGGAAAGAGCCAAAATCAATAGTGCTATAGGAAAGTTTACAAATGATTGGTCAAACTATGGGGTATCCATTGTATTTGATGGGTGGACAAATGTTAAAGGCAAGCCATTGATAAATATTCTTGGTGTGTCTGCTAGTGGTGCGGTCTTCCTTTCAGCTCATGACTACTCAGATCGCTACAAGACTGGTATTAATATTGCACAACCTTTACTTGAAACCATTCAAACGATTGGGCCATACAATGTCATTCAAGTCATCACAGATAATGCTGCTAATTGCAAGGCAATAGGAGCAATCATTGAGGATAAGTATCCCAACATATTTTGGTCAGGGTGTTTGGTTCACATGAACCTTTTGATGCATGATATTGTTAAGATGAAGGACCCTAGTTACCGATGGATTGCTGCCTTGTACAAGAGAGGTAAGAAAATGATAAAATTTATCACCAATCATAGCATGGCCCACCACATTTTTCACAATCACTCTAGGTGGAGCTATTGAAGATTGCGAAGACTAGATTTGCTAGCTACTACCTCACCTTCAGGAGGCTTTTGAAGGTAAGAGAGGCATTGGCTAGTATGGTCTCAAGTGATTCATGGCAGGGATTGAAAGACAGAGCTGCAAGCACATCTGATAGACATGAGTTTCAGGAGGTGGAGGACATCGTTCTTGATGGTCAGTTCTGGCCACATGTTAAATATGTTCTATAGTTCACCAAGCTCGTTTATAATATGATTCATTTTGCAGATACAGATCAGCTGGTGATTGGGGAGGTGTATGAGCAAATGGATAGCATGCTTGGTCATATCAAAGACATTGTTGAGCAAACAGATGAAATCTTGTATGGCCATATTCATAAACATGTGGTCAAAAGGTGGGATAATTTGAATGTTCCACTCCATGCCCTTGCATATGTCTTTACTCCAAAATATTATTCTCCATCTTGGTTGACCCAACCTGCACCTGGCAGCGGAGTTAGGTAAAGACCACACACAGATCCAGAGGTGCAAAATGGGTATATGCTTGCATTAGACAAGCTGGTCCCTGATGAGGAGGAGTATGCTCAAGTACGGAGTGAATTGAGCCAATACATTACTGAACATGGAGTCTTTGGTACCTTGCATGCAATCAAAGATCGAGAGAGGTTGGATCCTATCCGTTGGTGGAACATGTATGGCAGTGGTGCCACATATTTGCATAATTTAGTGGTGAGGGTGCTTTCACAGGTTGTCAATAGTTATTCTGCAGAGAGGTGTTGGAGCACCTACAACTTCATCCACAACATCAAGAGAAATAGTTTGAATATAGAACGGGTCAAAAGTT
Organism: Pseudotsuga menziesii; assembly: GCA_001517045.1. NCBI lineage: Eukaryota > Viridiplantae > Streptophyta > Pinopsida > Pinales > Pinaceae > Pseudotsuga > Pseudotsuga menziesii. Next base: position 198,458 of record LPNX010750686.1, read on the forward strand.
TGGTTTATGTGCACTACAACTTGAGGCTGTTGTCCCATTATTGTGAAGCGACCAAGAATGATAGAACTTTTTTGACTTGGGACAACAATCCAGAGGAGGCTAATGTGGAGGATGGAGCCATTGCATTAGAGCGCTTGGAGGATAAACTATTGGATGATCATGAGGGTGATCCGATTCATACATTAGAGATGCCACCCCCAACCCCCAACAGGTTTCTAAATGCAGGAGTTTTTCCTTTAGCTTCACAACGTTTGACAATACGTGGGGGCCATTCATCTTCTTCTCGTGTTCCATGATCACTTTCGGTAGCTCCTATTCCACCTAGAACATGAGAAAAAAAATTGGATGTTTCTCGTGGCAAGAGGAAAACTTAGTAGATTACTAGATAGTATCATAATACTTTGTATTTCATGTTTATTATGCCATATTTTGTAAACATTATGGCCTACTTTGAAGTTTGAAGTTTGAACTTTAAATTGTTGATTGCATCTTGATTCTTACCATCTTATGATCTTACAACTCTTTGGTATTGAATATGATATTATGATGCTTTGTTTCATTTCATGGTTGATGTTATCTGTTAGATTGTTAGAGTTTGTCGATGGAAAATATTAAATGTTGAAATTTGAAGGTTGATGTTGTTGATGATTGATCATTTGATGACAATGCTACAAGTCATAGCTCCTAGATGATTGATGTTATATGTGACATATGTATTGAATGGTTATATCTATGTTTTCTATAGCTAATTTGGCACAATGCATGTTTTTTTATTATATATGTATCAAAATATATTAAAATATGTATATATAAAAAACGCTCCCAAAACAGAATCTTTTGAAAATTTCGCTTTTTGCTCTCGCTCCCCACTCCCAACAACGTAGGTTTGTGGAGCTTTCATGCTAGATGTATGTTGTCGTTGGGGTTTTCTAGAGCTATTATGCCATGCATGTGAGGTCATTGAGCTACCTTGTGCTTGATTGGACCTTGCTACACCATTTGCACCCTAGTCGTTGGAACTTTGGACCTTTTATGGAGTTGCTTTGTCCACATGTGTGGGGTTTCTCCTTGATGTTGGATCTCATTGATGGCTTTGATCATGTTTTGATGGCGTGCCCTAGGTTGTTGGGCCTAGCTATTGAGCATTGGACCCTTATTCATGATAGCACCCTCTTTCTTTGGGTAGTTTTGTTGTTTTGAAAACCAGTTGATGGTATTTACTCAAGGGATTGTGGAGCACCCCCTTCTCTTAGGGATGTTTGTTGCTAGTTGCTCATTATTTAACCATTATTGACTAGTGTGCATTCCTTTTTTGAGGATCTTGTCAGTGTTTTGGTATTATTTTATTATTTTGGAGTATTCCTAGCCTAGATCTAGGGTTTTGGACAAAATATTATTATTTTATTGTACTATAAGTTGATTTTTTTCCTATATGAGAGACCTCTCTTCTCATTTTCATTGGTTGGTGATCTTGGAGAATAATACTATCTCACTTCTCTATCTTTGTCTCTTGGTGTCTTCACGAGGAGCTCAATTTGATGATTATACTTGAGGTAATTTGTCTAAGTTTATTCATTGTCTTTTCTATTTGCTAGTCCATTGAAGAGTAATATGCTACATGGTTTTTCATATGCTAATGTGTGTTGCATGTTGAGTTATTTGCTTCTTAGGAGAAATATCCAACATGTAACATAGGTGAGTGTGTGAGCTAGACAAGTGGATTGAAGACGCATGCATGGTTGCCAGTCTGTGATAAGTTTGGCAAGTGAGATCAAGGGTTTCCCACAGCCAAAGGATCAGGAAGGCTCTAGTCCTTTTTTCATTTCTCAAACATTAGTTTTTTGGAAAATCTCTTTAGTCTTAGGATAGAGTAGATAAAATTAGTAAGAAAAATCTAAAAAAAGTGAAATAAGTAAAAAAAAAATTACAAACATATTTTGCTCAGTTTTTTTGGAATTTTAGGAAACTTTTCTAAATTTTTCCTTTTATTTTTAGGGTAATTTTCAAATTTCCTGTAGTCTCATTTTTATGTTTCTGCAATTTTTTTGTTAATTTCTATCAACTTAAAAGTTAAAACCTTGAAAATTTCATATTTTAAAAGGTTTTACAAGTCTAAACTTCATTAAATAATTTTCTCGGCATATTTAATAAACTTCTATGAAGTTTTGATTGTTTATAGGGTCACCTACATCATAAAAGTAATTCTGGAAATTTCTGTTTACAATGGCCTAATGCATTAAATTTAGAACTAATGCTCCATATCATTTTTTGAAAATTTTCAAAGTTCAAATTTGAGTTTTAGAGGTCATTTTTCTTACTGTTTTGTCTTTAAAAATGACTTTAACAACAATACTTTAAATTAATAAATTCTGGAAATTTCCGAGTACATTGCTAAATGATATATTTCTTAAATGGCATGCTAAGTCAATTTCTGGAAATTTCTGATTTGCTGTTATAGATGAATAACAAGAAGTTAATGTCAATGGGATGCCAAATAAAATGCTTAGCCTGTAGCTTAAATATCTGAATATTGCTTGAACACTAAATTGTTTAATTTTCTAGATTATTCATGGTTATGAAAGTGCAATTTTTGAGCTCATTTTCTAGAAATTATATCAATATTTATTAATGCTCATGGACAGTGAATGTGGTGGTGACAAATCTACTAATTATAACATCTTAAGTTCGTGGAATTTGAAATAAGCCATTTTGGTTGAAGTGACACAAGTCCCTATAGCCCAAGTGGACAACCTAATAAAATCTGAGTGACATCCTTTTGCAGAGATATCTATCTCTGAAGGAGATGATGATTTGATTAAATAATTTCACAAGTTAGTCAAGTATAATTGTCACCGTTAATAATAGTGACTTGTGGATGATTTGGAGCAATGAGCCATTCACTTTATTCTTTATGGTACATTGCTGATTTTATTTATGCAAGCTATCTCTTTATGTCCATGAATCTTTTACTTTGAGCATTAATGGTTATGAAGCAATTTATCTTTTGATCATATTATATGCAATCTATTGAATTTATTTCTTGTGGGATGCTTAACTTGATTATGTACTTCTAGATCTCAGAAAAAGCTAAAGTTTAAACATCCTAAGGATCCTCTAAGCCTTAATAGGGAAGCCTCCCTTAGCCTAGAAGTGGTTTAAAACATGAAAACACTTAAAATTAACGTGACATTGGTGATAGTTTTCCATAGTTGCATGTCAAAACAGTAGTGGGTTGAGACTTTGCCACTAATAACCATAAATAATCTCAGATTGCTTGAATCGATCTACTTTGGATGATATTCAAAGTACTAAGAATGAATAGATCTAACAAAATTGAGTCTACTTATACTCTTCTTTGATATTGTAGATTCCAATTTATAATAAATAAGTAAAGAAAAAATTGAACTTTCCTTTAAATTTTGGACGGTTGAAAGAGAGAGTAGTGCTAAGGAGATGGGTAGTGGAGTTAATGAAGACCAACCCTGAGGGCTGTGCTTAAGTGATTACCGAAAGAAAAGGGTTGCTCCAGGCTAACCTTGGTCTTGTTGATGATTGGAGGAAACCTACAAAAATATAGCAAATGGGAGAAGAGATCTCCTCTTACTTTCTCTTTGGGGTTCAATCTACAGAGAGGGCATTAGTATAGCACAATCCTATTAATGTAAATATGCTAAAAATAATAACCTTTCTAATAGAATGACAATAAGATTTACAATGAGATCTAACTACTATACTTCTTATCCAATGGGGTAGTAGTACCCTTTCAATAGCCAAACAGAAGAAGAAAGAATAACAAAGCAAATGGTACAAGTTACCTCCAAGTTGAAACAAGAAGCAAGAGATAATCCACACAATGAAGAGTAGACCCTGCGATGATCTCCAAAGCCTTCCTTGATATTACATTGAAGCTCTCCAATAGAGAATGAATACAAAAAGTGCTCCAAGCAACAACCAATGACAAAAATGAGGAAAAAGCACTCCTTATATAGCTTGAGCAAGAGGGTTGCCCTTCCAAGTGTAAAAACTCAGACATGGGGAAGTGCACCAGCTTTAGGAGTCCTTTTCCATGTGTCAAAACTCATCTTCAAGAGAATGCACCACCTCTAGGAGTTCAGGAGATCAATAAAAGTGCACCCCCTTACAAAGATCCTATTCCCCCCAACAAAATCCATAAAGGAAGGATTTTGGGCCACAAAATTAGGGGAATATGTCCCCATAATCTATAAATTAGACATAAATCCCTCAAATTAGGTAAATTTGTCCCCATAATCCAAAAAACATGGGATAATGTCCCTAGGAGGTACACTAGGCATAATTTGAAGGTCTAAAGGGAGTCCAAATGGGGTTTACATCCCATTTAATAATGCTTTACAATAATTTGACATGATAATCACCCCAAGGGACCCTAGCCGACTCTAGAGTCTAAACATTGGTCCATGGTGATACACTATGACATGCATGATTTATAAAAGACCAAGGACTAAGAAACACCAAGACTAGGAAAAATGTATTATGGAGTGCTCATGTCTTTGAAGGTTACTGTCGAGTGAAAAGCTGTTGGACACAATGGCCACACTGAGAGGGGGGGTGAATCATTGTGTGAGCAAGTTTAAACCTTTTTACCTTCTTTTAATCAATCAAAGTATATCAATCATTATGTCATTAATTACATAATCAAATTCATCATGAGTCATAAGCACAATCATCACATAAAAAATACACAAGAATATTTGTAATTTTGATCTTTATTTTGTTGATTTTTCTGAGTAGCATCAAGTGCCATTCTCTTAGGAGAATGGGGACACCTGGTCCGAGACCACGGTGTAGACTCAACCCAGTTTTGAGTGACCATTCTGTTGAATGGTAGATATCTGGTCCTTGACCATGATATAGACCCAGCTCTGCTCTAGGTAGACTCAACCCAGTGTTGAGCGACCATTTTGTTGAATGGTAGACATCTGGTCCGGGACCACGATGTGCACCAGTCTAGTACTGGTAGACTCAACTTAGTTCTGAGTAGCCATTCTCTTGGAGAATGGAGGCGCTTGGTTTGTTACCAAGTATTTGACCTAGGGTCAAATTATGCAGCCCATGGTTGAGGCACCTGGTCTGTTACCAGGAAGGCACTGTAAGCCCTAGACTTGGTTTAGGCATGTGCGACACTCTGACCCTTGATCTATGGGCTTTGTGTACTTCTCCAAGGCTTAGCTGCCCTTGGTTAAGTTACCCTAGTACCAGATTTAGGTGTCACACAGAGTGTGAGATAAAAAAAATTAGTAACTCTCTTGGTTTATGAGGATGTAGTTTGAATGGAATCAAAAGACCACAGGTGATGACCACAGGGGCACTTGGAAAAAGGCTAAAAGCAAAAGTAAAAAATACATAAGGACTTTTGGACCACAGGTGAAGGTCAAAAATAAATAAGGACTTTTGGTAAAAGTAAAAAATACTTTAAAGGACTTTTTTGGTAAAAAGGTAAAAGTGAAATTAGGAAAGAATAAAATATTATTATTTTGTCTTTCCTAATTTTGGTCCACTTACAGGTGACTAAAGGCTATAAAAGAAGATNTTCTCACAGGTATAGCTGCTTCTTGTGAAGATCTTACAGGTTTGAAGAAGAAGTTAATGATTGTGCCCTAGCATGGATGAGTTTAGCTAGGGCATCATCATTCATGTGAATTTTAACCCTCATATAGGGTTTCATTCACCTTCAGTTATTCAGCTAGGGTTTCTGTCAAACCCTCATCTTCAGTCAAGGCAATCACCTTCAGCACTATTACAGTCTTCTCTATTTTCGGGCAATATTGGGAAGCTGTGTTTTTTTTTGTGGGCAACCCCCCTTCTTCCGTGGGCTGTCTAATTCTTTTGCTAGCAGCCCTTAGAGGGCATTGCCCTCTCAGCACCTCTGGGTAGCCTCTAGCAAGCATACCCGGGAGGGCTAGGGCCTTTTTGGCACCCTCGGGTAGCCCGTGAGGGTTGTCTTGGCCCAACAGGTCCTCAGGGTAGCTCGAAGGCAGACCCATGAGGGTCCTGTGGCAGCCGTAAGGCTGCCAGGCCTTCAACAGGCCCTCGGTCTAGTCCTTTAGGCCACAGGCCTAGACTGCTAGCCCTTTCGGGCAACAACAGGACTGTCAAAGAAGTTGTCGGGCAATAGACAGTTAAGCCGAGCATGGGCAGAAGAGGACGGGAAACTGATAGACAGGCCAGGCAGGGGTAGAAGAGGATGGGAAGCAGTACGGGCAGCTTGGGCAGCCATACAGCAGACGGGCAGGTAATTTCTGGCAGCCGTACAACAGATCGGGCAGCTCTGTGACAAATCTGGGCAGATTTGAGAATTTCGGGTAGCCTGCAAAATTTGTGGGCAGGAGAGAGAAAAGCTCTAATTCTGGAAAACCCCTTTTGGTAATTTTGATGTAAATTTGGATATTGGTCTTTTGTTTCTTTGGTTAACCCTATTGGGGTTTGTGGAGCTTTTTGAAGAATTTTAGTCATCTCATTTACGAGATGAGTTACTAATTTTTTTTGGGGTTTTTGTCCTTTAAAGGTTTCCCTAGTGAAAAACTCCTGTGTTCATTGTGCTGAATGGATGAATGTTATTTTACTGCACTTGTCATTTGTTTAAAAGTTAATCTGCAAATTTTTAAGTATTCATGCTAATGCTAAAATTCAACATATTTATGGTAATGGAAGACTACAATCAGCATACTTGTAATTTTGATCTTTATTTATGGTAATGGAATACTACAATCTTCTCGATTACAATCAACACCAACTAATGAAAAGAGCACCAACTCTTGTCACAGGACCCAACCTAGTTTTCTAAGTTCTTAGCTCCAACTGAGAAGGGTTTGAGGCGTCCAATCTTCAAGTGCAAGATTCCACTTGAAAGCTTGATGCCAATCTTTGATTGTCATCAATTTGCTGCTCAACCACTTCTGCTCATCAATGCTGTTGGTCATCTGCTCAATACTGCTGGTCTTCTGCTCATCAATCTCTTCAACACTGCTGGTCACTTTCAAGTCATCAAACATCAAGATCTGAACATGTCATCATCAAGGTCTGATAGGGTGTACATCATCATCAAGATCACCATCAACAATCATCAATCATGGAGTGTCATCATCATCATTAAAACATTTTCAAGGTGCACAAGGCATCATCAAATAGAGTTTCATTATCCACATATACAAGTGTACATCATCACCATAGGGTTTATATCATCTATAAGTATGCATAGTGTATGCATCATCATGTAGTATTAATAGGTAAACATTATGCATCATCTTCAACATATCATCCTCATAGTCAACAACATCATGTCATCAAGTATCATCAACACCTCTATTGACTTGATCAGACTTCAATTGTGCATACTATAGCAGGCTTTACACAGACTGTAAAGAGATCACTGAAATGCATCATCACTTCATTATCATACAGTGCATCATCATATCTATATTGTGTATGAATCATCATAAGGTAATGAGCAATAGGCATCAAGACACCGTTATCCTCATCAATACACCACTGTATGCACTATTGGACTATATCCATATTGCTTGTCAATATTTGGTGGATTGTCTGCTAAGAGGGAACCCCACATAAGTCCAAGACTGGACTGTGTCAGTATGCTGAGAAGAATTTTGGTGGACTGTTCATCTCCATACACTTAAAAAAACTTCACAAAATTGGGCCTCAAAAAAGCGTTCTTCAGCTATAAAATTCCAAGATTGTATTCATTGAAAGACCTCAAACAAGTGCTAACCCTAAACACTTGTCAAGCATTAAAACTGGGGACTGTTTTATACCACAAGTTCAGACTGCAAAAATACTTTTGCTTTGTTGTTGCTAGTCATCAACCTTCAGACCCTTTCAATATTGGATGCCTTTCACATAAGTGTTCAACATGCTGTGTAATACTTCAAAGTACTGTACCCATGTCACTGAGGCATACCCAAAAAATCAGAGCTATGGGAAAACTTCAATTTGCAGCCTGCTGTAGTTCGGATCAGATCATGAGCTTAACTGGCTGTTGGTTAGAAATTGGTGGACACATGCTGTGATAACCCCAAGCAAGTCCAAAGATTAGACTGTCACAAAGAAATACATATATTTTCTCTGCAAAAAGAACTCCGGAGGCTGCTGCAAAATCAAAAACAAAAACAAAAATTTGACTGCTGTTGATTGCTCCTTCTCTGCTATTCGGATTTGTGTTACTGTTGCTACAAATTCGGGTCTGCTCCTAGACCACCGAATTTCTTTCCTTGTCGCGTCTGCCTCAGTCAGCAAGTTCCTTGCCTTTTCTTCGTTGGTTTATGCTTCAGATGCTGGTAAAGTATAAGACAAAAATCCCAAAAAGAAAATCTCCGTGGAAAATAGGGCTGCCTCAATCATCCGAATTTTCCTCAGTCATTGGGCTGCTGCCACCCGAAAATCTCAGTCCACTCTTTCGAATTTTTCACACTTTAAAATGAACTTGTGATGGCCTATTTATATACATTTTCCTCAAATTTTTTTAGGCCGACTTGTCAAAAAAAATTTTATTTTTATTTTTGACTTTTAAGTTTTTGTTTGGAGCACCTTTTTACCATTTCAATGGTCAACCTTCTTACCATTTGTCCATAAGTCATTTGTGTGTTCCACATAAGCTTCTCGTTATTTTCATAATGAATTAGGGCTTGTTCACAAGTCATCAATTAGTCCACAAACGACTTAGATCACCCACAAGCCATGTCATCATCAAGTGTGTCCAAGTGTCCAAGTGGGTGCCATCATTTTCAATGGTCATCATGTTCTTCATTAAGCCATTAGGGATTCCAAGGACATGCCATGTGCAAGAGCATGCATGACCAAGGTCATCACTAACATCCAAAGGGGCCTCATCATGCATTCCTTCATCAGACCATCGAGTTTGGGTCCAAGGGCTTCTTCAAGGCCTCTCCATGCAGTAAGAGGCTTCTTTTATTTCTTCAACCACCTTAACCATGCAAGGGTACCTCCAAGGGTCAAGATCCATCATGACATCACCTATGGGGTTGCTAGGGCTTCTCTCGGGGTATCATGACACCATCAGAGCATGAATGACCACAGAATGGGTCATTAATGCTTCTCCAACCCATCTTGGGTCTCTCCATCATCCACAAAGGCTTCAACATCATCTTCAGGGTCTTCAGCACCATCTTCAAGGTCTTTAGCATCTTCAACAAGGTGGTGGCTTCAAGATCCAACTTTGTGGGTACAGGTACCTTGTCAACTGGGTACAAGGTGCTTCAAGGCACAAACGCACTCTATAAGGGGTCCAAGGCACTGCAAGTGGGAATTGGTGGCATCAATGTCAACCTGTGGGGCCACTGCAAGTCCATGTTGGCATCAATGGCAATTTCATCAACAAAAGCTTCAACACATTTAGACTACAAGGATCTGAACCTTCCTTAGTAAAAAAACGCTCATGAGAACTCTCCAATCGCAAATGTCCTAGTTGGGCTAATCCATTTACATACAAAAATATACAAAAATATACATGCATTATATTTGCAATATCCTAGTAGGACCATGGATCATATGATACAAAAGATGACTAGAAGAAAGAAGAAGAAGACGAAGAACGCTTAAAGAAGTCTTGATTTGTAAGTCTTTTAGGGCATTGTCATCTTCAATCTTTATAATCAATGTTGTACAAACTAAGGGGGTAACAAGCCGTATTATCTTGCACACTTGTCTTTGCCTAATAGTCCTTTACACTTGCCTACTGTATTCACACGGTTTTGTCGTATTCAACATCCGAATAGTTGTCATGCCAATTTTTGTACACTTTTATAACCTATTTTTTGTACATTTTTATATCACAATTAGCATTGCCATTTCGTTTAAGTTGCATTGAGTTGCATGCCCAAACTAAATATTCTTTTGCATCAATTCTGCTGTATTTTTAAAATCAAATAATTTATTAACTTGCTACTTTTCCATTCTTGGATTGAATTTTTAGAACAAGCTTTTACTTCAATTCAAGTGTTATCGATCGTTTTTTATTGTTAATTGATCTCTAAAGTCGCTAGGGACCCCCCCTGGTGGTTAGCAAGCATTAACCCAAAGTGTAGGGAAATAGGGCATGACAGTGCACTGTTTTTAGTTGCCTTGAAACTAGACGGTTTCAAGTGTTAGTAGCTTTGCAAGAGGCTCCACTAAAAATGAGTTATTATGAGGAAGCTTACATAGAGGGTTATTGTTATGAAGAATTAGGGTATAAAATTGGCAAATTAGCTGAAGACAAGAGGAGTCAACTGTCCAACCATGAAATCGTGACAAAACACTGCCAAAAGTTTCACTAGCATCAATCTCATGCACACTACCAAATAGGATTGAGAATGATGTGTATAAAAAAGGAACTACTTCTTGAAAGGGACAAAGAGAAGAACCACCTAGAAAATATATATTGCCTCGTCTTAGGAAGGTTGACGCTCTAGGTTCCAATAAAAGGGGAAAGCTATGATGCAGGAAACACCACCCCCACGCTCGTTTTCTAGATGAAATGCTGATATGTGTTCCTTGAAACGCATTCAAGGTTGTAGGAAATGCGTTGCTCATACGGCAAACACGTTTTGTACAGCTTGAAACGCGTTTCAAGTATGGATGATTGTACGGTTACACGTTTCCTTCAAAAGACGCCCAAAACTTGTAAAAAATATTTTTTGTTTTTGTTTTATTTTTATTTTTTGTTTTTTTTGATGTTTCTAATTGGTATAAGAAAGGTCTTGAAGCTGGAAAGAGGGAGGAAAAAGGTTATAAAAGGAAGCTTGGGTTCATTCCTCCCTACCACCAATTTGAAGAGCGATTTGGAGAGGGTGATTTGGGAGAAGAGGAGCAAGCTTTGTGCAAGGGAGCAATTCAACTTTGGGCAAGGACAATTACAACCATCTTTTATTGGTGAGCATGTTGGTTTTTTTAGTTTTCATGGGGTTTATGCTTCCTATTTGCATTTTCTTTCTTACAAATTTGTTTTTCACTATTTTCATGGGGTTTTGGCTTCTTCTTTTCACCAATTTATTGCAGGTTTTTTTTGTCGTTTATTGTAGCAGCAATGGCTTCCAACCGAGCTACTATGTCATCCTTTAAGCCCAACAAGAGGGCTGGATATTATCCTTTGTGGATGCATGTTCATAAGATGTTCAGATGTGTAGCTGGTGGTTCATGGGAATGGCGATGTACTCATTGCAATCTTCAGTTTAAGGGCTCCTACCCAAGACTGAAGGCTCATTTGTTGCATGAATCAATGAAGGGTATTGAATCTTGCCAAAAAACAAATGACCTAGTTGAGAGGAGGAAGTATTAGACTGAGCAAGATGAGGCTAATGAGACAAAAAGAAGGCTTGAGTAGTTTTCTAATGTTGCACCTCCAACTCTACAAAATGAGCCAAGAACTGTGCAAGAAGCAAGGAAGAGGAGAGGAGCTCAACAACAACAAGAACAAGCCTCAAAACTTGTCGGTAGAGGATCATATTCAACATCTCCTTCAATAAAAGAGAGCAGGATAGCTAAACTGGTGAATGTTCAAGGGAGAGAAGATACCGAAACAAGAGTGGCTAGGGACGTCTATGTTTGTGGTATCCCTTTCAATGTGGTTCGGTCTCCTTACTGGCAAGATATTGTGAGGGAAATTAACATAACTCCTCAAGGGTTTAAGGGGCCCAACTATGAAAAAGCATGAATTGTTCTACTTAAGAAGGAGAAGGAGACTGTGGAGGATGTTTTAGCACCAATTCATTCTTCATGGCATAGCTTTGGAGTCACCATTGTCTCGGATGGATGCAAAGATACCATGTCTAGACCATTGATAAATACCATTTGCCATTTTGTTAAAAGGGGCTTTGTTCATCAAAGCCGAAGACTGTTCATGGGAGGTAAAAGATGCTCAGTTAATTGCCAACATCTTAGGCGCAACTATTGATCAAATAGGGCTAAATAAGGTGGTTTAGGTTATCACATATAATGCACAAGTATGCAAAGCTGTAGGTTTGATTATTGAAAGCAAGTATGAACACATTTTTTTGACACCTTGCATTGTCCATAATCTGAATTTGATCTTAGAAGAGTTTGACAGTAAAGTTCCATGGATAAAGGAACTCACAGGGGAAACAAGAGAAATTATCAAATTCAGCACCAACCACCACTAGTCTTGAGCAATATTTCGAACCACCAGTTGAAATTCCTTGAGACAGGACATGCCTCTAACTTCATAATGTTGCGCCGCCTTGTTGAGGTTAAGCAACGATTATTTTCTATGTTGGTGTGTCAACTTTGGGTTGGGTGGAGAGATGCATATTAAGATTGGGGAACTATGGTGTGTAGATTGTGCATTGATGAGGAGTGGTGGAGCAAGATAGATTTCTTGCTCAAGTTCACAACCCTTGCATTTGAGCTTTTTCAAAATGCCGACACAGACCAACCTTTCTTGGGAGAGGTTTATGATGGCATGGACATTGGATACCATGGTTAAGGAAACTAAGGAAATTATTTCACAGGAGTCTCCCCATATGTTATTTGTTGATGCTGATTTTGTTGATTTAGTGCAACAAATTATTGTTAATAGGTGGGACAACTTCAACACTCCATTGCATACTTTAACACATGCCTTGAACTCAAAATTTTATGATGAAGAGCTCATTGCTGCCAACAATGGGAAGTGGAAGCCACCACATAGGGATAGAGAGGTGTTCAATGGAGATAAAAAAGTCCTTTTGAAAATGTTTCCAACTGATCTATAGAGGGAGGTGAAGGAAGAATTTGGAATTGCTGCAAGATTGAGTGAATATTCAGATGTAACAACTTTGGAAGAGAGAAGCACCATGAGTCTAGTTAGGTGGCGGATCTGTTATGGAGCAAATGGTGTACATTTGCAAAACATTGCCATTCGCATTCTTTCACAAATGGAAAGCTCTTCATCGACAGAGAGAAACTGGAGCACTTGTGGTTTTATTCATTCTGTGAAGCACAACAGGTTGGGTTCACAGAAAGTTGAGGATCTTGTTTATGTGCACTCCAATCTTCGCCTTGCATCTTGTAGGGGTCCAGATTATAGTAGTGGGCCTTCTAAAGAATGAGATGCAAGTTCAGTATCCTTTGACTTGGAATTCTCTCTTGCTGCCCTGAATATTAAGGAACCTTGAAGTGGAATTGGCCTTCATTCTTCTACTGCACATTCCACTATTGAGCATGATTCTTGTTCTATTATTGAGGACGATTATGAAGATGAAGCCGATGACTATTAGTCTTTAGTTATACAGACTTTACTCTTTATTTCTATTTTGAATTGTACTTGTAGCCTCATAAATAAAGGCTGATTTTGGATATATATGTTACATGTACTAGCCTCATTTATAAAGGTGTTTTTTGGATATATATTTACTAGCCTAATCAATAAAGGTTGTTTTTGGAGATTACTACTTGCATTACATAATCATTTTTGACTTATGATTTATCATTTATGTTTCATGTTCATTTATTTAAATTTCCTTGCTCATATATATATATATATATATTGCGTTTCCCCGTTTCCAAAATTTTTGGGGGTTGCATTTCCCTTTTTCGCCCCTGTTTCCCCGTTTCGTGCATCTTAGGGGGGAAAGCAAGCCTACAGTTCCACTTGCAATCTTGATTGAGAAACCACAACCCAAGTCCTTGAAGCTTAAAGGAGTCATATCAAGTATAGCAATACTTGTATATTCTGGTAGTACTCATAATTGTAAAGACATCAATGTTGCAAAACATCTAAACCTTTTTGTGTACCCGACCAAGGATCTCATAGTTAAGGTCACTAATGGACAAAGGTCAAAGTAGGAAGATGTCATAAAGTCTTAGTTCAAATGAAAAAATGATAACTACAAACAAGACACTATGGTCTACCACTCAAAGAAATGGATATGGTGCTAGGTGCGGAATGGTTGATGCAGTTGGGCCCTTATACCACAAACCTTGAAGAACAATTCATTTAGTTTGATTGGCAAGGTCAACATTACAAATTATATGGTGTAGAGGGGTCCCCTCTCAAGAAAGGTGAATTACCACCAAGGAAAAAAGTGCATGAAGTACATACAAGCATACAACAACAAAAACAAATCAAGTATGCACCCAAGGAGCATCAAGGGCTCACCTTCAACAAATAGCTCCAATGAATTCAAAATATGATGCACATCCTACAAAGGGACCTTGCCAGTGCGAAAAGTGATGCTGCCAAGATAGCATGCTTAGCCAGAGAGAATCCTATTTATTATGCTTTGAGGACAAAGTATTCCCTGAGAGGGTGACAATGTAACAAACATAAACATAAATATACTACTACTACTAATGTATGCTAATGAAAAGTCAAAAGGCACAATTAGCTTTGCCTCGTGACCAGTCAATGTGTACAAGTATACACCATGATGAGGCTCATTGTAAGCATATCATCATTCTATCAATTTTTTATTATTCAGTATATTCTTACACATTGTATAAATATTCTGTCAACCGAATCGTAGAAACAGGGACTGTTTCTTACTGGTTGGTGGTTGGTAATGTGTAGGCAATTTAAATCTCTCTAACTGCCTATGTTCTATGTGCACTCCTTGGAACTAACTATGAGTACATTATTACATGGAGTGGATACCAAGCTACACTTCAACAGTAAGCACACACTATTTTGCAACACAAATTGGAACACGGTGGCAATTACATTGGATTGATGATACATGACACCAAAAGTGCAGGCTTCAACACTCTGTATATTTTGCAACTTACTTGAAACTACTTCTAGAAACAATCTAACATAGCAAATTTGCATCGGTTTCCTTAGGACAGCTGTAAGTATCCCGTATTAACCTGGTCAATGTAATGTTTGAGCTAGTGAATAATTGAGGCTCAGTGCTCCTTGAGACTTGATGCGATGAGAGAATGGGAGTGGTTCTGATTCACATTCCTCTTTTGTGGAGTGATCTTATACACTGGAATTTCTCCTTTTCTCCTGAAGCAACATTGTACTTGAATTTTTGCAAACTCAAGGAGGAATGCTTGTAGACCGTTTCAGGTTGAAAACACTTGTTCTGGGCTTGTATTTATGATTCTTCCTTCTGTCATATGTATTCCCGGCATGCCTTGGATCACGCCTTCGCCCCAACTTGTGACTGTAGTGACTTGCAGCTTTGCTGCCATAACATTTCATCATGCACTGCAGAATAATATATCTAAACAGTTCCTTTTATTGTCAGATAAATTTTTTTAAATGAATCAAATAGTTTAATATGCTTTGTTTTCCATGTTTTTTCTTGGAAAAATTTGATTAATATGTTAGAACTTAGTATCCACTGATTAATTTCTGGAATAATGACTGTGGTGACTGTTTTGAGTGTATAATAAATGCTGCCAAATTCATGATTTCCTGTAGGTTCACCCGACATTGATGCTTATTGGATTCATATTGCTAAGTGGTGAAGGTGGGTAACACACAACATCCATATTTGAATTTATTTGCAAAAGTGATATACAAAAAATGCCCAAGAACTTCATTTTCTATGTTTTGATTAGTAAGCATTATGATATTGAGATATGAAATCATTGGTTTTCTATGTTATTTGTGCCTACATTACTGAATTGAACAAAGTAGGACCGGCGTTAAGGGCAGCTTCAATAACATTGTTTTTGTGTGCATTTCAGCCATGTTAGTATATAAGACAGTGCCCGGAACTAAAAATTACAAAAAGGCTGTGCATCTGGTGCTGCAAGGTCTTTCCCTTGGCCTTGCTATGATAGGCATCTGGGCAGCTTACAAGTTTCATATTGATAAGGGAATTGACAACTTTTACAGTCTACATTCATGGCTTGGGGTGACTTGTGTGTTACTATTTGGTATCCAGGTATGACAACATTATCTATTGTTCTCTGAGATTTTTCTTTCTTTATCTATGTTGTTTAACTGTCAATCATTTATTTGTCTTCAGTATAAAAACCTTTAGTTATTTGCATTGATTTTCTTGTTGGTTTATCTGTTGCTATTTTACCATTACCTTTGCAGTGGGCTGTTGGCTTTGCCACATTTTGGTACCCAGGTGGTAGTAGAAATTCAAGAGCTACTGTGTTACCATGGCATGTATTTTTGGGACTGTACATTTATGGATTGGCTGTGGCAACTGCTGAAACTGGGCTTTTAGAGAAGCTTACTTTTCTGCAAGCAAGCAAAACAATTGCAAGATATTCAACAGAAGCCCTAGTGGTGAATTGCTTAGGCCTTCTACTGGCCCTGCTTAGTGGTTGTGTAATTTTGTCTACAATATCACCCACAAATGGTAAAGGTGATGCTTTCAGGCAAGGTGACACTTTCAGGGCATCGGAGTAGGGATTTTCAATTAGTTTTGTCAGAATCTCCATCTTCAACCAGCTTGATTATAATTGACCATGCAATGCACACTTATTTTATTTTCCATAGAGAGCTAAAATTTACGCTGCATGTGCTGGGTTGTCTTTTGCATGCTGCTTCTTTTTCGTTTTGGAACCTTGGATCATATATTCCCTCATAAACCAATATACACATACATCAAGATTGTCACATTTAGCGAGATCAGTCATGTAAAATCCCCCTTTCTACATATTTAAAGAGCTATCATGTTCGCTTTGGCTCCCACTTGGAGAGGTTTTTTTTAAATAACAATTTCTAGCTGAAATTTAGATGGCTAGATTTGATCTAAATGCAAAAACATCTCTTAGGCTGAAAAAAATTATTTGCCTGATGAAAAGTTGCTTGACAACATTGTTTCCACAAGAGAGAGATGATTGTTAGTCTCATTGCATTCCACATACTCATCGCTGGATGACAAATTATTGGCCTCTCCTCAAGCATGACCCCTTTTTAATAAAGAGGAGAAACAAAGAGAGCACTATACTGAACAACAATCTAAGCCCAAAATGTTCTGGCAACTTTGCAATTCAACATTACGTGGTTAAACATTTCAAGTTTATGACAAACCACACTACATTCATTTATAAGGCCAATGCAATTTAGTTGATCCTTTACTTCTGAGCTGTTATGACTTCTGAGGGATCAACTAAAGAAGAGTGGGACTTCCATAGAACTTGACATCTCTCCATCTACCTTGTTTTGTTATCTTGAACCACTTTTTATTATGATGATATGCTGTTAAACAAGTTGGCAAATTATGGCATAAAACTCCTTGGTTTGGCTGGTTCTCAGATGATCATTTCCAATCCTTCCAAATAGGGCCACGAGCTTTAGCATCATTTGATAAAGTACAGTTAAAATAGAATAGTTGTTAGCTTGAAGTTTCTGAGACCCATTAAGAGTTTTACATGATGGTCAATTCTAACAGGCCATTTGGCACCCCTAATATATAATATTTCCCATGTGAAAACATTGATGTTTTGTTTTGATGTACTAAATGGTTGGTAATCCTAGTGCAGGGCCCTATTATTATAGGTTATATTTTGTTATGTGATCAATGTTAGTGTTTTAGCTTAGCAGTATAATTTTCATCTCTTTCAACTTTATTTCATTGTTTACTTCATAGCATTATTTATTTGTAGTAGAAATAAAAACAAGGATCAATGAAAGATAACCATGCACAAGAGATATAAATATTTTACCTTAGAAAACCCAAACTGGAGAGAACCCAACAAACTTTTCACTAAAGAAATCAATCCAAATTTCAAGTACAATACCAAACATAAATATTAAGTCCTAGCACAAGCGTGTGCTCTTTATCCACAAGAAACCCTAGTGAATCTTGAGAAATAGAGATAATAAGATAACCCCAAAACTTTCTTCTAGTGATCTTTACTTGTCCTCCTTGAGAAGTGCACACCAATTGAGAGAGATGAGCTTTGCTTGAATGTGTCAAATGAAGTGTGAGAACATTGATATTTATATTCTTCACTTGAATTGATTTGCACTCTTGAGGCTGGATTGTACTTTTGTCTTTTTGGTCCAAGTTTCCTCTTTTACTGGGGTATTTTTCCCTTTCTTTTCTTCCGCTTTCTTTGGGACTTATTTAATGGATTGTCTTGACATCTTCGGATATTTTTTCATCTCAGAAAAGTTCTCTTTGTTGATGTCTCACCACATGCGGTCACATTCTTCCCAAAAGCTCTAATTTTGATTTGACCATACTCTAAGAAGTCTTAGTCACTTCTTAGAGCCAGTGGTTAATTTCAACATTAGATTAGACTGTCTAATATACAATGAGACAAGGTCTCCTTGTAACATAGACAAGTTATCTCACTCTATAAGAATAGATCACTCCCACTACAGAGCACCTCCACATAGTGAGTATGCAATGTGACCTCTTGCCTTGCCCTTCTCAATAAATTAATGGGTTTTAAGCCAATGGGTTTTTACGAGGACAACTAATGGAGATATTTTATTAACATGGAAATGGGCACTTGGCATTCGAGTTAAGGAATAAACGTAACGCTTGGGCAAGGAATTGAGAATAGAAGGAAGGTCACTAAGGAATAAAAGTTAGCCATATAGACCGATAGCAATGAAATGCCTTTCCATTCGAGTTATAGTGGTACCTACCACTCTAGTCAACACATGGCTGGACGAAGCTAAGCATATGATCTCTTTATACATATAGTTAACACATGACTAATCGGGGTTATGATGGGCCCATTCTCTCCATGGGTTGCGAACCTCTAAGAGAATGATCTGTAGAATGTTTGCCCAATGCTAGAACCATGAGAACACCAACACTCCCTCTTAGTGATGGGATACATTCTCCATCATGCCAAGCTGCTAACTTGGTGAGAATGTCATTTAGTATAACATTTGTATTGCATCTACATCTGTATGGTACCTGTACTGCATTAACATCTACACTGGATTTGAACTGTATTTGTACTGTAACCACATCTATACTACTATGTCTAGATTGCAACTCTATTTGTACTACCATCTTGGTATCTAGGCCATTCACCTCTTGTGAATGTCTGCCACCCATCTATTGAATCATCACGATGTTTGCCACCGCTCATCTCACATGAATGTTTGTGTGCTCATCTCATATGAATGTCTGCCTGCTCATCTGTAAGATCATCTAGGCCATTCATCTCTCATGAATGTCTGCTTGCTCATCTGGTGTCTGGGCCATTCATCTCTCATGAATGTCTACCTTCTCATCACCGCATATCCATCAACGCTCCCTCTCACTCAGAGAGGCATTCTCCATCAATCAAGCTTGGTGATAATTCCATCTATTTTCTCGTTCGTGAATATGTACTAGAGCTTCACTGCTCCCTTCTGCACCATGGCTGCAATTTGTTCTACTTCCGTCGTATTGAGTGCCATAGAAGCATGCTTCCCTCTAATACATGATATCATAATTGATCCAAGCTGAAACAATGCTTCAAGACGCTTTCTTTGTGCACTGCATTCTTAGTCAGACTTTGTATACCTTTTATAGCTTCACTTCATCTCTTAAGACATCTTTGAGAAATATCTGATTATACCACGTATGCACCTCAACACATTCTTTGCTGCCACCCAACGTGCATGCCTCGACTTAACTGTAAATTGGCTCAGGGTGTTTACTGCAAAACAAACATCTAGTCTAGTGTTAACTAGGTACATCAAGGATTCAATCATCTTCTTGTACATTGTGGGATCCACCAAATCTGAATCTAAAGCGAAATCTCTCAGTCTCTCAGCTTCTCCAAATCTATCTCCATAGGTATAGCCATAGACTTGTAGTCCATCATCTTGAATCTTTCAAGCTCTTATATGTGTACTCCCTCTGTTTGAGGAAGATCTCATTTGGTCTTTGCCACACTTTTAATCTCAAGTAGTAATGCATTAGGCTAAGACCCTTCATCTTGAACTCTGAGGCCAACTCCCTCTTGCACTCGGCATTGAACTTCACTGTTCCCGCAATGGAACAGATCATCAATCATACAATACCAATATCAAATCAACAACCTTGTAGTAAAATTTGGAATTCACATCATTCTTGGAGAAGTCCAATCTCATCAAGTACATGTTTATCTTGACATCAAATCTTGGGTGCTTGCTTGAGTCTGTATAAATTCTTCTTTATCATCAACAAGTTGTACTACAACTCCTCAATCTGTGTTGGAGCATAATACTCCCTCTGCATCTAAATATCTTGCTCCCTCTGCATCTGGCCACTATATTCTTTGCATATGAGTATCCTATACTGAAGCAACCTGCTTCCTCATGCACTTGTTGATCTTGTGTATTCATTTGTGTCATCTCCATCAATTGGGTTTGCTGAGACAACCCTCCTTCTCTTTCAAGGACACTGAATACTATCCATGACTCTCTATGAGTATGCAAACTGTCTGTCTTTCACGAGTCATCTCTAATGTTGATCAGAACTGCATGTTTGATGCTGTAAATCCACTTGGAAGTCATCATTGACTTCCCTTTTAGTCTCAGAACTATTTCCCTAATATCATTCTTCATGATGGACCGATACTCTTCCATCATGATATACTTTCAAATCTGTTGGCTTGTTGCCTCCTTATCACTGGAAGGTTTGGAATTAATGATGTGACTCATCAATGCTATACAACATGAGAACCTCTGAGGTCTTTTGTTCTCTCTCTAAAAATATCATGGGTAGTTGTATGTATTCTTACATCTTGCTAGGATCACGAGATAATTCTGCTTTCTTCCTAATCACTGCATCATCTCTAGGTAGATCTGAAGAAAATTAAAATTATCAAGATTCTAGTTTAGACATTTGGTCAAACCCTTTCAACTACTAGTTTTTAAATTAAAGAATCAGTTGCAAACTTTGAAGCTTAAAACACCATGAAACCCAAGATACTGAACAATCATATTGAACACAACTATATTTTTGGTCAATCTTGACCAAGGCAAAACCCCAACCTAGGGAAAACCTAAATAGAAGAATTTTTTATTAAGAAGAAACTTATAGAATTTCTCTTTCCCCCAGTTGACAAAATTTCACAAATTCATAACAACATACTTCTACCTTGAAATTCGTGCCAATGAACAACAATACAACCTGCTGTATGACTTGCACACACATCCATGTACTTGCTGTAAAACCTGCTCAATTTTCTTCCTCAAAAATTGTGCGACACGTGCCAAAATGATCTTGTTGTACGATACTGTCAGACTACATTAAATGCTACAGCTATGGCTTAAAATTTGTGCCCACACGTGCTGTTGTACCTTGTTAGAGTGTTGTACAACCACGTTCTTGGTTGCCTTAGGAAATGTGCTGCTGAATCTTCTTGAAAAGTGTGCCAAATTGCCTTGGGAGCCCTTTCATCTTTTTCTCTCCTCTTTCTCTTCTTGGTGGTGCATCTTTCCTTTTGCCCTTTCTCATTATTTTATACTTTAATTCTAGTAAGTACCGTCCTAACTACCAATCTAAGGGTTAGGATTAGTTCAGTAGATATATGGTCCATATTAAATGCACTTTTTAATAATAAATGCTAATAATTAAATACATCACTTAAATATGACGCACAACTCATAAAGTATGAAACATCTCTTTTTATTTATATAATGTCACTTTTTACATAAATACAACATAAGGAACAAAAAGCCTTTATTCCCCCCCTCATAACACACACACCAAAACTGTGAGGGAGGATCGTTAGAGTTAAATATTTCAACAAGATCCACTAGTTATGTTTGCTCGTCTTGATAATAAAAAAGATTATCACTATACTAGAGGGACTCTCATCCTTCAGAGCTTCTTGTTTGGGCCAATCTTCCCACACCATATTCTCGGGATAATGGGAGATTGATTGCTCTTTGCTGGACCATTCATCTATATGACTCTGGCCTCGAGGATGAATGTCTACCTAGGTGGATCTCGAGGATGAATGTCTACCTATTTTGTAACACTTGATAGAAATGTCCACACAGGTTAACCAATACTAATTATAACAATTATGCTATTCATCAATAAAATAACAAATCAAATCAATGCAATTAAAACTTACTTGGGCAATATTTCAGCTCAAATTCTCCATCTTGAAAAAGTTGTTGGATGAAATGTCAATACACATGAGTTTGTTTGATTTATTCATGGAAGACGGGATTTTTTGCTAGCTGGATGATTCTTAGGTTATCACAAAAAGTAATGTGGGCTCCTTTTGATCAACTTGTAAATTTGCAAGCATTCTTCTAAGCCAAATTGATTCACATGCCCCTTCGAATACTGCTCTATATTATGCTTTTGAAGAGGAAAGTGAAACTGCATGTTGTTTCTTGTTGGTCCAAGAAACTACACTTGTGCCAAGATTGAACACAACATATTGTAGATTCCTATTAATCACGACCATTCTCAATTTGTATTTGGATAGCCACACAATTGAGGCTCTTTGTGTTTTCCATTCAAATTGCTATGTTCCCTTTATATATCGTAGCATTTTTATATTGTTGCCTAGTATTCTATTTTTGGAACTTGCATAAATTAAGAGATATAACTTAATTCCATAGCTCAAATTAGGTTTAGTGATGGTAAGATAGATCAAGCTTTTCACTAGTTCGCTATAGACAAATTCATTGACCACGTTAGAATTAGCACCAATTACATTTTTTGGCTCTTTCTACATAGTTGTAGATGAGATTTTGCAATTTATCATCTTGAACTTGCCCAACAAACCTTTTGTATGTTTTTTGTTTGTGAAACAAAAATATGATTATTTGTTTGCGAAACTTGTACATACAAGCTAAAATGTAGTGGTTGGTAGATATATCAAGATGCTCACTAGTTCTGTATAGACTAATTCATTGATTGCATTTGAATTTAGTGATGGTTAAAAATTTCGACTCTTTCTCCATGGTTGTATATGAGATTTTGGAATTTTCCATCTTGAATTTGTACAATAAACCTTTGGCGTATTTTTTGTTTGTGTAAACAAGAATATTATTATCTGTTTGCCAAACTTTTACATACAAGCAATAACCTAGGAGACCTAATTATTTGTTTGCTGAACTTGTACTCCTAAGCAAAAATGTAGGAGCCTTAAATTGATTATGCCAAAATCTAAACATAATTTAGACTATACTTTTGGGATTGATAGCCTTGCTATTTGTGATGATGACGCCATCAACATATATAACTAGAATTAGCATATCATCATTCTTTCTGTTGACATAGAGATTGGAGTCACAAGGACAAGGACATCTTTTGAATCACCACTCCCAAATATTTGTCAATTTTGATGTACCATATTTGAGGAGCCTACTTCAATCCATAACACACAATAAAGCATTAGCTTACATGCCTACATTTCATAATTGGAATCAAACAATAATGTTTGAACAACGAATAATGTAATGAATATAAATATATAAACCTTTGTATAAATATCAATTAATAATAATAATAATAATGAATGAAGTGTCACATCCTAATGAAGGGACATGACCATTTATCCATGGTGAATAGAGAATGAATATATAAGTGCACTATTCCATGGCTTTGTAATCATATCTTATCTATTCATTTGTACACTATTAAATATAATCACTATTGTTCTATATGGATTTCTGTCTAATGTTCTTATGTTGGATATTCACTAGTAAATCAACTTTGTTCATTTCATTTGGTATCAAAGTCAAGTTTTTGATTCAACTTTTGGCCACGCTCCTTTTAGAACTTTTCTAATCCATCCTTTGGCCACCTTATTTTTTGAAGTTTCATTGAACTATGGGTATTTGAGCATACTCAAGCCTTTGGCCATTTTCAAAATTCTGTTAAAAAATGATTGCATTGCAAAAGTAATTATGCTACCAAATTCATAACATAAAATTGCCATTGAGTTTTAAAAAAAATGGAAAAGAATAAGGGAATGAAAAACAAAAAAAGGAAACTGGAGTATTTGCCACAAGTTGTCAATCACTTATTATACTAACAACAACCATATTAATAAGATTATTATGTTCGGAATATGTCGGCATGCATAAATTACTAATGCGCAATTTCATGGAAGTTTTGGGCTCATCGACTCTTGATCAAAACAAAAACTTTTGAGAACCTTCACCCCTTATCCATATTTATGGATTGCATAAATCTTGATTGAAACAAAAACTTTTGAGAAACCTCACCCCTTATTCATATTTATAGATTGCATTGAGCCTATCACTCTCAGAGCACATAACCTAACTGATTGTTCTCATGATACTACATTGCCAAATAGAAAACTTATTTGGCGGTGCATGGTTTCACTACAATAAAGGTCGACTTCGCAGGCTAAGAGATTGGAGTTATTGGAGTACAACTTAATGTTCATCTAATAGTTTGTTATTACCACGTTCATCTAAATCTAATTTAAAAGTTGTATCACGATTAGAGTTAATCTAATAGTTAATTTAATAGTTATCCAATATAACTGTGATTAGAGTTGCAGTTAAACTAGTAGTTGTAGAGTCACTGGAGTTAAGCTAATAGTTGTATATAAAAGTTAATTGAAAAGTTAATATATCAACAATTGCAATTCAAGTAAAAGTTTGATTGGAGTTGGAGTTAAGCTAAAGTTGTATCATCATTGGAGTTAAGGTAATAGTTGTATCTAATAATTGAATAGTTGTATCATCGTGATTGAAATTTTAATTACTAGGTTTAAGTTGAAGTTTATTTTTTTCAACTATCAGAAAATGTACTTATCACATATTAACTAAGTTTTTATTTTTTATTTTTTACTTTTTTTATTTTATGAAATTATTAATTATGAATTTTGAACGACGTCCATAGATTCAATCTAAAAATTACACTTGTCTCATTCTCGCCTATAGATGAAAAAACATATATGGTAGTCCACCCAAAATTCTAAGATATCAACACTTGTCGACGTAAATATGCCAACCAAATTGTTGAAGATCATTTATGTGAGGAAGAAGGTTAAATGATAGCCATTAACATCATGACCAAAGACAATTGGGAAGCATTAGGCCTAAAAAAATTTAGACTGATCCCCATTATCCTTGAATTAGCAGATAGATCTACTTTTCAGCTAAATGACAATAGAAGATGTCGATATTTCAATGAACTCTTGAGAATACTTGACCTATTTCCTTATTTTGTAGATGAAATCCTGCATTGTTGGCCATCCCCTAATTTTGGGAAAGACATGGCTAGCCATTGTTGATGCTTACATTGACTGCAGATAAGTAAATATGACGATCTCCCATGGGGACTTTAAGAAAAAAATGACCCTCTACTCTCCAACAAGGCCTAGTATGACTTATGAAGATTTTGTATGGCCCTAATTTTGAAATTGAATTTGAAAATGTTCATCCTATCCTCACCATTAATAAAGCTCCGACTTTCAAGGATGAAATAGAGGATGACGGTATCTCTTGTTTCATCAGCAACCCACCCTCTATTACCCACTCTACGTATTATTTGATAGAAATTGCAATGGATGATAATACACATGACAATCCTACACATGAACCTATAGAAGAAGGGATTCCAATTATAGTGGTTCATGGTAGCATCCCCATTGAAATCAAGCTTGGAAAAAATTTAAACATAAATTCAAACCTGACCCCATCACAAAAGACCAATTGTTCCAAATCTTAAAATATGAAAAAATGATTTTGCATGGGATTATAGGGATATGAAGGGCATACACCATGATCTCTATAAACGCCATATCTATATTAAGAAAGACTACATTCCAACTATGCAACCACAAAAGAGGAGGAATCTTGCATTAGGAGAAATTGTGAAACAAGAGTTCCAAAAACCGTTGGACGTTATTTTAATTTATCCGATATTTGACAGTGAATGGGTGTCGCCTCTTTTTATAATTCCAAAGAAAAATGGTAAATGGTGTTTCTATGTGGATTACAAGGATATGAATAATCCCACACAAAAGATCACTTTCCATTGCCATTATTGACTAAGTACTTGACCTACTCTTGGGAAAAATTCTTTTTTTTTTCTTGACGGTTTCAAAGAATATAACCAAATTTAGATAGCCCCAAAATACCAAGATAAGACCACTTTCACCTTCCCATGGGGAACATTTGCTTTATGGAAAATTATTGTTTCATGGAAAATTATTTAAAAAATACCATTCCTCTATTTGCTTTATTGATAAAAGATGATTTTTTGGACTAACAAGTGTGAATCAACTTTTAGAAAATTCAAACAACTGGTGTCAACAACCCCTATTTTATGAGGACCAGACTTTAGCTTTCCATTTCACATTGCTTCATATACTTATGATACTGTTGTTGTTGGTGGTACTAGGACAAGTCAAAGACAAAAATCCATACACTATCTATTATGCCAACAAAAACTTGACCCCTACACAACTGAACTATATAGCTACAAAGAAAGAGTTTCTTGTTGTGTTGTTCTCAGTCAACAAATTTTGGCACTATATAATAGGTTACCCTACTTTTACACACACATATAATTCAATAATTAGGTATCTTTCTAACAAACCCATCACAAATGCATGAGTCGCTAGATGGTTGTTATTTTTACAGGAATTTGATATTACTATTGTTGATAATCTTAGGAAAGACAATTTAGTAGAAGAATTTTTATCTAGATTTGTCACCAATAGGGATGATTCTCGTGTAGATGAATTCCCAGATGAGCATCTAATCACATTATCTACTTACACACCATGGTATGCATATATTTCTTGCTATCTTGCTGCAGGGAAGTTTCCTCACCATCTCTCTCCTAGAGAATGACGAAGTATCATCCAACAAAGTGCAAGGTACCTGTGGGTCGGGGGATATCTTTTCTATACAAGGCCCGATTAAGTCATCTGAACATGTATTAGAGAAGATGAGATTCTTGATGTCCTAAAGGCCTATCACGATGATCCCTGTGGTGGGTATTTCACAGATAGAAGGACGA
This sequence comes from Pseudotsuga menziesii, assembly GCA_001517045.1. NCBI lineage: Eukaryota > Viridiplantae > Streptophyta > Pinopsida > Pinales > Pinaceae > Pseudotsuga > Pseudotsuga menziesii. Next base: position 225,328 of record LPNX010750686.1, read on the forward strand.
GCCATAAAGAATTGGACATGGGATATTATTGGCCTACCATTTTTTGAGATGCAAAAGAAATGTGCAAAAATGTGACAAAGAATGGGCCAACCTCTTCAATTAGATGAGATGTTGTTACAAGTTTAGGTGGTTATAGAACCTTTTGAGAAGTGGGATCTTAATTTTGTGGGCAAAATCAAACCCCCATCATCACAGAAATCATACATTCTAGTGTGCAGGAATTATGTGACCAAGTGGGTTGAGGAAAAGGCTCTTTCGAGAGAACAAAACAAGCTGTCATGGATTTCATGTTTGATGAAATTTTTGTTTGATATGGGATTCCTAGGGGGATAGTCACTAATGGAGGAGCATAGTTTACAAGGAATACAATCAAGGAAATGATTTTGAAATATAAAACCCAACACCGAGTCACTTCTCCATAGGTCAATGGGTAGGTGGAAAGTATAAACAAAGAGTTGGAGAACATTCTCACAAATATTGTGGTGAGCCATATTAGAGATTGTTCTAATCGATTACCAGAAGCTCTATGGGCAGGGTGAATCAGTATTTGCACAATAATAATTTTTTAATCAAAAGCAAGTTGCTGATCACCAATCATAACATATCACCAATGTGTATGAAAATAACAAGCTGCACAATACACAATAATTTTGATGTGGAAACCCAAGTCATGGGGGTAAAACAATAGAATCCTTTTTAATAATAATTTTCCAGAAATAACTGGAAGGAGGAAACAACCCCCTTAATACAGAGACTTCAATTTTCCAGATACAACTGAAAGGAGGCCACAACTTCTTGATTTACAGGATACAACCTGAAGGAATCTACAACTCCCTAGTTCTTCGGCTTCAATCAGAAGGAGGCTACAACCTCCTTTCCTTGCCCTGTCCTGCCACCCAGATAAGAAAGAGATTGGTGAACATGTGAACCGGTCAAACCAAACTGTGAATCTGCTGCTGATAAAATTTGCACTCTGATCATTGCCAAATCATCCCTGTATACCAACAAGTCATTTCAATGCTGTTGCCGCCTTTCACACACCTGGGGGTTAAGCACAACGGAAATCTTCAAGCTGCTAGGTGTGTCCTTGGGGGCAAGTCTCGAGTCAATTATTGTCGCTTGATCTTGACTCCCTTGTTTAGGCCAAACTCCTAATGAAGCCAAGCAGGGTAGTCCCTAAGAAAGAGTTCAACTAAGGCTATTTATATTTTAGTCGTTAATGATGAAATTGAGTTGTTTTTAGGAATTTTTTGGTAAATAATATTTTCGCAAGACTGATGCAAAATAGTTTAAAAATTCAACAACATATAACATGAGTGTATAAAGAATAACATTGACAAAACTAATAATCAAATGAAAACAAGATTGTTGCGTACTCAGATCAGTTCCAAATGGAGTCAAAATTGCTGTTGAAACGGAAATGTTTTGCAATGTGTCTTGGTCAGTTCGAATTATTAAAGATGAGTTGATTTAAGGGAAAGGGGATTCTCGATATACTTATGAAGTACTGAGAATATGTTTGAAAAGATGACAAAATTGGTTCCTCACTCGAAAATGTGGGTTGAATCGGAGTCTCTGAGAAGATGTTCAACACTACACCAACAAGGGTGTAGCCTAACTGTATCTTGAGGTCACTATTCAGTGGTTCGTGCTTCATTTGAGAAATTTTCCCAAGAATGTCAAAAGGCGTTGTGCTGGATTTTCATAATGTTTAGAAGGTTGTTGATTTTATTACTACGAGTAAATTATTTAGATGTGGATAATTAATCAGTGCACATTCTTGCTTTTGATTATCGCAAAGCTTAGGGCGAACCTGCGATGGGCAGAAGTATACACCAGAATGGAAAAATGTTTGTTCGAATTGTATTGAAGCAAAAATATTGTGGCAGAAAAATAAAAACTAAAAAGCATCCGCAAGCTAAGCTATGTGTCACTTTCTAATCATCCACCAATAATCAACAAGAATCCTTTGGTTTGTGGAGAGAGCATACTTCGTGGAAACGAGCAAGGGAACCAAATTATTTAAACAACTTTAAATATGGAAAATAAAATAAATAACTAATCTATACAACCTTTCAAGAAGGCATATTGTGTGCGTGTGATTGTTAGAAAAAAATAAAACCACGAAAGAGACACTACCAATCCCCCCAAGGGGGATGAAGTGTGGGCGCTGTGTGACCCACTTGATTTATTTATTAAATATGATTAAAATATCGGAAAAATGAAATCAAAATATATATTAGAACCTATAAAATAGGTCTAAAGACTTATACAACTTTATGGAGTGAAGGGGAATGAAGAAGAGGAGAAAAAAAAGGGTTTTCGATGTCCCATGAGACTCAAAACTTGAATTTTGAGCAGAGCTTCCTCCTTTTTTTCTTTGGACCTGATAAAAATGTAAAAGTTAAATTATTAATGTGATGTAATGAATGAATAAAATATAAAAACTAAAACTAATTTCAGTACTTGCAAAAGATTGGAAAAAATTACTAGTTTTTAGAGCATTGAAATGACAATTTTAGATTCAGTAAAAGATGATTATTTTTAAGTATGTCTAAATCTAAATTATCTGATACTCTAAATAAATAGTTTGAAATTATCATACTTTTAAATCATATCTATCTAATTTTCATATTCAAGCTAAGTAACTGGACAAAGGAGAGAGAAATGTTTTGAGAAGACGGAGAGCAACTTCAAGCCTCGCTTGATCTTCTTATGGAAACTTTGGAGACCCTGTAGAAATAAGATAAAAAATTGATAGATTATCAAATAAGAATAAGATACAATTGAGTTCAAATCCTCCTTTGAAAAAGTAATCTGCAAAACAAATTTATGAGAAATCCCTGCATAAAAAGCTAGATCTAGTGTACTAAAAAACAAGAAATAAGAAAGAGTTGAAATACAATTGAGTATGAATAACTAGTCTCCTATATATTGAAATCAAAATACCAGTAAGAAAATTACAGCAATAAATTCTTACTTTATGTGCTTTAGGATGACCTTCTAAGCTAGATCTAATAACAATTTTACTCAAAAAAGGAAGAAACAATTCATAAATTTAACAATGTCACCTCAATACTTGCAAGCAATTATCTCATGACACAGAGTGGACCTCCAAAATCTACAAATTTATTCATCAATATAGCAATAATACAAAATAACAAATGTTTCTTGCATCCATCAACAACAAAGGAGGAAAACCCTGCTTTTATAGCAAAAAAGAAGCTCAAACCCCAAGGGGGTGAATTTGACAAGTGTGAGGTGTTTTGGGGGTTGAGATAATGGTGGGAGGAAGTCCCGAGTGTTGGAATGAAGGGATACCAACTATATTGAAATATCCCACTTGGTTTGGGAATCCTTTATCTCCTCTGACCACTTAATCCAAGTGGCAAAACCACCCTCCATGAGTGAATTCTCCTTTGATGGTTGAATATGCTCCTCTATGCTCATAAATGTCCCTGGAAAATATCCTCAACAACTTTGAAACCTAAGAGACAAGTCCCGAGTGTTGGAATGAAGGGCTACCACCTATATTGAAATATCCCACTTGGTTTGGGAATCCTTGATCTCTTCTAACCACTTCATCCAAGTGGCAAAACCACCCTCCATGAGTGAATTCTCCTTTGATGGTTGAAAATGCTCCTCTATGCTCATAAATGTCCCAGAAAATATCCTCAACAACTTTGACACCTAAGAGACAAGTCCTAGACAAGCTGCCTTTGATTTAGGGATTGTATTTTCTTCAAATTTTCCATTTATTTGACCCTCTGAGTCATTTTGGAGAAAAAATCCAAATTAATAATTGGAAATTACTAATTCGACTCTCAAAAGTGGGTTTAGAGGTTAAGTTAGGTCCTTGGGTCCAAAAATTAGCATCCCCATTGTTCGGGTACATAGGGTACTCCCAAAAGAACGAACACCTTGAGTAACTGCTTCACACAAATAGATCACTGATCAACACACTGATAGTTGTCACGTGGTTAAAACCCTCGAGAGGGAAATAGTCCACGGCCCCAGCCAAATAGCTACTTGGAGCAATTTATTATGCAAAAGAAAGAAAGTTACATATGAGCTTCTCATAATCGATTAACTAACCAAGGACCCTCCATGCTCTTTAAATATAGATCATGGACCAATCGGGTGCTAAGCCATGGATAAATGGTAGGTATGATCTAAGAGAAGTTGAACCGTTGGATCACCTTATGTCTAGAGCATATTGTGACCATCGAATTAGAATATTTACAAATGTATATTAATGCATACTAAAGAAACACATTTTACCTAATAGATATATTACACAAGTTGATCTTAACTAACTCCTAATTGTCTAAATATCCTAACATCCCCCCTTAAGAACAACTTGGGATAGGATTGAAGTATTTACAAAGGTGAAACTATTAGGAGAATGAAGGAGGCATTATAGCCTATCCTCCCTTAAGGACACATTCCTGAACTCCTAACATAGATCGAAGCTTAAAAAACCTCGCTTCTGTAAGAGACTTGGTGAAGATGTCTTCAACTTGATCATCTGTAGGGTAATAGAGAATTTCAAGAACATGATCATGAACAAGATTTTTGATGAAGTGCATGTGTATCTCAATGTGTTTGCTGTGTTGATGTATGTTACAACTGATTTTACCACACATGGTGGATCACACCTTTATGGCCTTCCCTGTCCCTCTGCAGACTCTTTAGACCCCATGGACCATTTTTGTACCTTTGATGTTTCCAAGATCATCCCTAAAAACATGCATTATTTTCGATACACGACTTTTAATCTCTTTCTCACGTATATACGTGGATTTGACTCTTAAACCCGTGTACATCGGGATGTGTGCAAAATGCCAAATGATTTTGGAGTTTTCCTTGATGTGGATCCGAGTCACTTGTCTCTTGGCCTTCCATATGCCTTGAGATCACTTGGATTTGACCTTCCATTACCCCATTGAAGAGATATATAAGGAACCCTTTGGATACATTGAAAGGAGAGGAATTGAAGAGAAATGAAACTATAGTCCATTGTTGCTGGAGCTTATACTTGAGTCTGCATCTCTTTGTCCCTTGGAGCACTTTGTGTTCTTTCCAAGCTTGCCTTTTCTTGTGAGATTGATATCGAGAGATCGATGATTGAAGTGGTGGAGGCCCAGATGGAGGACTCAGTTTCTCCGATTCGCAGACGTGCCGATAGAGGTTGTCACTATTGTAATCTCTGATTTATATTAATAGAAATATCTTTTCCTGTCCAATAATGTGTATTTAAATGAATATTGAATCCATGGATGCTTTTGAATGCTTATATGTTATTGATTATATATGTTAGAGTAGGTTTAACATGATTATATAGCATGCTTGTCTTGTTTGATGAATGTTGAGGAAACAAATTATCAATACAAGCGAGAGTGGAAAAGCTCAATGGGGATCTACATCAACCGTCCAGAGTAAGGTATGTGTCGAGATCCTTTAGTGTTAGATATTTGGTTTCTCTTGCATATAGAAAATGATTGATTTTTGAAGTCACCCTGTCTGTTGTGGTACCCCAAGCCATAGGAATTTTTCTCCGTAACAATGTAGAATTGGATATTTGGCAAGCTTGATGGCACTTTGATTGTCAGGCCAAAGTGGACTAGGCTGCTGCTTCTCGAATCCAAACTCTGAAAGGATCTGTCGAAGGCATAAATCTTCCTGACTGGCATTAACCACGGCTCGATATTCTGCTTTTGCTGAAGAAAGAGCAAGAGCTTGTTGTTTCTTACAAGCCCAAGTGACAGGTCCAGATCCTAGACTGAAAACATAACCTACAGTAGACTTTTGATCATCAGGATTGCCGGCCCAATCTAAATCAATGAAACCAATCAACAAAGGTTTCCCCCCTGTACAGTAATGAATTCCAAACTGAATTGTACCTCAAATATATCGAAGTATTCTTTTTGCTGCTTTCTAGTGACTTTCATGAGGTGTTTGCATATAACGGGCAACACGACCAATGGCAAAGGAAAGGTCAGGACGGGAATGAGTCAAGTATAAGAGACTACCAACAAGCTGACAATACAAGGTGGCATCTACTTCAGGGGAAGTACAAGTGGAAGAAAGTTTGACTCCATACTGGAAGGGAGAAGGGGCTAGTTTACAATCTTCCATGTGAAAGCGACGAAGAAGGTCATAAGCATACTTGGACTGAGAAAGAAATATTCATTCTTTGGTTTGCAAGACTTGGAGACCAAGAAAATAATGCAAATGTCCTAAGTTTGACATTTCAAAATTTTGCTTAAGACTGGATTTCACATGGGTTAAAAGTTTAGGGTCACTACTAGTTAGGATAAGATCATCAACATAAAGAACAAGTATGATGAGATGGTTTCCTACTTTCTTGGTATAGACATTGGAATCAGAATGGCATCTAGAAAAACTAGTGTCAAGGAGAAAGCTATCCATTTTGGCATACCAAGCTCTAGGAGCTTGCTTAAGGCCATATAAGGATTTCTTAAGGAGACAGACAAGGCTAGAGTTATCCTGAACATATCCAGGAGGTTGTTCCATGTAAATTCCCTCCTGTAAATCACCATGTAAAAAGGCAGACTTGACATCCATTTGATGGACTTCCCAGTTATGTAAGGCTGTCAGGGAAAGAACAAGGTGGATGGAATTCATTTTTGCGACAGGAGCAAGGGTTTCATTGTAGTCAATCCCTTCAACTTGGGAAAAACCTTTGGCAACTAACCTTGCCTTAAGTCTTTCAACACTTCTATATGATGCATACTTAGTTTTGTAGACCCATTTACATCTGACAATTTTTCTTCCTTTTGGAAGAGGAACAAGATCCCAAGTATCGTTCGCCATTAAGGAACAATATTCTTCATCCATAGATGCATCCCAATATGGATTTCCTAAAGCTTCTACAAAAGTTTATGGATCATGATTCTATGAAACTTGAGCCAAAAGAGAAGAGGCTCGCTAAAACTGAGAACTTGTTCGACGTTGATCTTTAGGATCACCGACAAGATCACTAGCTGCTTCACGTGTTGAACGCACCCATCGGGGAAGAATTAGTGCTGGTGCAATTGGAGGAACATGAGTAGGCGGAGGTGGATTTTCATCCTCACTGTCATCATCAGAAGCTGGAGTTGGAAACCTATCAAGGAAGTTGGAAGAAGAAGAAGAAGGCACAATCACTGAATCAGGCTCGCAGGCCAAAGATGGCACACCCTCCAAGTTAGGCTCGCAGGCCAAGAGATTTTCATCAAATTTAACTCCTCTTCTAATGATTATATCATGATAATGTGGGTGAAGAAGTCTATAACCTTTTACATATTCAGAATATCCAACAAATATGCACTTTTCACTTTTAGAATGCAATGCTTTCCGTTTTTCATCCGGAATGTGAGCCCATGCTTCACAACTAAACACACGAAAGTGATTTACATCTAGTTTAATTTTACTCCATGCTTCTTCTGGTGTTATACCCTGTAAAACTTTAGTGGGTGTGCGATTAACTATGTAATTTCCACAATTTATGGCCTTAGCCCAATATTGAAGACTTAGTCCCTTAGATTGGATCATACAATTAGCCATTTCTTTTAAAGTGCGGTTCTGCCGTTCAACTACACCATTTTGTTGTGGTGTATATGGAGCAGTGTGCTGTTGTTGGATTCCTTATTCAGTGCAGAAAGTAGTGAACTTGTTGTTAACATATTCTCCTCCATTGTCAGATCTTAACTTAATAATTTGATGACCAGATTGTTTTTCAACAAGGGCCTTGTAGGCCAAGAACATGTTAAATACTTCACTCTTAAGTTTTAGGCAAAAAATCCAAGTGCGTTTAGAGTAGTCATCAATGAAAGTTAAGAAATATTTGAAACCAGAAAAGGAAGCAGATGGAAGAGGACCACACAAGTCACTATGCACAAGCTCCAAGGGAACTGAGGCGTGCCAAGAGGCACGTTTGGCAAAACTGTCCTGATGATGTTTATCGAGTAAACAACCGAAACAAACACCATCTTTGCAAGATACCATCGAAAGACCAGTCACCATATTGTCTTTACATAGTTGTTGCAATGAGCGATAATTTAAGTGACCAAATCGCTCATGCCAAATTTTGCTCAAGTTATCACTATGAGCAACAAAAATTGAAGGAAAATGTGATGACCCAAAGCTGTTAAATTTGTACAACTTGGTAATATCATCAACAGTTCCAGTAGCAAGGAAATTTTGAGGATTTTTAAAATCCTTGATTACAACTTGGTGTGGTGTAAACGTCACAACTTTACCTTCACTTGAATGAGTAATTTGATAGACTGATAACAAATTGCAGGAAATTTTTGGAACACATAGTACATCACTGAAATGACCATTTTCTACTGGAACTGTTCCAAATCCTACAACACTTAGAGATCTATCATCACCAACAAATATTTGTTTGGTGTTACATTCATGCATAGTAGAAAAGATGGCTTGATCCTTAGCCATATGATAAGATGCTCCAGAATCAATGAGTCATTCAATTGAAGTAGAAGAAGAAGATGCAGTATAAGAGTAATTAGAAACACAAAGTGCATGCCCATGAGAGGTAGATTCTGAAGATGAATCTAGGCTGATGTGACGCTTCTTCATTGCTGCTTCCAAGGCTGCCATCTTCTTGAAACACTTAGATTCATCATGATTATCTTTCCCACAAAAATTGCAATGATGGTCAGTCTTCTTTCCTTTTGTCTTGGATCCTTTGTCATTTTTTAAAGAAGGAGTTGACTGAGAGGGTTTGGGACCCTTGTTGTTTGGATTATTATTGTGAAAATTATGTTTCTTGGGAGGCTTGGACTTTTCTTTCTGTTGGGACAATAAGACTTTCCTAGATGTATCTGCATTGTTAATTATTCCAAGATGAATGAACTTATCTTGCTCTCTAATTAAGGAATCACAAAAGGATTTAAGACTAGGCTCTTCATAGCTAGCTGCAGTCAAGGATTCTTTCATAGAGTAGAATGTAGATACAAAAACAGAATATGCAGGTTCAAGTTTGGAAAGAATATGATAAATACATTGTTTGTCTTTTTTCTTAATCTTGCATTCTGCACATAAAAGTCTAAGAGTTTTATACTTAGATAAATAGTCTTGAATGCATGAAAAACCATTTGGATTCAAGGAAATCAACTCATTCTCAAGTTGATGACCCCGAATTTCATTGTGTTTACCAAACACAGATTCCAAATTTTCCCAAGATTTATCAGGTTCATCAATTCCAGATATGTGGAATCGCAAATTAGTAGAGACTGACATCCCAATCAATCCACGAGCTTCATCACATCTATTTGCCCATTTAATTTTCTTATCATCATCAGTGGGTTCTGTTTCTTTCCCTGAGGTTATCCTGAAAAGTCCCCTACTTCACAGAACATCCTCCCTACGAGATTTCCATGAGAAATAGTTAGAACTTGTAAGTATAATATCACAAGGGGTGGCCATACTGTAAAATAATGACTGAAAGAACATAAACTAACTATTTGGATGCAAAGATCTCGAAAAATATGCGGTTTAAAAAAACGACACTGAAAACTGATTCTGGACAATGAAGTTATGCTTGATCAAAGAAAATGTTGAAGATGTCCCCAATAGTGACGTGGCAGATATTAACTTGACCAACTAAAAAAAGGAACCCTCTTCTTCCCAAGATGAACCTCGGACAATCACTTACAAGAAAATTGTTTTTTAAGTGAATCACTTTTTGTAAAATAAGTGATGTTCACTTTTACAATAATGTTACTTTTTAAATAGTGTGACAATAAATTAAAGACTTAAGTGACTCACTGTATTTTATTTTTATTTTATTTAAGTGAGATGCACTTTTACAATAAGTAACTTGAAAATAGAAATTGCATGCACTAAAAATTAACTTGATAAGACTTTAACTCAAGACTTATCAAGGAATAAAACAATTTTGAACCAAGTGAGCTAAGTTTAAATGGTACATATAAGAATGGAAAGAGGAATGATTTTTTTTTTTACTCTTCTCTCTCATTCTCCGTGCTTGCCTTTTTCTCTGCAAATCACAAAAAAAACGAAAAACAAAAACAAAAAAACTTTTTCCACACAATGGAGTNTTTTTTTTTTTTACTCTTCTCTCTCATTCTCCGTGCTTGCCTTTTTCTCTGCAAATCACAAAAAAAACGAAAAACAAAAACAAAAAAACTTTTTCCACACAATGGAGTTAGATCTTGGTTATCTTACTCGGAAAGTCTACATTTTCAAGTTTTCTTGTTGTTTCTAATTTTCCGTGATCGCACAAGGTGCATGACAAAGAGCATACGTAGCTGAGAAGACAAGAAAAAAAACTTTCCCTTTTTGTTTCTAATTTGCCGTGATCGCACAAGGTGCACGGTAAAGAGCATACACAGTCAGGGAAGGTAACAGTCCAAGATGAAAATAATAAATATCTAATAATAAAATTGATAAAATATGAGAGATTTAAAAAAATTTAAACAAATCTGTCATTGTAACATTATACCTTCAGATTTTTCGAAATGAGTGTTTCTGGATCAAACGGAAACAGTTTTCGGTGAAACGAAAACTATTTCCCAATGGAAACAGTGCTATGGATGCAATGGAATAGTTTCCACAGGCCACAAATGTACAAAAAATCCAGAACCAGAATCCCTTTCAAATTTTCGGCAACACTGGTTCCAAAACTTGATCAAAATCGAAAGTGGCTCTTGATAAACGCTTTGATACCATGTTCGGGTACATAGGGTACTCTTAAAAGACCGAACACCTTGAGCAATTGCTTCACACAAATATATCACAAATCAACACACCGATATTTGTCACGTGGTTAAAACCCTCGAGAGGGAAACAGTCCACGCCCCCTGCCAAATAGCTACTTGGAGCAATTTATTATGCAAAAGAAAGAAAGTTACATAGGGGCTTCTTATAATCGATCAACTAGACAAGGATCCTCCATGCTCTTTAAATAGAGATCATGGACCAATCGGGTGTTAATCCACGGATCAATGGTAGGTATGATCTAATAGAAGTTGAACCGTCGGATTACTTTATGTCTAGAGCATATCGTGACCGTCATATTATAATATTTACAAATGCATACTAATGCATACTAAAGAAACAAACTTTACCTAACGGATATATTACACAAGTTGATCCTAACTAACTCCTAATAATCTAAATATCCTAACACCCATGACCAAATTGGATCCCTAGGCCCAATTTTATGACCTTTTGGAATATTACAATTAAAATACACTTTATCGATGATTTTATTAAAAAACTAAAAATTAAAAAATACTAGGGGGGATTTTTCGGATGTTCACGAAACTTTTGACATATGAATAGAATGGTATAATACATAGACCCTAGGATTTAATAACCTTTCTGAGAAATTTTTTACCAAAATCACCATCTTGACTTTGGAGGATTTTGAGTGAAAAACTTGAAAATGATATGTTGCTTAAAAAAGCGTCACATAATCGATGAGGAAAAAAACACTCAAGGATGATGACCTTGATGACCTAGTCTAATAAAGCCAAGAAATTTACATAAAATAACCTCATGCTATTTCATTTATTACAATTCCCTCAAAAGGGTGTGAACATCCAAAAGAGGCCACAACTAGCCTTGATGAAACCACAAAAATTCTTGAGCACTGAGTAAGAACAATGATTTGTTTCAATCCTTGGTGGCTCACTTGAAAAATCCCCTAAGTGCAACTTATTGGATAACAAATTCCATACACTACTCATGTACATCATTGTACACCTCATCATACACAATTGCTGAACAGGTAATTATGTCATGCTTTCACTGAACATAAGGCATGCATCATCATCCTAGGTATGGATCATTGTCATAGGGTATACATCCTCATCATCAAATATAAATTATCATCATATCAGTGTGCACCATGTATGCATCATCAACATCAAGTATACATCATAGTGCGTAGGAGAGCATCATCACATTATGGTATGCATGTACATCATATTGTATAGGAGTGCATCAACATCATAGAGTGTAAATAATTATCACATGCATTATCATCATAAAGTGTATCATATCATAGCATAAATATATGCAACATAATCATCATAGCATCCATAATGACTTCAAATATATATACCAATATAGAGGCTCACATATTAAGATCAAAGATGAACTCTATCCATGAGAGACATGTGCCATCAGAAGAGAAACCCAAAAGCATGAACCATACCTTTTCAAAGATCACAAGATGAAAAAATAATAGAAAAACCAAAATAATCTCTAGATCATGTCACCACATATCCCTCGTAACAAGCTTTCCAACAAGCCAAAAATTCTGTAATTCCGATTTGGTATGAGAAAGTTATGTCAATTTTAGTGAAGACGCTCATAAATTTCTCCTCCACAAAGTTTCACACTTTTCTCCAAGAGTTGCGAAAATACTTAGAGAATTGATGATGAACAAATGAAACGTTTGATATTATATTTATATAGGTCATGGAGGAAAGTTAGTACCTCAAAATGGGATGGCATGCAATTCAAAATTACAAATAATTAAATTCTCTTTTGTTTGGTCGTCTCACCCAAAAAGGTGGGGTACACAAACTTAAAAAATTCACATCTCTTCAACCGTAAGGAGTTAGAAGATGCTCCACATAACAACAAAAATGACTTCATGAGTAATATATCCCTATGATGGGCTTATTTAGAAATTCTTGGTATAATACCCTTAAATTCTTTAATTTGTTTAGGACTTCAAAGATTCCACACATAAAGGTGCTAAAGACCATGTTACCTTATGCATAAGTTCCAAGGTCAAAGGATTCAATGGACATCATCAAAGGCACTAGGGATTCAATGGTCTTCACATGCACATACTTAAAATCAACAAGGATGAGGTCTCTACCATATACTCATCATATCAAGGGTATTAAGGACCCCAACACATCCAAGGTGTGGGGGTGCCTAGACTTCTCCTATGGTACCATGACCTCATTAAAACCACAAATGACAACATAATGGGACATTTGGATTCTTTGAATTTCTACACTTCTTCAACCCACCAAGGACTCTTTCTAGGATACTAGAGAATAGGTTGTGGTACCAGGGAATCCAAAGAAACAACTGGGGGAACCATAGAAGTAACTTTGGGGAACTTAAATGCTCTAAAGGATATACACGGATTTTGGCATTGTCCCAAGGGCTCCAAGGGATTCAGACTTGGGTTTGGACAAGGTTAAAAGGTCTCCTTTGACATTGACATAATTCTAACCTTGAAGGGATCCTCAAGGGGAACCAAGACACACTGACACATACCTGTTGGCATCAATGACAATTTAGTCAACATACAGGACCACTTGGAGGAACACCACACAATTTTTTACATTTGAGTTGGTATATGGTAAGTGTCCAATATTCCTAGTTGAATTTTAAACAAATACACTTAGGACTACTGTAGAAGTCAGTTTGGATTTGATAGTATTCCAAAAGCATAAGTTGGATCAACTCAATGAGTTAGATGAAGTATGATTGGCCGCACTGTAACACACTAATATTGTGCAATAGCATTGTGTGAAGTGGCATGAAAAACTTATAAAAAATAAGGTGTTCCATCTTGTATATTGGGCATTATTATATTGTTCTAGATTTAAATATTTTAAGGGGAAGCTCCAAACTAGGTGGCTAGGTCCTTACGAAGTGGACACAACTTTTACAAATAGGAATCTTAAGCTCGTCACCATAGATGAATATCATACAACCCTACTTTAAAATGGACATTATCTATAGGTGTACCATTTACCATATTCAAATGAATCTTATATTCAACAGGTTTCTTCTAACCCACACTTACAGGTACCGCTAAACGAGGAACAATATTCCACACCCACAACATAATAATAATAATAATAATAATAATAATAATGATAATAATAATACAATGCATAAATTTCATTTGTGAAAATCCCATTAGGGTGCAACTAGACAAGTCACTAGGTGAAAACTAGCTTGTTAGCAGCTGGTATTTGAAAAAAAAAGTCAATTGTGATAACCCCATTGGGGAGCAACTAGACAAGTGTTAGTTGAAAACTAGCTTGTCAGTAGATATAATTTGAAATAAAAATTCAAGTCATTCCTTTTCTTAAATAAGTTCTCATATTGAAATCTATAATACTCTTTCTTTCTAGGGATGCTTTAATCTTATAAATAAAACATGTTGTTCCTTTTTCAAACTGTTGCTACTTCTCCACGTGTTGTTACTTCTCCATATTGTTGTTATTTGTATAAGTAACAACACAACCGATTGTTGTTAGTTGAGGTGTAGCAACATTATACTTTCTTACATCACAATACAAATAAAGAGTTCAAAGGAGAAGTGCCATAATTCATCATCCATCAACACTTCATATTTCCTCCAATTTTAAAAAGCATCGATCCCTACAATTTGGCGAAAGTTTTGCATTTCCATTTTCCAATCTTACCACCAAAGTTTCTTTGAATCTAGCTTCCAGTGATGGTTAGATCAATAATGATGATTCGTTACATGCTGCTGCCATCCCATCCAAGATATGATTACACATGTGGTGAATCTGTCACATCACATGATTCCTACATGTACTCGTACACAACACTACGTGAGGTAAGTATTACTAGGTATGATCCATTTAAATATTATTTATTTCTCAAAATAATTGTAGTATGACATTCTGTCTCTAACTTTCCATTGATTGTATGTGGAAGCCCAATGACAATAAGTTGGGGGGGGGGGGGTTCTGTCCTTAATACCTATACAATCATCCCAGTTGTACATTCTCATGTGATGACTGGCATGTTTATAGTTAAAACCCCAATCATAAAATAAGGCATACCTACCATAATTATCATAGAACTTACCAAATTTGAAACTGGAAACCTCCACAAGCTTCTGAATGCACAAACCTTGGATAAAAACCAACTTCTACCCTTATGCAACTCTATTCCAAATATTTAAATTTTTTTGTAGATAAGGATGGGAGGATCAACAGTATGTCATGAGCCCAAAAATGTGGAGTTATTGCAGAAAAATAAAAAAGTTTATAGACTCTTTTAGAGCATGGGATGGACGTCTTACTTTGAGCATGTATATAGGGGTTTGATGTAGGAATCATGTTGGAATTATCCATCAATTTAACTAATGGGAAGTCCATAGTAAGAGGAATCAAAGTAGCAGTTATAAAGGGAAGTATTTCTAAAATTACGGGGTTTATACAAGAGGGTGAATGATGGTTCAGGAGGAGAACATTGTTTTAGAAAGAAGATAAAGAATTTACTTGAGGTGGACTCCTTCAATGGAGATGCATAGGATATGTGAGAGAATAATTTCCTGAACATTGGAGCGAAGTAGAACACCTCATATAGAAATACCTCACTTGGGAAGGGTGGTACCAAGTAATCTTCACTCATCATTTGAAGTTTTTGATGCATTTCAGGCATAATGTTTGTCTGAAAATCACATATTTTTTGTTGGAGTCATTAAATATTATGGAAAGATCCACAAGGGGAGCCAAACATCTCTTGACAACATTGAAAAATCATGAACTTGTTAAATTCATGGTACTTGATGCCCTGATAAACACCCAAAATTCATGGAAACAAATTGGATGAATTAGGTATGTCATATGATAAGTGATGTAAATTCAATATACTCATAAGGAGATCACAAATTGGATGAATTAGGTATGTCATATGATAAGTGATGGAAATTCAATATACTCATGCTTTCAAGAGAGAAAAATATGGAGGATGAGTTGTACAAAAAACAAGGAATTTTCCATGTGACTAGCTTTCACCTTTTTCCTTAAAAGTTGTTGAAAAGCAGTCTAACTTTGGATAAGGAAGGATGCACACTTACTAAACTAAGAATTTTGTTGATTTTTTAGATCTTATCCAAAATATTTTAAAGGCACTCCTGGAGGTAGTTTAGGAAATTTTGAGTAAGTGGTGCAAGTGGATGCCAACTAGTTAGTGTAGGACCTAAGAAATTAATCAAAAAGATTAATTAATGTATCCGAATGGGTTTTTTATAATTATAACACCCCCTCTTAATCCTGAATTATGTGAAATATCAGAAATATATCATAGATATAGGTCCTAACAAGTCTTAGTCACCCTTTATATACTGCTTGTCCATAAAAACAAGGAAAGAGGCAAAACCACAAGGGAAAGATCCTCCCTTAAATATGGACATGAAAAAAAATTGTGAAGATAATTCCTTGGTGAAGATGTTTGCAACTTGCTCAGATGATGCACAATAGTGAAGAGAAATGACCTCATCATGCACAAGCCCTCTGATGTAGTGCATGTGGATCTGTATGTGTTTGGTTTGCTGCCTATATATTGGGTTCCTTGAGATTCAAATATTACTTTGATTTTCACAATCAATGACTGTGGAAGTGTCACATTCGATCCCAAACTCTCCAAGTATACCTTGCAACCACAAACATTGAGTAGTTGCATTCACAACTCCTCTATATTATGCCTCTGTAGAAGAAAGTGAAATGCAACTTTTATTTTTACTTGACCATCTGTTTGTTCCATCTGTAAGCACAAACACATATCCAGAATTTGATTTTCTATCAGTGTTATCACCTTCCCAATTAGATTAAGTAAAATCAAGTAACTCTAGGTCATATTTTGCAACATAGTGAATCCCATATGTCTTTGTTCCTTGCACAAAGTGCAAGATTCTCTTTTCTGCACTCCAATAGATTTCATGTGTTTGATCCATGTGTCTATATGCCACACTCACTGCATAAGAAATATTAAGTCAAGTGTCAGTCAAATAGAGCATATAACCAACTAGCCGCCTATATAGTGTGTTGTTTACCAAAGGAGTTGAATTTGCTTCTTAGAGCTTAACTCCTGAGAGGAGAGGAGTCTTGATTGGATTGAAATCCTTCAAGTTGAAATTTTTTAGAAGGTATTAAGCATATTTGTACTGATTTAATTTCATTCCAAGGGCTGATTGAGAGATATCAAGCCCCAAAAATTGGCTCAATTGTCCCAAATCAGTCATGGAGAAGGCATGGCTCAAAGCATCCTTCAAGGAAGCAATTTTTTTCATGGAAATTCCTATCAACAAAAAGGTCATCCACATAAAAAACAATAATAATGAGTTAACCATGAATAATATTCAAATAGACATTTGGATCAAACTTGAATCTACTAAGGTTTTGTGATAGCAGAAAGCCATCAATCTTGGCGTACAAAGCTCCAGGAGCTTGTTTTAACCCATATAGTGATTTCTTCAACCTACACACAAGATATGGATTCGTAAAAAAACCTTGTGTATACTACATATATATCTCTTCTTTGATATCTCCATGTATAAAGACACCCTTCATATCCATGTGATGCACCTCCCATTACTTGGGAGTTGCAATGGCTAAAACTAGTCTTATAGAATCCATCTTTTCCACTGGTGCAAATTCCTCATTGTAGTCAATGCCTTGGAATTTGGAGAATACATTTCCCACTAAAATTGTCTTATACTTCAAAGGATATCCATCAACATCAAAATTTTTCTTGAATACCCATTTTCACTTGACTATCTTTCTCCTTGGTGGGAGATTGACTAGTTCCCATGTCTCATTCTTCTGGAGCGAATGGTATTCCTATTTCATGGTTGTTTGTCATCTTGGATATTATGATGCTTATTCATATGTTTGTGGATTTGATTCAACAATCAGATAAAACTTCTTAGAAAATCATGGGTCCTTAACATAAAGGAAACTCTCGAATTCAGATCTAGTTCTTCTAGGATCACTAGGATTCCTAGCTAGTTCCCCAACTGCTTGAATGTTTTGTGCCTCCCACTTTGTTCTTGTAGGAGTGTTAGGATATTCAATTAAATCTTCATTATAATACATCAAAATCAGAAAAATTATTAGAGTCTTCACTTATAGTCAGAGGTGGTGGTGGTGAATAGGACTCTCCAATTTCTATTGTTGGCATAGGCTCTTCTTAAAACTGAACACTCCTTTCAATGAAGGATTTTTTAGTGCTCATGTTGATCAGATTATACCATTTGGAATCTTATGAATACACAAAAATAGGCATTATTGACTTCAGGGTCCCAAATCTTTCCTCTTTTCTGGTGGAATTCTAGCCCAAGCTTTAGATCCAAAACTCCTTAAGTGGGACACATCAGGATTGTGTCCACTCCAAGATTCGAAAGGAGTAATTCCATCAAGATATTTGTGAGGCACCCTATTATAGTTATAGGATGCATAGTTGATTGCTTCATCCCAAAAATTTGGTGGAAAATATTTATACTCCATCATGCAAGTGGCCATCTCCTTAAGAGATATATTCTTCCTCTCAACAACACCATTATGCTAAGGTGTGTAAGGAATAGACTGTTTGATCTAGATACCTTCATCTTCACAATATTGTATAAATTCATATTTGACGTATTCACCACCATTATCATATATGAGGACCTTGATCTTTCTTCTAGACTAGTTCTCAACTAGGGCTTTAAAACCCTTGAAGAGGTCAAAAACTTCTGACTTGTGCTTGAGGAAGAAAACCCAACAGTATCTGGAAAAGTCATCAATTAAGGTTAGAACATATTTGGATTGAATTATTGAGAATTAAGGTAAAAGACCGGTTATATCACTGTGAATAATCTCAAGGGATGCCTAGGTTTGCTCATGACTGACTCTCTCATACTTGTGCTCTGTGTGTTTTCCTACGATGCATACTTGACAGACTCCTTTATAAAACTTGATTTTGGGAAACCCTATGACCATGTCTTTGTCGGACAAATTAGATAGGTACTTGTAGTTTATATGTCCAAACATTTCATGCCATAGATTGCTAGCTTCATTGACACGAGTGAGGAGAGCATAGGGGTTTGATAAGGGCATGAAGTGTAAGAACTTGTACACTTTGGGATCTATAATCAACGCAACCTTTCACTGTGACTCTACCATTCGAAATTTTAGTGATTTCAACATAATTGGGAGTGAATACAAAATTATTAGGAGACCCATTGTGGGTAATTTGATATACTGACAAGAGATTAGTAGCAAGATCTGGGACATACAAAACATTATTGAAAGAACCATGGTCAATATCTATTCTACCCTTCCCTTTAATTTTAGTTTCAGATTCATCGCTCAAACAATTTTAGGACCATTCGAATCATCAAGAGAGGAGAAGGCATCCCTTGTCGAAACCATGTGTCTTGAATATCCATAACCAATGATAAAGGAAGAGGATATTACAATGATTTCTACTAGTGCATGAACTCTCTCTCCTTGTCTTCAAAATTTGATGCACCCTCCTTATTCTTTTCTCCTTCAGGAAGATAGATGTTGTGCTTTTAAAGGAGTTGAGTCAACATATCAATTTGTTTCTTCATGCAAGAGATATTTGGATGGTATCCCTTACCATAGTATGCGCACTTGATCATTTCACCTTTTCCTTTCTTCTTATGGGATTTTTTCTTAGAGCTTGAAGACTCCCCATGAGATTTGGACTTGTCTTTCTTTTGATAAGGAGGCATATTTGGACTAGAATTCTTCTTGCCTTTGGAATCCATCTTTGAATCTCGAGCAACCAAATCTTGTTCTTTGGAAGGTTTGATGGTGCCCATCATAACCATCTTATCTTGCTCTTGGGTCAAGGATTCCTTGAACTCTACAAGTGAAGGAATCTTCAAGTTTCAAACTGACAACTTTGTGGCATGGAAGGTCGATACAAACACATAATAGTCAGCTCCAAGATTTGAAAGTATGGACAAGACTAGTTGTTCATCTTTCTTTTCAATACCACATTGTTTTAACCGAATAAAAAGAACTTTGAACTTGGAGAAGTAGACTTGTAAGGACTTGAAATTGCTTGGACTCAGTGAGACAAGCTCATTCTCCAATGAATGTCCCCTCATTTCATATTTCTTTCCAAATAAGGTTTGGAGTTTCTTCCATACTTCATTTGGTGATGCCGATCCATCTAGATGGAAAAGAAGGTCTCTAGAAATGTTGATACATAAGAGACCATACGCCCCATCCCTCTTGTTGTGCCACTTGATACTCTGTGATACTTCATTGGTATCAGGATCAATTTCCATGGTCACTTTGAAGAGGCCCTTTCTCCTCATTAGAATCTCCATCTGTGCCTTCCATTCGAAGTAGTTGAATGGAGTCAAGATGACATTGTGAGATTGATCCATTTATTCAACAATTGTGCCTTGAACAGACTGAATGCACTCCTTGAGAGAGTGATGTCGATCCTAGAAAATCAATAAGAGAGGATAACAATCGATATAAAGAGGCTCTGATACTATGTGGAAATTAATCCCATATTTAGAACAATTGAATTCACAAAAATTGCCCGAAGACATGCATAGATCCACTCAAATTGGAGACTGAAATCAATGCATAACATAAAATTGCATTGAATAAGTTTACATCAGTCAAAATTATAAACTAAAGGTTGTCCAAATATATAATTACATTAGATATTTGAATGCCTAAGGAGGAAAGTTGAGACCTCACAAAAACAGGCTTACTAAAAGTAAAAAAAAAAAACCTAGGTGAATAAAACACTTTCCAAATCAGTTAAGGAGGTCACTAATTGGTTGAATGAGGTATGACAGATGATAAGTGATGGAAATTCAATATAATCATTCTTTTAGGAGAGAAAAATATGGACGATGAGTTTTGCAAAAAGTGTTGAATATTGTAACTTCAAAGGATATTCTAAATGTATTTTACTGATGTAACACAAGGGAGATGTTATTATTTCTCTGGCGATGTGTTCTTATAGTATTTGGTCATAATAGAGTCATGAGGTAAAGCGTCCATTATAATTCGGTTCATTTTACCCTAATGAATAATATAATATACTGTTTTGAGTCTTCCTAGGTGAAGTCAGCCTAGGAAGTTTAGTGGGGCCGACTTGTTTAGAGTAAAAGTGTAATAACCCAAAATTTCATAAAACTTTAAATTTTTTAAAGTGACATAAAATTTCTTAAGTCATAGTTTAGTAACTGTGAGTGGTTAGCGGATAATGAAACAGTTTAACAATTTTGAAGGATTAGTTTCAAATACAGAAAAACTAATACAACTTTAATTTTTATAAGTTATATAAAACTGACTTGCATTTAGTTGCTATTAGCTGTACTGATGATTTACTTTTGTCAAGTAGGTGAGAAACCATGTTTGAAATTGGGGCTTAATTAGCATTTTTCTAACTCAATGGACTGCTGGTTCTTACAGGTTTAACATGTAAGCGTTTGATCAAGTAGAAGTTTATTTTGAATTAAGTCGAGAAGTACTTCTTTAGCATGATAAGATGCTAGTATATAAATTGATTACTAATATGCAAGACTCTGACGAGGTAAAGTAAATTCCTTCATTGTTTTTGATCTAAGACAATATTTATATTTGAGCCATAATGAATTTTATCCTTAACATAATTTAATGCTATTTACAAGAATGAGTTCTTCCAAGGTTTCTTTCTGTCGTGAAGATTATAGTACCTAGTCAATTATAGATTCTTACAGTGAGAATTGAGCTCATGATCATGTCATAAAATTACTTCTACTGTATCATGCTCTTACTGCTATTGTCATGTTTAATACTCAAGTGTAAAGCTCTTTATGTATGAACATTATCCTATGTTTTTCAAAGTAAAGTTTACATTGAAGGATTAGTTACTTAAGAGAAACTCTTTCCAAAGGTTAATCTCCAGTCTTCTTGAAGACTCCTTCCTTTATCAGCATCAAGTCTTCAGTGGAGAAGTTTATAGCTCTTCAGTTTATGAAATAAATCATAATGTTATTATATTAATGCTCTATTTATCCTTTACTAGACATGTAACAATACCAACTTATTTGATTTGTTGCAATGATGATTATCATCTTACACAGCTAGGTTACAAGCTGTAATCTTAATCTTCAGTTTATAACCATGATAGAAAAATTATTGTAATATTACAATACTATATTAACTTATAGTGTTTACAACAAACAATACTACTTGTATCCTAAGGTAGTTTTACTACCTAGTAACTACTATGGTGTAGTCGAAACTATTGGCATGCTATATTATAAGTTTTTGTCTCTTAACATACTATTTCCAATGCATAGTATAATATCCTTGATAGCAAAGTTGATATGATGAGCAATCATATGATACGTTAGAGTATGGTCGAAGGCATAAATTTCATTATGGTAAATGATATGAACCTTTATAATATAGTCGATTGCATTATTGGAAATGATAAGTTTTATAATTGAATGTGCAGTCTTAACTATAGAAATCGACCCACACTTGGTTAAATTTCTAGAAGGGCACGTGGAGAAACCTCCTCCTTGCATTGGTTGACTTATAATGAAGTGAAACCCTAGTTCTTGGCATTTGGCTCCGAGGGTTTGTCTGTTTGCAGGCTGCACTGTGAGATTCCTTGCGGCCATGAGAGGCCTACAACTCCCTTATTTGTTGGCTCCGTAGTTTGTATTACGTTGCAGAGTGGTTTTGGTATCATAACTTGTAGTCTCGGTTTCTCTTGTGAGTAAATATTTACTATGTAAGTGGTCTTTACTTCCTCGTTTGGCTCGAAGCATGTACAAGGTTTTACCCTGTCACTACTTGTTCCTTGCCTCGGCATCATGGAGTCTGAGTGCTATATCCTTGCTGCCTCTGTCGCAGGGTCGAATTGAGGTTTTCCTTGGTTGGTGCATATGAGTTGGGTGGCCGTAACTTTCTGGTTTCAAACTCTTCTTGTTCACATCACAGGTATACATTGCTACTCTGCTCTCTTTCCTTTTGCCAATGATTTATTAAGTTAGGGTTTAGTAATTATTATTCAAAGTTTTAAATATTGTTTGGTTTATAACTTGCAGGCTACGCTGACAGTTCTAGACTTGAATGGAAAAGCACTCATGCGTCGGTTAATTTCGTGGGCTTTCAAATGGGTAAGCCCCGGTCTTGTCGTGGGTTCTCCCTGCTTGCGATTTAGGTGTTGGGTGAAGGTTCTCGTGGTTGGAATCATGGCTTCAAACTCTCTGCTGGTTATGATATTTAGTTTGTTGTTTATTCTCCATGTTTTATTTTAAAACCCTTTCAATACTTCGCTGGGTAGCACAAGCTTGCGAAGCTGTGATATATATGTGGTTTTGATGAAACAGTTTCAGCCTTATGGCTTAATGATGTAATATTGTTGTTAAGTTTATAAAAACCTCCTCTATGCTCAGAGATGCTTATGTGATCTCTGTCTCGTTTGCTTCGGTTTTTCTATTTGAACTTTAAGAAAATGAAACTGTAAAATGGGTTTTACCTAACCTGTCAGTAATGTAATTTACTGTTAATATAAAATATTTATGTATATTTGGTTTTAAGAAAGAAGACCGTGGAACAGTCTAGTTGTAAAGTTTATGGGGTTTTTACTTTTATAGTCAGTAATGTAACTGGTTATAGTTAATACAAAGACTTTTATGTAATTGGTTTTATTAGCAGATTGGGTTTCGACCCTTTGATTCTTATAGGCTATAAGCCTACCTTTGATTTAGGAAATTATTTTGCAAATGGTTTATGATGACTGGTTTACTTTGTTCATTGTTTACATAAGTATTGTATTTAATTTTACTCTGTAATGATAATTATTTTTAAACACTGTTGTGAATTAATAAATACTATTCTAGGACTCTGCTTTGAACATCTTTTTGAACCCTATAGTTTTATTAAATCCATGTTTATAGTTACAATATTGATAACTCTGTTTTTGAGAAATAGAATAATGAAAGATGATATGATTTAGAGTTATAAGTATGATGTTAACTTGTACAATAAGAAATCCTAAGTAATTTTGACAGTTTTACTTCTAATTTTTAGTTAAGAAAATACTTAGGTTTTTAGTGTAGCAAAACTCAAAACTAGGGTAATATCGACCTTCAATAATTTTTTGTTGTTGTAAATTTAAGGATTATAAAGAATCCTTAGGTCCTGGATAGGACACACTCTGGTTTGTAAGTTAATATTTATAAACAGTTTATTTATTTTCTTTTTACATGTTTTCTTAAATATTAAAGGCTTACTTTACTTCTGTTAACTATCATACCTTATATGTTGTCAGTATACTAATACTGGAAGTAATAATATTTACTATTTACTTTTACACGTATGTTTCTATTTGGATTGGCTAAAGTAAGTAAGTGCAGACAAACATAGCACTGCTATTTAGTGAATTTCATAAACATTGAATTAAAATATATCTAATAATTACATTCAAATAAAGAATCATATCTACTATTTTCATTCCAATAAAAGAATCATTTCATTTACTTAAAACAATCCAACTGTGCTAGAGTATGACCTGAGTTTAGGTGTGGAAAAACACAGCTAGGAAATTTAATTTCTATCTATTTCACTATTTACATAATCATTTCCATTTCTACAAATAATCTATAAATTTACTGAACTTAACATTACACAGTTACTTTTCATTCATAAACCCTAAACACTAACAATTACTGTAATAGATAAATTAAGAATTTTTTTAACTGAAGACAGTAAAAATAAACTAGAACCTGTTGAGGACAAGATGACAACAACTTAAGGAGGCTATTCCTCCCTGCCAAACTCCTGGAGAGCACTCAAACAACGCTCCCTCAGGACCCCCAAGCATGTTCCTGGTCTTCTTGGCTGAGAACTGGGTGGAGAATGCAACTGTAAAACCTCTGTTCCAGTAAATAAAATCTTCTCTCAGCATTATGATCTTCAGCTTAAAAGCTGCAACTATATCAATCTCAGTAGTTATCCCATCAAACACATTCCAGACTCCCCTCCATTTAATTTCTCTTGAGTAAATTCATTCACCATGAATGATCACTTCTCTAGAATGAGCAGCCTCAACTCTCTTCAATGGGAAATTTAATAGAGATGCCTAGGTCTTCTGGGTCAGTTTTCATTAAATGAGCCACCTGCTATGATTCCACCTTTTTGGGGAATCATGACCACAAATATAGGGAAGTTTCCACCTACAACAGTTGGAAGTGGTTTGAGGATGCTGCCACATGTCAGTTTGCTCTCCACCCAGTCTCCTCCACCAATTGACCAGTAAACACTCTTTTAACAAATTCACTAAGCTGTTGTCTCCTCATTTATTTATTTATAAATAAAATATTCTGAATTTACATTAAATATTCTTGACCCCACTGGGTCATCAATTACAACTTAGCATAAAATTTAACACAATGTTCCTCAAATATTATAAAATTGTTTTTGCAAATTGGGGCATGTGAGAAAAAGTCAGTTGGCTCAATGTATATAAATATGAGAGTTGTGATTCTTATTTGGACACAAACTCACTCACTTGAGTAGCACATAGGAGAGAGAGAGAGAGAGAGAGAGAGAGAGAGAGAGAGAGAAAACAAAAGGAGAAGAATACATGTTGTTTGGGTTATATCTTATACATCTTATATAAAGGAAGTTTTGGCTGGGTTTTCTTCCCCTTGAGGGTTTCCCAGGATAAATACTGTGTCTATCTTGTGATTGCATTTTTTTTAGTGATTCTGCATATGATACTACTGTGATTTTGAATTGAACACGAATGATATCTAGTCCAACCTAAGAAATATTAACATGGTATCAAAGCTAGCCTGAATATGACAGCTTTCACAAGGTGAATCTCCCTCTCCTCCCTCTCCGAAAGAAATTAGGGTTTTTGCAAATTTTGGAGTTTGGAAGATGTGCTTGCATAGAATTTTTTGCCTCCCTGGAGTGCATATAATGAGCCCAGGATCGAATTTTTTGGGTGTTTGAATCTCCAAGAACTAAAAACCCTAGTTTGGACCTGAACCA
Organism: Pseudotsuga menziesii; assembly: GCA_001517045.1. Taxonomy (NCBI): domain Eukaryota; kingdom Viridiplantae; phylum Streptophyta; class Pinopsida; order Pinales; family Pinaceae; genus Pseudotsuga; species Pseudotsuga menziesii. The sequence goes on from LPNX010750686.1 coordinate 251,157, forward strand.
GAAAAATGCAAAAAACCAGAACCAGAAATTCTGCAGAACTGCAACCTCACAAGTAGGATATGAAGGATGAAGACTTGGGATCTCCAAAATTTAGTTGGACCAACCAATTCACCTCAGTCAAGTGCATCTACTGGTAAGTTCATCCTCCTAGTTTGAGAAATTTCATTTTTTAGTGACCTACTAGATAAGATGGCCCCAAGCACTAAGCTTGAGGAAAAACTGGAAGGCGTAGAAAACTTCCTAGATTGGAAGTATAGGATTGGTCTCATCTAAAAGATAATGGCCTTGAGAAGTACATCATGGATGAGATTGCAGAATCTAAATAAGATGAATCTAAGGATAATCTTAAACAAGACCTAATCATGGCAATGAGGACCATTGATGATTCTATTAAGGATCACTTGATCCCTCAAGTGTTATCTAAGAAGAAACCTAACCAGATGTATGATGCACTTTACAGAATGTATGAGGAAAGGAACATCAATAGATAGATGAAAATGAAAGATCAATTGAAGGGAACCAAGATGAGAAAAAGTGAATCTGTTCAAGATTAATTCACAAGGGTCTCCTAGCTTAGAGAAAAACTAAGTGCTATTGGAGACACCCTTGATGAGGATGAACTAGTTATGACTGCTCTCAATGGTCTTGTTGATGTATTTGTTACTTTATAATGTATTCACTTGTATATCTTATGTATTGCACCCTAATGTTCCTATCAGGAAATATCAGTAATGTAAAAAAGTCATGTAAATTCATAGAGGGTAACCCTCCTTATTAATCAAGGGTTAAAGTCCCTGCAGTTGTGGGGAGATAGGGTTGTTATACTCTCCTAGAGAAGTCAGCCCTAGTGAGTTAATGTATGTCAGGTTAGTACCCTAGTTGTGGTTACTCGAGCCTACATAACTGATTTCAGATTACTCGAGCCTACATAACAGAGTCAAATATTAAGTGAACCAAAGAATATAAATAGAGAGTGAGCCTCTCAATTTATTACACATGCACTCACTCAACTAAGGTGCATGAGTGAGAGAGGAATTGTTGGCACAAGTGAGAGAGATCAGCTATCAGAGATCATCTTTATGTTTTTGGGTTTTAATTTTGCTATTGGTGCTCATTCTATCTCCTAGGAATTTGTAGGGTTTTCTCCTTTATGGTTTCCCCGAGGAAAATATTTGTGTCTCTTGTCTCTTGTGATTGATTTCTATGCATGTTATTCTCTCAGTTAAGATCCTAAGATCATATTGCTTAAATGATAAAAATATAACATGGTATCAGAGTTGACCTGAGAAGAAGACACTGTGCAGTTGCAAAATATAGGGCCACTTACATTTTGGGTCTCTCTCCACAATCCATCAGCAAAAGGAGGCTAGGCTAACTCTCCATTGAAGGGCGCATCTTTTTGTCGAAGCAGAATCTGATTCTAAGCACTTTCAATTTTTGACCTATCACTGCATCGAGAAATTAGGGCTTGTCACTGAAGAGGAATTTTTTGAGTGATCCTAGGCTAAGATTATCTCCTCCTCAAAATAGAAATTTAGAGACCAAGGTTGAGATTTTTGGTTGGGTAAAACTCCAAGAAAATCAAACCCTAATTTGACCCCGGGCCTGAAAAACCCTAAAATACTAAAACTGATAGTTTTGGTACATTTGCTATATCTCATGATTGAAGACATATCAAGGGATGAAATTTTTATAGGTCGAAGATAAAATCCTGATGTACCCCATGTAAAAATTTCAGCCTTAGATTCGTTATATTCTGGGAGGTATGGTTCCTCCAAATCAGGGTTCCAACATCTTCCAAGATTCACCCCTAAACAAGACACCTACGACGAATTGCTATATCTTGGGATATGAAGGTCCAAATGAAATTTCATAAGATATTCTAGATAGGGCATAGGATGCAATTCCTATGGTAAAATTTTCATACCTTTATGATGAAACAGTGACACGTAGTAGTCTGTACAACTTTGACATTATGAAAAGTCCTGAAAAAAGTCACCTTGGGAAAACTCTCATAAGTCCCAATTGGAGAAGCCAATTGTTGAGGCGCACACCTTAACGGTTCTTAATTTTGGTAACTTTGTGGTTTTTGAGCAAAGCAGAGTTGCATGTCAAAATAGTCTTAGGGGTGTCGGGGTTGAGTCAAAGCCCTCTTTTTGTAATTGTCCATAATTTTCGGGTGTAAGCCCATGATTTTGTAATAGTGCACTTGTATAAATAGGAACTGATGTAAAGATGTCAAGAGTATCTAATGAAATGAGGATCATGTGATGCAAAGAAGTTAGATCTATTTTTGGGTTTTAAGATCAAGTCCCAGCTGTGTGCGTGGACGACCTCTACAGCTGTGTGCGCAGAGGGATTTTGTAAGGAAAGGAACTGCAGCTAAGTGTGTAGCTAAGGGTTTGTAAGAAAGGAAGTACAGCTAAGTGCGCAGCTAAGGGTTTCTAAGGAAGGAACTGTAGCTAAGTGTGCAGTTAGACTTGAAGGATGGATCTGCAGTTGAGTGCGCGGATCATAACTATTGTTTTGTAAAAAGTTGAATAAAAGCATTGTTTTGTGGACGTAGCCCCTACATTGGGGGTGAACCACGTATATCTTGTGTTGTGGTTGTTTTGTTTATTTTCCTGTTATGTTTTATGCTTTTGATAAGTAGATGAATGATAAGCAAAAGTAAGATAAATAATTAAGTATTAGCTTTGTTGTGAATTCCCAGATAAGGGTTAAACAAGAAACTGTATGTGTATAAAAACTGCGAAGCTAAATAAGCAAAGATCGAAGCTCTGTATTGCATGTTTATAATTTGTTAAGGCTAAAGGTATAGTAATATCCCTCTTCTACTTGTAGAAACCTGATTCTGCGGCACCCCATAGCTGTTTCGGGTGAGAATGCAACCTGTTTGCAGGTTGTTGCCGAAAGGGCCAAAACTGTGGGTCAGTTTGTTGGTGTGAAGATAAAGTATAAAACCCGGGTCTTCCCTAAAGCCCAAAAAAATGGTTCCGTTGTCGGGTGAACCAAGATCTGCTTAGAGGGATCTACGTCATACCTAGAGGAATATGTTTTGGAGGCCCTCTATAAAATAAATTAGTGACTGGATTGAAGATGCCCTTCTGAAGTTTGCTGAACAAGAGAACAAGGACCCTCGTCGTAGCTCAGATGACTTTTTGTAAAGGTACATTTTTACTGATATTTATGAAATTTTCTTTGGTAGTATCCACATAGAATTGCACCAGTGGCTATCCAGGTTGACAGAAAGAAAGACAAAATTCAAAGAAGTTCAGTCCCCCACCTGGACCCCCGAAATAATTAAGCTGTTGAAAGGTGTGAACAATGAGATATCACGAGCTGTTGATTTCTGGTTCATGCAAACCCTTGAAGCATTTGGGACGGAGTTCACCCTCGACACACACGCTTCTTTCAGTGAAGTAGAAAGATAGTTTTTCAAAGGACCAAGGGGTAAGTACTTGAATTCATTCGGTTTAAAAATTAAAATGCTCTTGGATGAGAAAGACATATTGTTGATCTAGTCAGATTGCTAGATTTAGTACTACTAACCTATGTTTGGAAGCAAAAGTGAGTTTGACGAGCAAAGTGGGTTGCTTCGCAACGACAAAAGATACCAGAGCCCTTTTTGAATCCTATACCCTAGACCAGAATACTGATTATCCCTAATTAGGTCTCGAATACTTCGAATTTGAAGAAACCCTTTTTGTTAGGAACCCTCCTCTAACCCCGTAGCAAAGATTTGTTATCCCTGAGAATCCGTCGCAGTCTAAAAGTAACCCTAACCCGCATAGTCCTGTCGCAGGTCAGTCTACCTCAGAAAAATCCCCTCCTCCTGTTACCAATATTCCCCCTCCTTCCCCCCCTTGATCCTCGATGGCCCATATGAATGATGATATCAAGCTCCCCGTCTTTAAAGGAACTGGATTAGAGGATCCAGAGCAGTTTTGGTTCTTATGCGAAGTTGTTTGGACCGCTAAAAACATTATGGATTAGGATACCAGAAGAGTGCAGCTGGTCACCTTTTTCAGAGACCGAGCTTTGACCTGGTTTATGAAATTCTCCAGTACTCAGAACCATGTCTTGGCTAATATTAAAACTGCGATGATCAAAGAATTGAAGAAGCCTAAATTAGAGTCACAGTGTATAACTGAGTTGAAAGAAATTCAGTAGAGGCAAGGTGAATCGGTTTGGGACTTTGATCAGAGGTTCAAGGTTCTGTTAGATCAAGTTAGTTTCACTATTGAACCAGTACAGCATAAAGAATGGTTCATTGCAGCCCTGTTACCTCATATCAGGACTCCATTGATGCAACAAAAGGTTGCTGATCAGCAAGAGGCACTGGAAATTGCCATGAAACTTGAAACAGCTCCTGTCGGAGATAATTCTGGGATAGCCCAGATACAAGCACAGTTAGCAGAAATGGCTATGGAGCTTTGCGACATGAAAAAAGGGAAGTCCATTCACGAATAGGTTTGGTGTACACGATGTAAGACCGAAGGTCATGATAGAGAACAATGTCCTGCAGTAAGAAATTATTTGAATACTGGTGCGCTGAACCCATTTAACCCTAATGTTCTATACTGTGAGCTCTGTAGAATGACTGGCTAGCATCGAACTGAAGACTACTATATGATACAGAGATACATTCAAGTACCTAATAATCCTTACTGCAAGTTCTGTAAGTCAGATGGATACAACGAAGATGAATGTCGCAGCTTTGACCTCATGAGAGAGTGAACCTACGATGCTTATAGGGTACAAAACGATGCACAAGGCAATGATGGATATGGTTATCGTGGTGGTACACCAGATCGAGGTAGTTCCGGAGGTCGTGGTCGTGGTGGTATGCCTGGAAGAGGACGCGGCCAGATTGTTTGCTATAACTGTAATCAGGGAGGACATTTAGCTAGAGACTATCAGAACCCAACTACGACATGTCGATATTGCAGAGCAGTCGATCATTTGATTGAGAAATGCCCACAGTTGATAGCCAATATTTAAGAAACAAATGGCCCTCCTACTCAGAATATTCAGATGATTGCTGTAGAGAAATGATCTGACCCAGCCATTAATGTTGTTACAAGAAGTGGAGCTACGACATAGGTGGAGAATAAGGAAAAACAACTTGAAGAGGCTTGGGTCCACAAGACCCCAGAGAAAATTCCAACCTTTGATGTTGAAAGAGAAAAAGGAACATTTATGGAATCCAAAAAAGACTTTGCCGATCCAAGAACATCAGTAGCAACTACGCAACAGCCTCAGCAGCAGCTACAGTCTCAAGAAGCTTTGCTAGATCAAGTAAGTACATTAACATCATTCTTATAGAGTTGTATGAAGTTATTAAGGAATCATAATGCTTTGAAGGAGTTGCGGAAAGTTATCGTGTCTTGTGAACCTCAACGAAGCTCTGATAGAGGAAAAACTATTAATAGAGTTAGAAGGACTGGAAGAGAAATGAGATTGCATGCTCAGATAGGATATTATGACATAAGTGATATCATTTTAGTCTTGGGATCGGAAGTGAATGTCTTAACTAAACAGACATGGGCACAAATGGGAGCACCTAAGCTTGAATGGTCCCCTATACAGTTGAGATTAGCAAATCAACATAAGATTGTGCCCTTGGGAAGATTCCCTAGTGTACCAGTGGATATTGATGGAGTCAGTACATGAGCATATTTTGAAGTCATTGAAATAATTGATGATAGCAACCCCTATCCAGCATTGCTAGGAATTGAGTGGGCACTAGACAATTCTGCAGTCATCAACCTTAAGAAAAGATAGATGACTTTTGAAGGAAAAGGTATGAGAGTCATAGTACCTTTAGACCCCTCTCAAGGAGAAAGGTATACAGATCCAGTCAGAGATAAAGATCAGGATGTGTTGGATCATATCTACAACATTACAGCTAAAGAAGAATACTATGTTAGCCCTACTGTCAAAGGTATAATGGATTGGCAGTGTGATAGTTCCTGCATGACTGATTCAGACGAAGGTCTAGAGAATTGGCAGAATAGACTTTATGAGCTACGTGGACCCTGGTGTGCAAGAATTACTAAGTCTCTCAGATGGCTTAGCTCGTAGACAAGAACCTTACCTACTTTTGATGGCTTGAAAGACCCAGAATATTTTCTTGTACAATTTTCAGAGCACGTACCAGATTCACAGAAAATGAAGAATCTAGATTCAGTATTCCAAGCTATAGCTGTTAGATGGTGGAATGGTCATAAAAAGTATATTCACAGTTGGAGAGCTTGTCAAAAGTTTCTTCGACTGAGATTCATAGATCAACCTCAAGAGGTGCACAGTAGATTTAATGGTAAGACTAGGCCTCAGGAACATTTAGAGTAGTGTTATGAAGCATGGAAGCATGTACCTCATGAAGAATGGGTACATAGGTTTGTACACACTCTGGAATCTGTAGCAACAAACTGGTATGCGGAGGTCGAGCTTCGCCATGGTACTGTAAGTTGGGATAGTCTTGTTGATAATTTTGTGCTCACATTTTCTATTAATGAGGTTTGTCCTTCTTTAGACACAGCTATTAGGTTGATGCATACTAAGGTGCTTGATAATAGAAAAATAGCCAAGTACCAACCTGATAGGAAAGAACAAGAAGATAATGCAGTAGAATGCTATAACCTCACCATTGATGAAGACAGTGTCGAAGATTGTGTCATGGGTCGACGTCCGAAGTTATGTCAAAGCTTGTGTCAGGATGTGTCAAAGATCCTTTTTGTGGCGAAGAAAAAGGTTATGTCGAAGCCTAAAATATGACCGTTGGAAAAAATAAAATTTGGCGGCACCGGTACGTTAACTTCCTTAACTACCTGTAATGATGAGATTTTTGGGAAATCTAGCACCGTTTGGACAAGATATACCAGATTTGGTGTCTTTAATGCACAGTTATTACAGAATTTGGTCATTGGATTCTATAAGAAGACACCCAGGCTTGTGAATCCCGCATTTTGTATTTTCTTGAGTTTTACAGTTAAGTCCATGTTTGTTGAGCGCGAAGTCCAGGAATTGTTGAGAGAATTCGAATAGAGGGGTCTACAGAACCTTATGAGCACCCCACCTACATCTCCCCCTCATGAAGAAACTCCCCCAGCACCAGGTTGGCCAATGCAAACATGATCTACCAGGAAGAAGTTTAAGCCAAAAGTTCGTTCTAAGAGGAACGAAGAAAGACACAAGCAATCCGGGAAAACACCGGAAGATCCCGAGATGAATCCTTCTGGATCAGCAGAGATTCCACTTGAAGGTTTTGAAGACTTTGGTGAGTATGAGAACATTACACCGCCTGTTCGACCAGGATTTCAACCACCTCGGCGGACAACAAAGTTCACATTATGCACCCCTTCGCTGCCACGGGGTGTGCAGTTGGTTGGAACCATGACATGGAAAATAGACTAGCTTAAGTATGCTGACCATGATACAAATGACTGTGGAAAATTTCCACAGTTCGCACCTGGGACATACTTTCACTTTGTCCACTATCCAGAGACTGGAGCGACGTTATTAGAAGTGAAACAATGGGCTGCTGGCTTGGAGAAAGCTGGTTTGTTGAAGATGCTCAATGTTCCCCACTTCAGTCGCAGCACGCAGGTGACCGTGGTGGTCAAGAAATTATAGGCATTGGTTCATGATGGGCACCTATGGATAGAAAACCAAAAAATCGCCATCACTGGAGAACTCATTCACCAGATTACGAGCTTGCTGAAGGAAGGGCTTGATCCTAGCATTGAGTTTATGGGAAAACATGAAGATGCGAAGCTAGTACAGAGTATGAAGGAACGCTTTGGGCTGACGAAAGGAAAGTGAGGGTATCAGACCTCGACCATTCGGCATCAGAACATTCGATTTGCCGCAGAGCTCTTAGCATGCAAGCTAATGCGGAAGTTTCAACCGAATGAAGTATCTGCCCCGATCGTCAGTATTGCTGCGAACTGTGCTGAAGGATACAGTTACAAATGGGTAGAGTACATTGCCAAGGAATTCCTCAAAGATGTCCATGATGCGCAGGAGAAAGGTAGACCATTTCACTATTCCTGGATGATAGTGCTTATTGCACTGGTAGGATGGAAAGAACCTACCGAGGCGCAGTTTGTTGATGTGCCTTAGCATATGCCTGGCGCAGCAAGGTACGCATCTCTTTGGGTCTTGAAAGATAAAGCATCCCAGCAGATGACAAACTATGTGTTCACCTTTTATGCCATGAACATATCCTATGAGATCCTGCAAACACCGCGGCTCACTAATGAGCTATTTTCTTAGTATGATGGAGCGGCCAACTTCAGGGCCGACATGCATTATATCTTCATCCAGGCCCGCGCAGATAATAAGCATAAATGGTTTAAGTTACCATATGTGGTAAACGAGGAAGAAATCCTTGCAGTAGTCAAACAGTGGCCGACTGAGTGGTTGAAGGACGTAGGAACAAGGCCTACAATACCATTTCCTCCAGTGACAGATGTGGGAACAGGTACTAGTTAGCCGCAGCAGAATGACCCACTCGAAGGAAGCGAAGAACAAAGTGAGTCACAACAGAGCGAAGATGACCAGAGTGGAGATGGTATAGATGATGACGAAGAGGAAGAATCAGTCAAGACAATCTCAGACCCCAATTGCCCAGATAAGTGCAAGTCCCCAGAGGTAGAGGAAGTGACTAAGCCTCAGTCCAGAAAGAAAGTGAAGGCGTCGAAGGGTAAGAATATCATCGAAGAACCTACTTTGACGATTGAGGAGCTTGACCAGGCGCTGAAAAAATATACAGAGGCATTAACCAATAAATGGAAAGAGTTTGCAGCTATACACCTTGATGCGCTCGTTGGCGTAGCGTAGCGAGTTGCAAAACTTAAGACGTTAGCAAAAAAATCGACGAATGGCACTGCAGCAAGCAGCGTCCTAGTAAGTGCACAGCCAGATACAAGGAAATGGCCAGCTAGAACCAATAGAGGGAAATTACCAAGTGCAACCCTCATAATAACTGACGCAGCATCTCACTCACAGATGAGCATGACAGTTGAAATAGACTACGCCAAGTTGTCTATGCCAGAGCTGCATCTTTGTCAGCTAGCAATTATGAACGAGATCTAGGAATAAGATAGCTACTCACAAAGGCAGCTGGAGAACACCACAAAGTAGTGTGAGATCCTCGCAGCACAGTTGGAAGAAACTGAGCAGAAGAAGAGGGAAGTAGAAAGAAAGCAGGCTACATTGGCGCAAGTAGTGGATGAGGCGTGTCGAAGTCTCCCCGACTTCGACATGCAGGCTGAGGAAGAGCCAGAGCAAAGAGTTTCCAAGCTGAGAGACTATGCACAACAGTCTCGCAGTGAAATAGAGAAGCTAAAAACAACACATGAGGCTCAGATTACGGAGCTTCAACTTCACATCGCCCCGGAGAGTCCACTAGAGGTCAGGGAACAGCGCTGCAGAGATATTCAGGCCTTTGCAATGAAGATCTCAGACATTGTGAGCAGTGCAACAAAACTGCTAGATGAAAGTGTCGACGCCTGGGCAAAACAGTAGGAGAATCCAGAAGTAGAAAATATACAAGAAACCATCAAGTAGTGACAGACAGAGCTGGATGTAGTGAAAGCGAAAATTAAGACTCTGCCTCCTATGCAGAAGATGCTCAAGGTAAAGCAAAGCAATAAAATCCAACAGGAAATTGAGGCATGCAGAACGAAAGCAACACTATTGGAGAATTCCATGCAACTCCTTATCAACGAGGCCTTGGAGTTGAGCACTACTGCAGACAGCCAGCTCAAAGTTCTGAAGGAGTATGATGCAGTTGCACAGGAAAAGTCCAGCGAAGCATCAGTAGCAACATTGCAGGAGTTGGTAGAGAAGGAGCAAGAAGCCGATGATATCATGCAGGGCCTCAACAAGCAGTTTACTATTTTCACTAACAAGGTTCTTCCACCAGACAAGCAGCATAGTGTCCCGGGACAGGACACTGGTGAGTCTTAGGGGCCTGTTGGGGCGCGCGCCTTAACGGTCCTTAATTTCGGTAACTCCACAGTTTTTGAGAAAAGCGGAGTTGTGCATCAAAATAGTCTTAGGGGTGTCGGGGTCGAGTCAAAGCCCTCTTTTTGTAATTGTCCATAATTTTCGGGTGTAATCCCATGATTTTGTAACAGTGCACTTGTATAAATAGGCACTCATGTAAAGATGTCAAGAGTATCTAATGAAATGAGGATCATGTGATGCGAAGAAGTTAGATCTATTTTTGGGTTTTAAGGTCAAGTCCCAGCTGTGTGCGTGGACGACCTCTGCAGCTGTGTGCGCAGAGGGTTTTTGTAAGGAAAGGAACTGCAACTAAGTGCACATCTAAGGGTTTGTAAGAAAGGAACTGCAGCTAAGTGCATAGCTAATGGTTTGTAGGAAAGGAACTACAGCTAAGTGCACAGTTAGACTTGAAGGACGGATTTATAGCTGAGTGTGCAGATCAGAACTGTTGTTTTGTAAAAAGTTGAATAAAAGCACAGTTCTGTGGACGTAGCCCCTACATTGGGGGTGAACCACGTATATCTTGTGTTGTGGTTGTTCTGTTTATTTTCCTGTTATGTTTTATGCTTTTTATAAGTAGATGAATGATAAGCAAAAGTAAGATAAATAATTAATTATTAGCTTCGCTGTGAATTCCCAGATAAGGGTTAAGCAAGAAACTGTATGTGTATAAAAATTGCGAAGCTAAATAAGCAAAGATTGAAGCTCTGTATTGCATGTTTATAATTTGTTAAGGATAAAGGTACAGTAATATCCCTCTTCTACTGGTAGAAACCTGATTCTGTGGAACCCTATAGCTGTTTCGGGTGAGACTGCAACCTGTTCGCAAGTTGTTGCCGAAAGGGCCAACACTGTGGGTGTGTTTATTGGTGCAAAGATAAAGTATAAAACTTGGGTCTGCCCTAAATCCCAACACCAATTTTGATCAAACCTGAGGTGTTGGAAAGAGGATAGGAGAGGCTATGGTAGTGCTAAGTTGTAGACACACAATAATAGTACTTTTAGAGATACTATAGAAACAATATCAGGCATTTTTGCAGAGGAAATTGGAAAACTAGGGCTTCCTGTTCTGGGAGCTTCCCTCCACTGTTTTAAGAAAAGGAGTACATTGGATAGATTGCCTTGAGGAGGTGCATATTTATATACAATCAAATTAGAAAGATTCCAAGTTTTTAAAATTAGGGTTTCTCTGACAAACCCTAGATTAGACAGCTTTGAAACTAGGACGAACACCTCAAATTGGTAAGATCTAATATTTTGCTATTTACTTTTGAGGTTCTCATTTCAAAATAACTAATCACACTAGCTTGATGACAAGGTTGGTGAAACTGACAACTTCCAAGCATGGAAGTATTGGATATCATTGGTTCTTGAAGAAAATGAATTGGACACCTACATAAGTGGAAAGGTTCCAGTTCCAGAGGGAGATAAGGATAAATCCTTACATAAGAAGAACTTGGTTAAGGCCAAGAAGATCATTGCTGATTCAATCAAGGATCACCTTGTACCACAAGTGTATTCCATAAAGATACCTAAAGAGATGTTTGTTTCCTTGACCAAGCTATTTGGAGGGAAGAACATAAACCAAAAAATGACTTTAAGAAACCAGTTGGAGAATGTGAAGATCCAAAATTCAGAGACCATATAGTCATACTTTACAAGGGTTTATCAAATCAAAGAACAACGTTGTGATAACCACCTTGAATGGCCTCCCAGGATCATGGGATTCATTCATTCGAGGAATGTGTGCCAAAAGGAAGAGATTACTTTCAACAGACTTTGGGAAGAGCACACACAATATGAAGCTTGACTCGTAATAAGAGAAACTTAGAAGATGGGAGCAACTGAAGATCAAGATTTCATGATTTAAAGAAGATACCTCAAGCGATGAGGAATATGAAGAAATCAATTCTTGAAGAACCTCTTATCCATCTTAATCATTTGGATAAGAAATGATGTTGTTATGAATGGAGAAGAAGATGAAGCTGAAAGAAGGAGTCTACCCATGAAACAAATAAAGATAAGCATTCAATTGTCATTTCATGATATTGTTTTGTTATGCATTTGTTTATATTCATTTGATATATTATGCATGATAGAATGTTTGCATTAATGAAAGTATACTACTAATATGCATGTGATGGGTAATTAGCTCATGGTGCTATACAAATCTCCATTGATACTTATCTAGAATGAAAACTCTTTGCTTGCATATTGGATTAGTGCACAATCTCAATGATGTCTTGGTAGAGATGTGTTGTGGCCTGGAAAATCGCAGGTAAAAATAGTAGGGATTCTCCCCAATAAACATTCCCAATTAGCTCGTTATTGTTTGGTATGGGGAATCCATCTGGTTTACGGTCTGGCTACCGTAGGTCAAGTAAAAATTAAAGTGTTTTACCGGTTATGGCCCGGTCCACTGTGTATATTTTTAGTTTTTTAATGTTTAAGTATGATGTGCAAGTGCCTAACTAAATGCAACCGATAGAGATAACGAGGAGGGTCACAATGTGATGTGCAGGTTCTTACCTCTCGTCTTACCTCTCTTGCTTCTAAATCACAAAGAAAAAGAAACTAACTAAGACTCTCTAACCTATTCCTAGAGAGAAAAAATATCATTAATGGTGAGTAATGTGTAGAAATAATAGATCAATGCTATGAGCAATGATGCTAAGAAGAAGCACAGGAAATAGATCTTGCTACTAAGAATTCTCACAAGCATACATAGGAAAATAAGAGAGAAGAAAAGAGACTGAATCACATGAATGAAGAGATGAATATTGGTGTGTATCCTTCCATTGAATAATTATGAATAATAGTGTACATAAATAGTACATCCATCATAGGAAATTCAAATTGTATGGAAACAACTCATAAAGCTCAAAAAGGATGACTTACCAAAATATAGCAAACCCCCATAGGTGGATAAAGCACTTGCAAAATCTATCAAGGACCTCACGAGTTGGAAAAAGCATGAGCGAGTTGTCAAGGAGATGGAAATAACATGCTAATCCTAGAAAATGGAGAAAAAATAATGGAGGATGGGTTGGAAACAAAAGCTCCCAGTTTCCTAGTTGACTAGCTTTTATCTTATCCATAGAAAAGCAGGAAAAAGCAGAAAAAGCAAAAAAAGTAGAATCTGCTGTAAAGTCCTGTATACTAATTCTGGATCAACTCAGAATCAGAAATAAATCATTCCTAGGATATAGATGGAATGTATTGACTTTAAGGTGCAAGTGGATGCCGACTAATTAAGCTAGCGGGTGAATAACTAATTAAATAATGATTAATTATTTTATCCTAAGTTGTGAGTGGGTTTACTATATTCCAACATAATGTACTGTATTGCATGCATAAAGAAAAATCACAGATAGTTGTTAAGGTTTATGAACACATGAATATCAATATAAATATAAACAACAAGATAGCTTATTGTTAATTAAAACATTCATTACTCAATGTGGAAATTTCACACAAATAAACCAGAGCACATTCATAACATGAAAGAGTTCAATAAGTTATAATGATATCACAGTTGATGGAAACATGTTGAAAAAGAAATAGTTCATATCCAACTAGCCCATAGCAAACATTTGAAAATCCACAGAACTTCCTCCAGCAGAAACATATAACTCTATTGTAAAATGAAATAGTTCTTCTTACAATACTTTCTCAAGATAGTCTGGAAAAAAAGGTCTTTTCTATCTAAAAATCTCCTATACTTATACAAAAAACAAAACTCTTGGGCTGCCCCTCATTGTCTCTTGAGCTTCCCCAACCTTTCTTTTCCAAAATTTTGTCTTGTAGCTTATGCACAAAATTAATACAATATATTACATTTTAAATCAATATTCCCAAAACATTTTATGAGGAAGGGCCAACTTGCTTGTTGGTGAAATTTTTCCATGCATTAGTATCAGCTGCTATGCTTTCAAATCCAGAAGGCTCAAGAAAAAGAATGTTAATTTTGTATTCGGTTGCTTGGGTCTTGACCCCATCTATCCTAGCAGGAATTAGGCGCAACTGGTCCTCTAATAAATGTATGCTCACGGCTGCATGTGCTACTGCATTTTTCAATATCCATTCATCTAGGCCCTTGACCTGCTAGATTTCTTGCTCATCTTCTTTGTACCCGTCTTGTAAATGTTTTAGAAATAGTTCATGCTTAGGTAGCACATCCAATCTCTTTTCTTTAGAAGTATGACATCGATTGTATGTGGAGAGCATTTTCCTGCAAAATTCAACACAAGTTGTCTTTGTCTTTTTCACTGTTTTCTTGAACTCCTCTGTGACATTAATTGCAAATTCCAGTAATTCATATTCCTACTTTAATGTTTGCTGATATTTTAAGGCTAGGTTTGCGGGAGATTATTTATTGGTATTTACCCAGACCATTCTTCCTTTTATAATTTCCAATATATCTTGAGACCTATCCAGGAAATACGAAGTAGTATCTACAAGTTCTTGTAGCCTGGTGTCTATCTGCAAAATTTTGCATATTTCATCTTCTATACCTATTTGTATTTGATGGATCCTTTTCCTTTGAGTTAGAACATGCTCTTTCAAAGGTTAGATATCGGCTTTCTACTCCATAGCATGCTTTAGTCATGCGGTCAATGAATTTTTCTGTTCTTCTAAGGCTGTTACCTACATTTGATATTGCTTTTCCTTTTCTTCCACAGTAGCCTTCTCCATTTCCAGTTCAGTAACCCCGCTCTCCAACTTGTTCTTTTCTTCACTTAAATTTCCCTATGATAACTGAAGATTATCCTTTTCAGTCTTTAACATATGATGCTCTATCTATAGCTTCTGTAATTCTGCTAAGGTAACTTGAGCACTCTTCTTTGTGTTTTCTGCAGATATTTCTGGAGCATTTTTATCTGCTTGCAAAGTTTGGCATTCTTTTCTTGAAGTCTTGAATTCGCCTACCATATCTTCATATTTTCTCTTTAGCTTCTGGCTTTCATCTCTTTCCTTCTATAAGGTTTCCTTCAGTTGGGCCGCATTCTTCCATGACTGCTCTAGATTAGTCATGAGCCTGTCCACATTTTCTTCAGTTTCTATGGTTAAAGCTACCCTAGATCTCGCTATCAACCGTGGATCTTTATGCATACCATGTACCAATGTCTTGTCTGTCACCATTTTTCCTGGCTATCCGCCAGTATCTACCTTCTTCTTAGTTATTTTAACGATTCTTTTCTTTTCTTTGTCATAAAAAATTGTATTAAAATAAGGAACTTCCTCCCCTTTTGTAGGCATGAAAGGAATCAAATCAATTTCAGAAATTGAAGCCTCTCCTAATATGCTACCAGAAGATACATCAAGTTCCAAGGGATCAGGATCGGATTGTCCTTGCTCCTGATCTATTTAGTCTTGTATTTCTTGTCCATCAACTTGCTCTATAAACTGCTTCTCCTTTTGGGCTTCTGTTAGTCTGAAGCCCTCACTTTCTTCCTGTTTCTTCTTTATTTCAACTTCCTCTTTCCTTTTACATTCTTCTTCTTCCTTCCTAGCTGCTTCTTCAACAACTCGTTTCTTTTCTTCCTCTTCAATTCTTAACCAATTTTCTACTTCCTGTGCTAATATTCTAGCATCTTCTTCTCTTTTCTTGGCCTCTCCTTCTTCTAACTTCTTATCCTTTTCTGAAGTATTGCCTTTTCCACCCCTAGTTGTTATTTTTTGCTTGAATCTTTTCTTGAGGGCTGTTATGTTCTTTGCATTGCGGAGTGTCTCTTCATATTTATCCCATAAGTCAGTGTACTCAAAATGAATTCCATCTTCTTTACAGTAGTCAACTACTTTGTTATGGGAGTCATTTCTATGAAAATTCATTTCTCCAAAGCGAAAATATTCTACCTCTTTAACAAACTCTATTGCTTGCTTTACCCTTGAAAACTTATAGCTTCCAAGTAAGAAAGGTACTGCAGGGTATGTTTCCTTCTTATGTTCAAACAAAAAATTGCCTACTCCATCAACGTATAGCTGTCTGATTGCCTCCTTGTGGAGCACATAATCTGTAGCATATTTAGGGAGTAGAGAAGGAGCTCTGGAGCCACCATACATCCTTACATATAATCCATCCTCTATCAAATAATAATCCCCAAACTCTTGTATGACTTTAAATTCCTCTTCGGACATGCAATTACATTCAGTCAAGAAAATTAGAGTATATAATGGCATAATGAAATGCTCACAAATTTCCCTATAATAACTGTAATACTTATGTACCCACAACAATTAATAGGCTGCGTATACTGGGGTTTTGTCCTTCTCCCAGTTGCAGTTCAAAGCAGGGAAAGTCTGGGTGCACAATATGCAGTCAATTAGAATAGAGCTCATATAAAATTCATATTTCTTCTGAGATACTCCTCCTAAGTCTGCACTTATACATGTAGAAAGGCTGTTTGACACTATCTTGTCCCAGTTGAAGATGGTTCCTTGTGTAACCATAAAAAATATAATCGGTATCCAACCTATCTTGAAACTCTTCCCATGTGCTCTGCCAAAAATTTTGTTGAGCATTGATGCAATAAACCTTTAGGGAGCATGTAGAGTAGAGGTGTCATATTCTTCGGAAGTTCTAGTTTGGAAATTCTTTCCTGGTATCATCATTCTCTTTACAGTTTCTACCAGGTCCAAAGCTACCTCCTTCAACCAACTCTCTGTTAGGTAGACCTGTGGTGAAGGTAAATGGTATGCCATGGAGACATAGGTAGGGCTATATGCAGCATATCCTTGCTTTGTAGTGTTTTCTAGAATCATTGTCATCACATCTGCCCTCGGCAGAATCCATCCTATTACTTCTGAACAGTTAAATAATTTGGGCCTCGTAGCTACTTTCATCAAGGTTGACTTCTCAATGTTAACATAGATCGCTAGTTCTTCAAACCCAGCATCAGGTACATTCTGGTTTGAGATTATTCTAAATATCTCTCCCCACTTGTAGTCTGGTTCAACTCCAGTGGTGGCTTTGGTATCTTCATAGATGAACTCTACTTTGGTGATTATTTTGAACTCAGGCTCTCCTTCAACCATCTGAGCTTTCTTCTCCTGTCTCTTTGACATGTTGTTGTTAAAATAGGTTAAAGATAGTCCTTATGAATGAATGATTTAACAAGAAAAAACCCTACAAACTACTTCATAAATATGCCTAAGATCCACTATATTAAAGACTTAATCAACCGAAAAACCTCTTCGTCTCATACAGGTACTTATCAACCTATTCTACCACTAGATCTCAACACAATCTTCAATCTCAGAACAGCTAAACCCTGCATAACAACTGTATTTGAGAAAAACCCTAATCGACTGAAAAAAACCCTTCTGAGTCCCATGGGAAAAAGTCGTTGCAAGAAAAGTGGCTTACTAACCCCCGACCGATCATGAAAAGACCAAGAAAAGGGTGGTGCAGATAGCGAAATGCCTGTCTGCACCGTGCCCTAACAACTCGCGCCGGCACAAACATGTCCATAATGCTTCAATGACATACAGACTCAAACTCCCACAATAATGAGACCTCAAACAACTAACCCCTCCCTTTAATGTAAAACTTCCACGAAATCACTGTAAGGAGGAAAAAAATTCATAACCTTCTATGTGAAAAAAAAACTAACCTCCCGAAACGTTACCTCCAAAGCACTTAACAGTTCAAAATCAACCAATACTACCCAAAGTGACAAGGCTATGGGTAAACCTACCTGTCAAGAGCGATGCGAGTGACCAAACGAGATGAAAATCTACGGGTGTAGAGTAGAACGAACTAGGTTTTGACAACTATGTGCGCATGACCTCTCCGAACTGCTTCCATAGTGCAAATGACAAATCCAAATTCTAAATGACAAGTCACATGGCCACCTATATATACCCATGACTCGCAGGAAACTATCGAAAAACAAATACTAAACCAATCAGAATAATAGGCTGGAGGCTCACCGTAATAGCACGCGTGAAACGGACTACAAAACCGGGATTACTTGAGTCAATTGGACGTCGTAACCACTAAGTTCTACCCTCGGAACCAAACACCGATCCTCCTCTGCAACGTCAATAATATACTATTCTACTATTGCGGGCTGTACTATTGGAACGGGTACTGGAACTCTGACAGATTTAGACTCTTCAGAGTTGGAAAAAGGAACATGATGCTTTCGGAACTCCTCGGAATCAGCCTCCCGCAACCCCAGTAGAGATAGACACTATACTATGGCTTGCTCTGGTCAATCAACCGACATCGAATAAAACATTATCGGATATCGGAAGGTGAAAGAAAACAGTTCATCAAACAAATATCACACTAAAATCTGTAACTTTGGCAAATCAAACTCGAGGATTAAAAAACTAGCTCCAATGTATCGACGAGGGAGTCCAAAGGCACTCAGCAGGCTTGATGGTTCTTCTTCTGCAACATCGAAAAGGTAGTTCACTATGCTTCTGACATCAGAAAAGTAGTTGACTAAGCATCCGATATGGAAAAGTGAAAAAAACCAAGTTTTTTCAAGAAAATTCTGAACTCAGGGCAACCATGGTAATAACAAAATACTCCTAGGCTAGTTTGAAGAAAAACAAATAAAGAGGAGGGCCCAAAAATTGAATTTTTTTGGGGAAATAGTTGCAGCCGCAACAATTGGCGACTACCCGATGAACACAGATATCTGAACAATTCACTCTTTGATCAACAGATTGTTTTGAGAATACCAACTTGCTAAATTCTTCAAGATATCCAGATTTCCCAAAATTTAAGATGTACGCACTTTAATCATTGATTATAGTCCAAGTTAAGGAACAGGGGAACCAATATTTCAAAGTCTAGATAACTCTTTTGAGGCCAAGAGTATGAATTTTGTTTTACCTCTATATTTGAGTAGTTTCCAACTTAGACACCACAGGATCGTAACATATGGTAAACAGATATATCCGTTTGTTTCTCATTTCCATGCCATCTTGCACTTTTTGTGCCTTTGGACTTTTGTCCCCTTTTTGAGTCCTCTTGTTTGGCTTCTTTCTAAATTTTTATTTAGGCTCCTCTATCCATAGTGTCCTTTTGTGTGAGAGATATTTTAATTTCAACTCACAGACGGATAAGAAATTTGGAAATCCCATGCATACTGATGTGGTTCAGCACGTGTTTTGATACGTTTTGTTTTTTCCAGGAGATTTGGACTCTCATTAACCTTTTGGCTTTCAATTCATGGCATGGAATTATTTAAATATAATACACTATTTACCTTGCTTCCTTTCCATGGGTCTTTTGCTGTCACCCCATAGGACAACTTTTAATGTGAGATGAATGGAGCCTCAAAATAGTACTCTGGACTTTTCTATCTGAGTTGTTTCACAAGGATTAAGCAGGACTTCAATGTGTTCATAACCATTTAGGAAATTTGCTAAACTTGAAGAAGTTATTTCAAATACTATATGAATCAATAGTAGGCAGTCTTGTAGTCAAAGATTTTAGTTAACCCAGAATTTTGATGAACTCCATGCAACCAAAAGTCGTGCTGTTTTATTAATCATAAGCAAAAAAAAAATACAATCAATCAAACTCTAAGTAAATAAAGCGAACAACTAAAAATACCCTCAAGTAAGCAACAAACCAAATGTTTATTTATGTATAAGAAAACCAAATCAACAATGATCAAGAAAAATAAGGATTTAGAACTAAACCATTTACTAGTAAGTTCTCTTCCCATCTCTGTAAGTCCTACAACTTGTAATTCGAAGGGCCTAGCTTTGCTACAATTTGAAAAGGGCCTACCCCTAACTACTGAAACTTAGTGTGCTTTCCCTTCTCATCATGTGGGTGATCCCACTTAAGAACCAGATCTCCTACTTCAAATTCTTTGTTCCCAGCTTTGTGCTTGTCAAACCAACGCTTCACTATTGCTTGTTGATGCTTAAAATTTTCCCTGGATTTGGACCTAGACTCTTCTAATTTCAATAGATTATAGATTTGGATTTGTAGAACTTCATTGTTAGTACCCCTAGACTCTTGGGCTATTATGGAATATTGCAATAGAATATTATGAGGGAGGACAACTTCTTTTCCATAAATGAGCTTGTATGGTGACACACCTAATAAATTCTTGGGTGTGACTCTATCAGCCCAGAGAGCATTGGTTAATGCCAAATTCCAGCTCCTTTGATTTTCTATCACTGTTTTCTTCAGAATTCCAATCAGATTTTTGTTTGTGGATTCCTCCAAACCATTTCCTTGTGGGTAATAATTTGTAGAATAATGCAACTTAATTCCTCTTTCATTAGCAAATGCAGTTAATCTAATAGAAGAAAAGTAAGTAGCATTATAAAAAACCAGGGAAATTGGAACCCCAAACCTAGTCATAATGTGATTCTGTAAGAAATCCATAACTGCATCTTCGTTTACTTTCATAACGGAATAGCCTCGAACCATCTGGTGATGTAATCAGTTGCTGTCAGAATATACTTGTACTGCAATGATGAATTTGGATTTATTTCTCCAATAATATAAATTCCCCATTGTTCAAATGGTTCTGATATAATTACCGGTTTTAATGGTCCTGCTGCTTTAGCTTGTCTTCCAACACATCTCTGACAAGGATCACATTTTATAACATGAGCATGAGAATCCTTAAACAATGTAGGCCAGTAATATCCAACTCTGAGAATCTTATGTGCTATTGTGTCCCCCGAAAAGTGACCTCCAGTAGGTCCATCATGCAATTTTGCAACGAATTTCTTTGCATCTTCTTGTTCTAGGCACCTGAGAAAGACTCCATCGTAGTTCTTTCTGAATAGTACTCCATCAATGATATGATATAAAGCTGATTTTAGACGTAATGCTCTTCTTTGATTGGGACTCCAATGCTCCGATAAATTCCCTTCTTGGAGGTAATGGACTAGGTCCCGATACCAGGAGTCTGGAGCTATAAAAAAAGGACATACATCCACCATATGTAGTTTAGCTTCATTATCCCAGCTGCTTTCTTCTTTGTTTTGATGTTTGGTCATTAGTTTACACAATCCTTGTCCTTTAATTATGGATGCTAGTTTGAAATCAAGATCATATTCTTGTAAAGAAGTCACCTAATTGCCTCTTCTTTCCCCTAATTCTTTTTGCACAAAAAGAGATCATACAACTGGGTGTGGAACTATTACTTTGGTGCGATTCTTAAGTATATATGGCCTGAATTGTTTTACCGCTTTAAAAACTGCATAATCTTGTTTGTCAACTGCTGGATAATTCAATTTAGCCCCTTGTAGACCAGTGCTCATAAATGGTATGGGGTACTCATCTCCCCAATCTTCTTTCTATGTACGCACAACTACTAATGAATCATCAGATGCAAAAGTGTATAGAATAAAATTCTTTTCAAAATTTGGACTTTTGAGTGATGGTGCTTGAGTAACAGATGTTTTTATCTTGCTGAATGCATTCTTGTCCAAATCAATCCATTTGAATTGCACACTCTGTTTAACCATTTGCTGCAAAGGTTTGACGATATAAGTAAAGTCTGGTACAAACCTTCACACAAAGTTGATTGTCCCCATAAAAGATTGCATACCCTTTTTATTATGGGGTAAAGGGATTTATTCTATGGCTTTAATCCTCTCTGGGTCTATGGAGATCCATTTCTTAGAAATGACATGACCCAGCAGGTTTCCTTCTGTGACTGCAAACATGCATATCTTGGGATTTATTGAAATACCACACTTTCGACAACGCTCGAAAATTTGTTTCAAATGAAATGCATGCTCTTCCCTTTTTTCAAAAATATTGTGACATTATCTAGATAAACCACAACACTATGACCAATCAGACTATGGAAAGCTATATCCATGGCCCTCTGGAATGTAGCTCCAACATTAATAAGTCCAAATGGCATCCCCCTATACGCAAAAGTTCCCCACTTGGTTCTGAAAGTGGTTTTAAGCCTATCTTCTTCAGCTACTAATACTTGATTGTAATCGGAGAATCCATATAATAATGAAAACAAATCAGAACCTGAAACCATCTGTAGTATTTTCTCCATGGGTGGGACCGGATAATTATCTTTATCTAATGCACGATTAAGATTTCTGAAATCTACACAAATTCTGATTTCTCCGAACCTTTTCCGTACTAGCACCAAATTATAAACACATTCTGAATGTCTGACTTTAAATATTATTTTAGCATCCAACAATTTTTTTACCTCACTTTGAATTAAAG
The DNA here is from genome assembly GCA_001517045.1 of Pseudotsuga menziesii. Classification (NCBI taxonomy): domain Eukaryota; kingdom Viridiplantae; phylum Streptophyta; class Pinopsida; order Pinales; family Pinaceae; genus Pseudotsuga; species Pseudotsuga menziesii. The sequence goes on from LPNX010750686.1 coordinate 273,361, forward strand.
GTTCGAGCTTAGGATGCATCTTTCTCAAAGGCTGTTGGTAAGGCTTGATTCCACCTTTGATTGGGATAACATGTTGTATGATCTTTGTGTCATAAGTTTTTAGATCTTCATAGGTCCAAGCAAATACATCCTTGTACTGCTTGAATAGACTGATGAGCTTACTCCTTTCACTTGGAGAACAACACTTCCCCAAATTTACATATTTGTGTTCAACTTCAGTCCCTAAATTTATCAGCTCAAATTGTAAGGATGAGCTATGAGTCTTGACAATTGCTAGATTTCTAAATTTGTAATCTAAATCAAACATTCGTTCCAAGGTCCTAACTCCTTTAGGAATAAATTTCCCGAATTTTAATTCTGCTTGACATTCTTCATTGTCTATTATTGCTCCTTTGAAAGTATCGTCATTCATCAAACACTCGAAAATTTGCTGATCATTATAAAAAACCTGTAGATTTGTGATCATATCTGGAACAGAAGGCCTAAAAAGTAATTCAATAGAGCATCTATTATTTGAAGGTACTAATCTTGCGGCTGAGGTAGCTAGTAAATCAGCTGCTGTATTCTTTAATCTAGGAATGGACACAATAGTGAATACATGAAAATTTATCAGCAAATCCGAAACTTTATTTTGGTAAGCTTTCAAATGTGGTGAAATGCAATGTATTTTGTTCCAAATTTTCTTAACAATGATTTCAGAGTCTCCATATACTTTCATATTTTTTACTTTTAATTCTATTTCTTTTTAAAGTCCCTGAACTAGTGCTTCATATTTGGTTGTGTTATTTGTGCATTTGAATTCTAACCTACATGAAAGAAAATGTTTATTTTTTTTCTAGATCAATCAAGACACAGCCAGCCCCTGATCCCTCCATTGTTTTAGAACCATCAAAATAAAGAATCCAAAAACTATCTACTTCTACTAAATTTGAATTACAAACTACATCTGAAACTAACTCTACCATGTTACAATCAATTTCATCAGCCAGTGAAAATCGAAGGAGATCGGGCTGGGTCTTAGGTATACCGTTGGCTTCTTTAGCTTGGTAATTTCCTGGTTCCAGTTCAATGAAATAGTTTCCCAACACAAAGTTTACTGGTTCATTTTTTCCTTCTAACTAAGTGACATTGTATTACATTTGAGGCTCTCTTAACAATTTGATCTGATTTGGAATTCCTTTAAAAGGCAACCACAAATGTGACCAATTTGATGCAAAATATCCTTCTAACCTTGCCAACCAATCTTGGATCAACATCAAACCATAAGCATATGGTATGTCTACTACTACAATGTCGATGTAATAACATAGCCTCTCATTTGCGAATAAGCAAATTAGAACATCCTCCATTTCTCCTATTACCTTTATAGATGTATTGTCTAATTGAAGAACTTGCCAAGTGGATGGTTTAGGTTGAACATTGATTTTCTTGTAGACTGAAAGTGGCATAACATTGAATGATGCTCCTGATTCCACTAAACATTTATGCACATTATAGTTGAAAATTTCAAAAGTTAGGAGAAATGCTGGAGTTTTATACTTAGATTTCCCTCATAAACTTTCCTCACCAATTTCTTCCTCAGGTTGGTTGTCACTAGGAGGCTCCTCATCTGGTGTCTCAAGTGCTTTTAAAAGCTTCTCTTTTTGCTGAGGTAAATTGCACATTTCAAACAATGAGATATTTGCTTTAGCATTTTTAATGACTTCCACAATATCATATCCCATCTCAAGTTCTTTGAGATTCTTCTTGACATTATCAATCTTAACTTCAGTAAGCTTTAGAGGTGTGTTTATTTTCTCAGGATCTTGACTTGAAATGTCAAATTCAGGTATTTTAACAGTTGAAGTGTTGTTATTTATATTCTTCATGTTTTCTTGAAGTTTCTTAATCTTAGGAAGTATTGAATTATCTTCTTTTAACAAATTCTGACTTCTTCTTGTTACATTAGTTTCTGGTGTTTTTCCTTGTATCAGAAAATCTTCATCTTCCATATCAAACATAGAAACACAGTCCCATAAAACTAAGGTATCTTCCTCTCGTTTTTCTGTAGGTTCATGATCTTTTTCTTCCTCCTTACTAGTTTCTGTCAATTTGGAGTCCAATAATTGATTCATTACTAATGTCATAGAATTAATCCATTGTGGGCAGTTCTTCTCAAAATGAGGCTGCTGATGAAAGGTACAAAAATTATCCATGCCTGCATCGATTAAATTCATTGCTGAAGGACTATGTGGAGGAGGTTTAGGTTGAATGTTGTCTTCCCTTTTTTTATAATAAGGCTTATATGGTTTATGAGCCTCTTTTCCCTTTTCTAAATCTATCACTCTGTTGGATAATTTCTGCATCATCTTCACCATGCCTTTTAAATCCTATGATCACTCATCCTTAGGCTTAGATAGCGATGAATGTTTCTTGTTTCCAAAAGTCTTCTCTTATGACTGCACAGGGTAATTTTCTATACTCTCCATTTCTGCCTCTACCTTCTTAGCTTCTTCATAGGTTTCTCCTAATGTAGGTCTAACTGATCTCTTGGCAAACATGGCTAGATCAAGTCTGAGAGTTGAGGTATAGTATTCAATGAGAGCATTTTCAGATGGGTTGTCAGCGGTAGTGAAATTGTTTAAGTAGGCAACAAACCTTTAAGTGAAATTATGCACTCTTTCCTTCCTTTCTTTCTTCAGAGCACATAACCCTTTCATTAAAGATGCATGAGTTTTCTAGATTGCATATTTGCTTCTAAATAGTCTCTCAAAAGGATTCCAATCGGTGATTGAATTCGCAGGTAGGGAAAAATACCATGAGGCTTCTTTTCCTTTCAGGGTGTGAGGAAACAATATACAGACCACATCTTCATGCTCTCCAGCTTGTAGTCCTTCTATATACAAGTAAAAAATTTGCAAAATGGTCATCTACCAAAATTCCTTCACTTGGTTCAAACTTAGGTAACATCTTGTCAAAATCCTGAGGCAAATCATGCAAGGGGGGTGTCAAATTTAAAGGCGATCTAGCCCTCCAAGCAGGTTGTGGAGGTGGCTGGTTTACATTTACATTAGTTAGAATGCAAAACATCTTGAAGTGGTAGAAAAAGAAGTGAAGAATGTAGAAGTGGTGATAGCCACCTTGAATGGCGTCCCAGGATCATGGGATTCATTCATGTGAGGAATGTGTGCCAGAAGGAAGTGATTACTTTCAGTTGACTCCGGGAAGAAGAAGAAGCTCGTCTCATAAGAAGAGAAGAAAGATGGGAGAAAATTGAAGATCAAGCTCTCACCATTGAAAGAATATCCCTCAAGCGATGAGGAATATGAAGAACTCAATTCTTGATGAACCTCTTATCCATCTTATCATTTGGATAAGAAATGATGATTTCATGAATGAAGAAGATGATGAAGGAAAATGATCAAGAAGGAGTTTACCCATGAAACAAACAAAAGATAAGTATTCAATTGTCATTTAATGATATTGTTTTGTTATGCATTTGGTTGATGTGTTATGCATGATAGATTGTTTGCATTAATGACTGTATACTACTAATATGCATGTGATCGGTAAGTAGCTCATGGTGATATACATCTCTCCATTGATACTCATCTAGAATGAAACCTCTTTGTTGACATATTGGATTAGTGCACAATCTCAATGATGTCATGGTAGAGATGTAAGGCATCTAGAAAGTTTCTGTGAGATATGGATGAATGTTGTATTGGATAAACAGTTGCATGATGCATACGAATTTGTCGTTATGCATATGTTTTATGAAATAGTTCTAACGATGCAATTGGTGCATTTGAATTGTAGGAAAGGTCCTGAACAACCTCCTACAAGAAAACAATGATGAGACTTGTTCTGAAGAACAAGTGATGACAATTCAATAAATATGAATCTGAAGCTCCCAGGGTCAGAGACACCATGACGAAAGAAAGAGCTTAAGAGTGCGGTAGCTCCACCTCGAAGGATGAAGACCACCATGGGTATAAGAGATAACTCAAGATTAAGAAAAGAATTCTATGATCAAAGAATAATAGTTGATCATGGGGAATGATGTATATGATATGATTTCAAGACATAAAGGGAAGTACGTAGTATCTTCCATATGGATCTGCAAGAACAAGTGTACAAAGCAAAGGTTCACGATTTGCCTCAGAAAGAATAGACTATGACATGACATATTCTATTGACAAGTATATATCAAGCATAGAGCCACCTATACAGAATGAAGAGGGAAGATGATACTCCACTTTAGGGGGAGTGACTATAGAAGATATCTAAGTTCGACATGATACGACATGATGGACAGCTTCCTACTGGATCGAGACTTTACCAAGAGTAAAAAGGGTTCCAACCTTCAAGGTTGAATGCAGAAGACTAGGATATGTTGATGACCCGACAAGGAGAACTCATGGAAGATGTTATGATGAAAGAATACTAGAATGATGTTTGGGATATAGTTCCCAAACCAGAAGGAAAGAGTATAGTATTCTCCAAATGGATATGCAAAATAAAGCATGCAGCTGACTGAAGTATTGAGAAGTATAAAGCAAGTTTTGTGGCCAGAGGTTTCTCTCAGAAAGAGGGAATTGATTATGAAGAGACATTTGCCCCAGTAGCATGGTATACTTCAATTAGAGCTACCATGGCACTTGCATCCATGATGAAGTGGGACTTACACCAGATGGATGTGAAAACAACTTTTCTAAATGGTGTGATCAAAGAAGAAGTATACATAGAACAACCACAAGGATTTGAAGTTGAAGATAGACATAATCATGTATGCAAGTTGAAGAAGGCATTAAATGGTCTTAAACAAGCTCCTCGAGCTTGGTATGAAAGAATAGATGGTTTCTTATCGAGCATGGGCTTTACCAAAAGTAAAGCTAATCCTAACCTTTATCTCAAGGTTGTAGAAGATGAACTTGTCATCCTGTTATTATATGTGGATGAATTATCCTTGACAGGAAATGAGAAATAGGTCATGGAAAGCAAGAAGAAACTAGCAGAAGAATTTGAGATGAAATACCTTGGGTTAATGCATTATTTCCTAGGTCTGGAAGTATGGCAAAGTTCAGAAGAAATATTTCTCAACCAGGGAAAGTATGCGGTAGAGATATTGAAGAGATTCAATATGTTGGAATACGAATTCATGGCCACACCCATGGACTCCAACCTGAAGCTGTTAGCTGATGAATCATCAGAGTTAGTGGATATGAATCATTTTAGACAGATCATTGGGTTATTGATGTACTTAAAAATACCAGACCAGACATTTGTTTTGCTGTGAACACCTTAAGTCAATATCTTGTTCAACCAAGACGGGTTCACCTAGTAACTGCAAAACATGTGATGAGATATCTGAAAGGGACTATAGAATTTGGTTTATATTATGATGGTAGCCATGAGTATAGATTGTATGGCTACACAGATGCAGATTGGGCTGGAAGTATCTCAGATAGGAAAAGCACATTAGGTAGATGCTTTTGTTTGGGGTCTGCTATGACTTCATTGTTTAGCAGGAAACAGTCCAGTGTTTCTCGTAGCATGGTTGAAGCAGAATACATAGTAGATTGCTCTGCTAAGTTGTGAAGCCATATGGATTCGGAAGCTGATATCAGGTCTCTTTGAACTGAAGATGGATACTACATTGATTCTATGTGATAACGAGAGTTGTGATAACAGAGAACCCTGTGCTCCATCGTAACACATAGAAATCTGGTATTTCTACATTCAAGATAAAGATGCAGATGATGATGTTTTAGTATTTACATACTGTAGATACAGATGATGGTGATTCAGTATTTCTATACTGAATATAGAGATGATGATGATTTCAGTATTCCCATACTGAAGATATAGATGATGTTTCAGTATTTACATACTGTAGATGCAGATGATGGTGACCTGATGATGATTTCAGTACTCACATATTGGAGATACAAATGGTGATAGTTTAGTATTCACATACTGAAGATGTAGATGAAGATGGTTTAGATGATGATGCACTGGAAAAGCATCTGTCTCGGGTAAAGTTTGAACACTTTCGAGACAAGCTTGGTATGGTTCAGAAAGACCTTCCCCGAAAGGAGGAGTAGTGATGTTGTAGTGGGATTGTATCATCCCTGGACACTTGCCCTAAAGTGCTCCAGAGACCTTGGTCTTTGAGAGTGAAGAGGGATTGTATCATCCTGGGACATATGTCCAGAAGTGATCCAGAGACCTCGGTCTTCAAGAATGAAGTGGGATTGTATCATCCCTGGGCACTTGTCCTAAAGTGATCAAGAGACTTGTTCTTCAAGAATGAAGAGGGATTTTATCATCTTGGTACATATATCCATAAGTGATCTGGTGACCTCGGTCATTGAGAATGTGGAAGGATTGTATCATCCTTGAACTTCAATTCAGAATGGATCTGGTGAACTTCAGTGATCGAGAAGGTGGTAGGATTGTATCATCCTTGGACTTTGGTTCAGAATAGATCTAGTGAAATTCAGTCATCGAGAAGGTGGTAGGATTGTATCATCCTTGGAATTCGGTTCAGAACAGATCCGATGAACTTCGGTCATTGAGAAGGTGGTGGGATTGCATCATCCCTGAACTTGGGTTCAAAATGTATCCGGAGGTCTCAGCCCCTGTGAATGTGGTAGGATTGCATCATCCCTAAAATTTGGTTCAAAATGTATCTAGAGGTCTCGACCCCTATGAAAGTGGTGGATTGCATCACCCCTGAACCTCGGTTCAAAATTTATTTGGAGGTCTCGGCCCCCATGAAAGTTGTGGATTGCATCATCCCTGAACCTAGGTTCAAAATGTATTCGGAGGTCTTGGACCCTATGAAAGTGGTGGGATTGCAGCACCCCTGAACCTCGGTTCAAAATGTATACGAAGATTTCAGTCCCCATGAATGTGGTAGGATTGTATAATCCTTGAACTTCGGTTCAGAACAGATCTGGTGACTTCGGTACTCAAGAACGTGTGTTGATCCCATAATTCCTAGAGGAAGGATTGTTTGAGTTCCAAATCTGTGTTGATCCTGTAATTCTGAAAGGAAGGATCGTTAGTAACTCCGTAAAGACCTAAATCCCGTAATTCCGAAAGGAAGGATCATTGAATTGATCCTGTAATTCCAATATGAAGGATTGTCTAAGTTCCACAGACGTGTTGATCCCGTAATTCCAATAGGAAGGATTGTCTGAGTTCCACATCTGTGTTGATCCCGTAATTCCGAAAGGAAATATCGTTAGTAACTCCGTAAAGACCTAAATCCCGTAATTCCGAAAGGAAGGATCATTGAATTGATCCTGTAATTCCAATAGGAAGGACTGTCTGAGTTCCATAGATGTGTTGATCCCATAATTCCAATATGAAGGATTGTCTGAGTTCCACAAATGTGTTGATCCCGTAATTACGAAAGGAAGGTTCGTTAGTAACTCCGTAAAGACCTAAATCTCGTAATTCTAAAAGGAAGGATCATTAGTTACTCCGTAAAGACCTAAATCCTGTAATTCCGAAAGGAAGGATCATTGGTTACTTCGTAAAGACCTAAATGGCATAATTCTAAAAGGAAGGATCATGTTGATGTTTTGATGGTGTTGATGTTTTTATGACAATGATGATGTACTGATCGAAAGATCAGAGTGTGATGATGATGGTATTTTTGATGTTTTGATGATGTTGATGTTTTTATGATGACGATGATGTACTAATCGAAAGATCAGAGTGTGATGATGATGATATTTTTGATGTTTTGATGATGTTAATGATGATGCTGTTTTCATGATGCTATCTGATCAAAAGATCAGAGTATTATGATGATGATGATGTTGCTGATCGAAAGGTCAAAGTGCTGAAGATGTTGCTACTGATCAAAAGGTCAAAGTGATGAAGATATTGCTGATCAAAAAGGTCAAAGTGGCGAAGATGTTGCTGATGGAAAGGTCAAAGTGTTGAAGATGTTGCTGCTGATTGAAAGGTCTAAGTGCTGAAGATGTTGCTGATCGAAAGGTGAAAGTTCTGAAGATGTTGCTCAAAGATGTTGTTGATCGAAAGGTCAAAGTGTTGAAGATGTTGCTGATCAAAAGGTCAAAAGATGCTGATGTTGATTAAAGAGTTGCTGTCGTCGAATATTGAAGATGAAGACTATATGATGTTGAAAAGCTTCCAATGATTTATAGATGTGTTACCTTGATGATGTTGATGATGTCCTCTCCTACTATTGTTTTTGTTGATGTTGTTGTAGAATGCCCTTCTTGTTAAGGGGGAGTGTTGAAATATTGTAACTTCGAAGAATATTCTATATGTATCTTTTGTGGTCCCCGATGGTCCTATCTGGAGAACCACTTGTATTATGTTGTACCCCAATGCTTCTAATCGGAAGAACTAATAAGAGTCATGAGGTTGTCCCCTCTAATTGTAAAGGTGGGTCATTAGCACCCCAGTGTGGTTACTTGGGCCTACATGTGTAACTCGAGCCTACATGATTAACTCGAGCCTACATGTCGGATGAGTTAATTGAAGTGAACAGATGAATATAAATAGAGGTGTAGCTCTCCTCATTTGAGCACACACTCTTACTTGTGTAGCGCATTAGTGGAGAAGAGAAGTAGCTGGAGAAAGAGGAGGACTAGGCTTTGATCTCCTTGCTGGTTTTATCTTTTATCTTTTTGGGACATCTATATTGAGGAAGCTTTTGCTAGGTTTTTCCCTTTAGGGTTTTCCCAGGATAAATCTTTGTGTTCCTTTTGTATGGTTGTGCTTGTTTATCTTTCAGTGATCCTGTTTATATGCTTTTGTTATGAAAATGAAATGAAATAATGATGTCTTAGCTAAGCATATAAAAATTTAACAAGAGGTTATTGCTATTGGGAGATCATCTTACTAATTTGGGCTTTTCTATTTGGTGCTGATTCTATCTCTGAGGAAGTTGCAGGGTTTTCTCCATTTATGGTTTCCCCAAGGAAAAAAACTGTGTTCATTGTCTCTTGTGTTTGATTGTCGTGCTTGTTATTCTCTCTAATTAAAGATCCTAACATAATGCTAGCTTAATGTTAAAAATCTAATATGGTATTAGAGCTAACCTGAGAAGAAGACACTATGCAACTGCGGGAACTAGGGCTTCCTACTTTGTAGATCTCTCTCCATATATTTTCAGCAAACTAAGGTTGGAATAACTCTCCTCCATAGGGTGCATCTTTCTGTCGAAGCAGAATCCAATTATGAGCTTTTTTAGTTTTGGACCCGACATTGCTGCCGAAAATTAGGGTTTTCCACATAAGTGGAATTTTTTAGTGAGCCCAGGCCTGGATTGATCTCCTCCCCAAAATCAAAGTTAGGGATCAATATCAAAGCATTTGGTTGGACAGAACTTCAGAAAAGCAAAACCCTAATATGCTCCTAAACCAGCACTGCAAAATTTCAGCTCCAAATCCAGATCCGACATCTTGACCTGGTAGGTTATAAATCTTTTGTATTTCCATTTGAGGTTCTTAGTTAGGATGTCTCATCATACCAAGCTTGATGAAAATCTTGAGGGAACTGATAACTTCTGAGCCTAGAAGTATAGGATCTCCCTGGTCCTGTAAGGGAATGAGTTAGACTCCTACATCAATGAGGAGGTTCCAGTTCCAGAGGGAGATGAGGCTAAGGCCTTACACAAGAAGACGTTGGTTATGGCAAAGAAAATCATTGTTGATTGAATCAAGGATCACCTCATACCACAGGTGTCCTCCCTAAAGACACCTAAAGCTATGTTTGATGCCCTAACCAAATTGTTTGAATGAAAGAACATAAACTTGAAGATGACCTTGAGGAACCAGTTAAAGAATGTAAAGATCCAGAATGCAAAGACCATCCAGTATTACTTCATAAGGGTCTCCCATATCAAAGAACAACTTGAAGCAGTAGATGAAGAAGTGGAAAATGCAGAGATTGTAATGACCACCTTGAATGGTCTCCCTAGGACATGGGATTGTTTCATTCAAGGGATCTGTGCCAGAATGAAGTTAGTCAAGTTCAGTAGACTATGGGAAGATTGCTCTCAAGAAGAAGCTCGGATAGCAGCTCGAGAAGAGAAGAAGGGAAGTGAATATAAGGCTCTCACAGTAGAATCCAAGAAAACCATATCTATCCACCACAGAAGTAAGTACTCTCATCAAAGGAATAACTTTAGAAAGCCTAGAGATAAGTCTAAGTTCATTTGCTATACATGTGATGAAAGAGGACACTTTACTAGAGATTGTCCTAAGAACAAAAGTAGCTCTCATAAGAAGAAGGTAAACAAGAGAAGACATCATGCTCATGCTGTAGAGGATGATGAACCTTCCATAAAGAGAAACAGACAAATAAGTGATGATTCTTCAAATGATGAAGAATATGTTTTGATTTCCACTCTCACAGGAACTATCGCACATGGCAGAAATGATTGGCTTATAGACAGTGGTGCTTCCAAACATATGACAGGATTCAAGGAATCCTTTGTGAAATTATCTAAACATGAATCACCTCACAAGGTGAAACTTGGAGATGACTACTAGTATCCAATAAAAGGTAGTGGGGAATCCTCCTATAAGCTAGACTCTGGAAATCCTATCAAGATGAAAGATGTATTGTTCGTACCTGGACTAAAGAAGGACCTCCTCTCCATATCTGCACTAGATGCAAAAGGAATGAGGGTTGCATTTGTAGATGACCAAGTCCTCATGTGGCCAAAGGGAAAGTCTTTCGATGATGCAGTAGTGATTGGAGAACAAGAAGGAGGACTATACAAATTGAAAGGCCAACTGGAACAAGCTTTGATTCATGACTCGATAGAACAATGAGATTTGGCATAGAAGGCTTGCACATGTGCATTACAGAGCACTACCACTTGCAAGAAAATCTATTGAAGATCTCCTAGAAATGCAGAAAAAACATGAAGGTGTATGCAAAGGATGTGCAAAAGGAAAGAATACAAAGAAGACATTTCCAAGTAGCGAGGGCAAGGAAAAAGGAATCTTGGAAATCATTCACTCCGATGTATGCGGTCCAATGTCATCCAGTTCACTAAGCGGGTATGTATACTATGTTTCTTTTATTGATGATTTTTCTAGGAAGACATGGATCTACTTCATGAAGAACAAAGATTAAGTATTCAACAAGTTCAAGGAACTCAAAGCGTTGATCGAGAACCACACTGAAAAGAAGATCAAGACCTTTCGATCAAATAATGGGGGAGAATTCACATAAAATGAATTCAAAGAGCTATGTAAAGACTCAGGGATTAAGAGGGATTTGTCCACTCCATATAATCCACAACAAAATGGGATTGCAGAAAGGAAGATTATAACTATCATGGAAGTTGCAAGGGCAATGCTTCATGATGAAGATCTTCCTATGCATCTTTGGGAAGAAGCTTCCAAAAAAATGGTGTATGTATAGAACCGTACTCCACACAGAGTACTCGAGAACAAGAATCCTGAAGAAGTATTCTCCAACAAGAAACCAGAAGTCAGCCATCTCAGAATATTCAGCTGTCCTATGTACATACACAGCTCGAAAGAAAAGAGGATGAAGTTAGATCCTTCAAGAAAGAAGGGTATATTTGTGGGATACTATGAAAGATCAAAGGCTTATAGAATATAATTCCCAGGGTTCAAGAAGATCGACATTAGCATAGATGTAAAATTTGACAAAGATTCAGCCTACATCAAATCCAGGAAGAGACTGACTGAAGAACCTAAAGAAACAAGAGAACCCAAAATTCATGACACAACCATGAATGAAGAAATTCAAGAAGAAGATCAAGAATTTGAAGAACCACAAGAACCTGTAGATCCACCTATGGAGAAGAATACTCATAAGAGGAAACCTGCTTGGGGACATGAAATTATCCAAGGTGCAGAAAGATATGGAGCTTCAGAAGAAACACACAGAGGAAGAAAGAGAACTAGATCTTTCTCTAGTTACGTAGCCTTGCTATATGACATTATTGATAAAGAACCTTCCAACTATGAATAAGTGATAGAATGAAAAGAATGGAAGGATACTATGATCGAAGAGTATCAATCGATCATGAAGAATGATGTTTGGGATGTTGTCCCAAGACTAGAAGGGAAGTCCATTGTAACTTCCAAATGGATCTACAAGATCAAGCATGCTGTAGATGGCAGCATCGAGAAATATAAAGCAAGATTAGTGGGTCGTGGTTTCTCCCAGAAAGAAGGAATAGATTATGAAGAAACCTTTGCACCTATAGCCAGATACACTTCGATCAGATCAGTACTTGCTCTGGCTGTAGTGATGAAATGGAAGACACACCAGATGGATGTAAAGACTGCTTTCTTGAATGGTGTAGTAGAAGAGCAAGTGTATGTGGAGCAGCCACTCGGTTTTGAGACACATGACAGGGAGTCTCATGTGTGTAGATTGAGGAAATCCCTGTACAGTTTGATACAGGCACCTGGGACATGGTACGGTAGAATTGATGGTTTCCCATCCAGTTTGGGCTTTGCCAAAAGTAAAGCAGACTCCAACCTTTACTACAAGGTTGAAGATGGCAATCTAGTGATACTCCTATTGTATGTGGATGATATATTTGTAACAGGTAGAGATGAGTTGATTGCTGATACAAAGAGGAAACTTGCCGCCGAGTTTGAAATGAAAGACTTGGGCATGATGCACTATTTCTTAGGCATGGAGGTGTGGGAAAATGCGGATGGAATCTTCCTTGGACAAGGGAAGTATGCAATAGAGATTCTAAAGATATTCAGGATGATGGACTACAAGGCCATAACCACACCTATGGCATCGAACCTGAAGCTTTTGAGTGATGCTTCATCAGAAGCGATTGATGCTACGATGTATCGTCAAATGATTAGGTCCTTGATATAGCTGATGAACATGAGACCAGATATTTGCTTTGCTATGAACACCTTGAGCTAGTTCCTGACAGATCCAAGAATGTTCACTTGATTGGTGCAAAGCATATTTTGATGTACCTGAAGGGTACAATTGATTCTGGGATCAAGTACGAGGTGAATATGAATATTAACTTGGAGGGTTATGTTGATTCAGATTGGGCATGCAGTGCCATCTATAGGAAGAGCACTTCAGGGTGTTGCTTCAGTATGGGATCGGGTGTGATCTCTTGGTTTAGCAGGAAGCAATCCTGTGTGGCACTGAGTGTAGCTGAAGCAGAGTATGTTGCAACTTGTTCAGCTAGTTGTGATGCAGTATGGCTGAGGAAGCTACTGTCTAATTTATTTGATCTCCAGATGGATGCTACTTGTATATTTTGCGACAACTAGAGTTGTGTGAAGTTTTCAGAGAACCCAGTGTTCCATGACAAGTCGAAGCATATTGAGATCAAGTATCACTATATCAGGGATATGGCACAGAGAGGAGAAATGAAACTCTAGTATGTTGTGATGGATGAACAAATAACTGATGTATTGATGAAGCCATTAGCTATAGTGAAGTTTGAGTACTTCAGGGAGAAGCTTGGTGTTCTCCAGATCGAGGTTCCCTCCAAGGGGACATGATGAGACCTAAATCCATTTTGACATGGGAGAGGATTAGGTTCCTTCCATGGTCATATGTAAGGGTTGAGCCATTCTGTCATGGTGAGAGGATTTGGTTCCTTACATGACAGATGTGAATGCTGAGCCATTCTCATGTGACTGTAGGATTGGTTCCTACATGATCAGATGTAAGGGATGAATTCCATTCTTGGAATGGAGGCACTTGGTCAGTTACCAGGTGTTGCAGCAGCAACTGTTTTCCCAAATTTTTAAATTTTGGACCCTCCTCTTAATTTTTTTCTTACCTAAAATCATTTGGATCCATGAAATCTGTTTTTGTTCTCCCTCTGCTACAAGTTTGGATTGTTTTGAGGTCAACTGTTTTCATGCTTTTTGGAAAATTTCTTGTGTTTGAAACTACTTTGGGTTGTGGAATTTGAAGTTTGGTTTGAAAATGTTGTCCTTTGATCTATAATTTCTTTCTTTGATATCGGAAGTCTATTTCTTGTTTTACCACTGTTTCGGAGGTGAAACAAAATTTTTCATCGCTGCCCAGCCGAAAGTCTGTTGGAATGTAACATTTTTAAGTTTGGTTGATCGGAGTTCATTTAAGCAATGCATCAAAGCCATATTTCCCTACGGAGCCTCCGTTACAAAAGCTGAACGATGAATGTTCTGACAAATAGATTTGACTTTTTCGATGGTGTGATGTTATTATTTTGACTTGATTTGCGTTGTCGGAGGTTGGTTGAATTTTGAGTTAGGGTTTTTGATCTCTATGACGCCGCTGTTTTGGAGATGAGACCAAATTTTTAGACCGCTGCACAACCTTAAGATTTTCCGAACACTTAACATTTTCATGATGATTATGTGCCATATCGGAAGTTTTATGACTTTAATCAAAGGTGGTAGTCATATTTCTTTCCGCCATTGTGGCTCCCGAGAAAACTAAGTGTCTGCCATATAACTGCTCCACTCGCCGATTTTTTGTTATGGTTTTCGCTGATATGTTTTATTTTCCAAGGATCCCGTAGTATTTCCGTCTTCCGCCATTGCAGCTACGTAATGCACTAATCACCTAACGTTTATGTCGTTCCGTTCATCGACAAGGAGTTTTACCGCCCGATGCTTTAGTATTTATTCTTTCCAATGCTGATAGGTTTAGTCGTCTCGTGGAACTCGTTGTCCATCTGAAGCCCACCGTTGCGGCTGTTAATTAAGCTATCCTGTCGATGCTTTAGTGTTTTTTCCCGTCGATGAAGGTTTTTCTCGCCTGTTTTGTGTGTGTTTTTACCCTGTCTGATTGGTGGTGGAGGTTTCATATTCTATTGTTTTAAGGTTTTCGCGACGAGTGCACAGTACAGGGCCTCATTTTGATGATCAATTTTATTGTTAGTATGGTTTATGTTTGTTGAAAAGCTGTAGTCTGAATTAATAATGAATTTTTGTTTTAACTGCGAACAGAATTAGAAGATTCTTCATATTACTGCTTCAAAGAAGACATAGCTGAAGGACAAAGCAGAAGGAAGTTGGCTGAAAATTGATAGGCAGAGATTTTCTGAGATCAACGAGATCTTAAAAAGGAAAAATAAAAGACAAAGCAAAATCGATAGCAACGGAGGCCCAGGATTAGAAAAGGTTCATCAGTTATCGAGCTAGTCCCATTTATGAAGTACTCATAAGTCTAAATCCGAAATGTAACGCATTATGTAAATCATAAGCACTCACAAAAGGACAAAATTGTGGTATTAAACGGTTTGGGGAGCCGAAAGGTCACTTGGGAGGGGCAGCCCAAGGGTTTTTGCTGTTTGTTTAAATATAGGAAATTTAGAGGGAAAGAGGGATTTTTTCCCTAGAAAAACTTATGAACTACTTGTTGTAAGAGGAACTACTTCGTTTTACAATAATAAATTACAAATTTTGCCTATTGGAGAAGGTGCTGTGTGGAATTTTTGTACGTGATAAAATGAACAATATTGAAGGGGAACTATTTCGTTTTCAACTGTGTTTCATTAACTGTGAGAGCATTCTATCTTTTTGAACCTATGTTCTTATTTGAATGTTCTCTGGTTTATTCTATATGATAATTTCCACTATGAGTAATGGGGGTTTTAACGGTTGATGAGCTATCTTGTCTTGTATATCTTTATTCATGTTTATGTATTTTGATTCTAAGAACAAATATCTATGATTTATCTGAATATGTGAACAACATTACATTACTCATGAATTAATATCTTGCTCCCTAGGGACAACTTAGTTAGTGTTGTTTTTCTAGTTGTGTGTGATTTAGATGTGAGAGAGTCTAAGATGAGAGGTAAGAACCTGTGCATCACATTGTGACCACTCCTTGCATTCTTTATCAATTTTCATTTTAGATAGGCACTTGCATAGCATACTTAAATTCAAAAATTCAAAAATATATATGGTGGACCGGGCCGCAACTGGTAAAACCCTTTGTTTTTGTTACTTGACCTACGGTAGCCAGACCACAAACCAGACGGATTCCCTACACCAAACAGTCATGGGTTAGTTGAGAACATTGACTGGGGAGAATCCCTTGCTGTTGTTTCCTGCGAATTTCCAGGCCTCAACACCAGGAATACTCAGTTTGGGACTGAGGGCCGTTCTGACATGACTGTAGGATGTAGTCTTACATGATCAGATGTGAGCGCATGGCCATTCTAATGTGATTGAGGTATGTGTCCCACATTGATCAAGGGTTAAAGTCCCCACAGTTCCAGGGCACTAGGGTAATTAGACTCACCTAGTGAAGTCAGACCTATTTGGGTTTAGTCAAGTCGGGAATTAGTATAAATAGATAGATAGCCTCTCTATTTATCACACACTCACTTAAACTTAGTTGTAGCACATAGCTGAGGAAGAAGAAGACACTGGGGCTAGGAATAAAGAGGTTACTACTGTCGGGAGATCATCTTATTGTTTTGGGATTTTCTATTTGGTGCTGATTCTATCTCTGAGCAAGTTGTGGGGTTTTCTCCATTTATGGTTTCCTCGAGTAAAAAAACTATGTTCATTGTCTCTTGTGTCTCTTGTGTTTGATTACTGTGCTTGTTATTCTCTCAGTTAAAGATCCTAATATAATGCTAGCTTAATGTTAAAAATATAACACCAGACACTGGTGGACCTCCTTCTAGCGCCAAAAATGTTGTGGCCTGGAAAATCGCAGGTAACAATAGTAGGGATTCTCCCCAATAAAAATTCCCAATTAGCTCATTATTGTTTGGTATGGGGAATCCGTCTAGTTTATGGTCCGGCTACTGTAGGTCAAGTAACAATTAAAGTGTTTTACCAGTTACGACCCGGTCCATCGTGTATACTTTTAGTTTTTTAATGTTTAAGTATGATGTGCAAGTTCCTATCTAAATGCAACCGATAGAGATAATGAGGAGGGTCACAATGTGATGTGCAGGTTCTTACCTCTTGTCTTACCTCTCTCACTTCTAAATAAAAAACAACAAGAAACTAACTAAGACTCACTAACCTATCCCTCGGGAGCAAAACTATCATTAATGGTGAGTAATGTACTGTATTGCATGCATAAAGAAAAATCACAGATAGCTGTTAACGTTTCTGAACACATGAATATCAATAGAAATATAAAAAACAAGATAATTAAAACATTTATTACTCAATGTGGAAATTTCACAAAAATAAACCAGAGCACATTCATAACATGAAAGAATTCAATAAGTTAGAATGATCTCACAGTTGATGGAAACAAGCTGAAAAAGAAATAGTTCATATCCAACTAGCCCATTGCAAACATTTGAAAATCCATAGAACTTCCTCCAGTAGAAACATATAACTCTTTATTGTAAAATAAAATAGTTCTTCTTACAATACTTTCTCAAGATAGTCTGGAAAAAAGGTCTTTTCTATCTAAAAATCTCCTATACTTATACAAAAAACAAAACTCTTGGGCTTCCCCTCATTGTCTCTTGAGCTTCCCCAACCTTTCTTTTCCAAAATTGTTTCCTGTAGCTTGTGCACAAAATTAATGCAATATATTACATTTTAAATCAATATTCCCAAAACATTTTATGAGGAAGGGCGAACTTTCTCATTGGTGAACTTTTTCCATGCATTAGCATCAGCTGCTATGCTTTCAAATCCGGAAGGCTCAAGAAAACAAATGTTAATTTCATATTTGGCAGCTAGGGTCTTCACCCCCTCTATCCTAGCGGGAATTAGGCGTAGATGGTTCTCTAATAAATGTATGCTCACGGCTGCATGTGCTACTGCATTTTTCAATATCCATTCATCCAGGTCCTTGACCTACTGGATTTCTTGCTCATATTCTTTGTACCTATCTTGTAAATTTTTTAGAAACAATTCATTCTCACGTAGAACATCCAATCTCTTTTCTATAGAAGTCTGACATCGACTGTATGTGGAGAGCACTCTCTTGCAAAATTCAGCACAAGCCGTCTTTGTCTTTTTCATTGTTTTCTTGAACTCCTCTGCGACATTAATTGCAAATTTCAATAATTCATATTCCTGATTTAATGTTTGCTGATCTTTTATGGATAGGTCTGTGGGAGATTCTTTATCGGTCTCTACCCATACCATTCTTCCTTTTAGAATTTCCAATATATCTTGAGACCTATCCAGGAAATATGAAGCGGTATCTACAATTTATTCTAGATTGGTGTCTATCTGCAAAGTTTTGCATCTTTCATCTTCTATCCGTATTTGTATTTGATGGATCCTTTTCCCTTGAGTCAGAACATGCTCTTTCAAAGGTCGGATGTCGACTTTCTGTTCCATAGCATCCTTTAGTTATGCATTCAATGATTTTTTTTGTTCTTCTAAGGCTGCTACCTGCATCTGATATTGCTTCTCCTTTTCTTCCACAGTAGCCTTCTCCATTTCCAGCTCAGTAACCTTGCTCTCCAACTCTTTATTTTATTCACTTAAATTTCCATATGATAACCGAAGATTATCCTTTTCAGTATTTAACATCTGATGCTCCAGTTGTAGCTTCTGTAATTCTGCTAAGGTAACCTGAGTACTCTTCCCTGTGTTTTCCGCAGATATTGCTAGAGCATTTTTATTTGCTTGCAAAGTTTGACATTCTGTTCTTGAAGTCTTGACTTAGCCTATCATATCTTCATATTTTCTCTTTAGCTTCTGGATTTCATCTCTTTCCTTCTTTAAGTTTTCCTTCAGTTGGGCCACATTATTTCATGAATGCTCTAGATTAGTCATGATCTTGTCCACATTGTCTTCAGTTGCTAAGGTTAAAGCTACCCCATCTCTCGCTATCAACCGTGTATCTTTATCCATACCATGTACCAATGTCTTGTCTGTCACCATTTTTTCTGGCTGTCCCCCAGTATCACCTTCTTCTTAGTTCTTTTAATGATTCTTTTCTTTTCTTTGTCATAAAAAATGGTTTTAAAATCAGGAACTTCCTCCCCTTCGGTAGGCATGAAAGGAATCAAATCAATTTCAGAAATTGAAGCCTCTCCTAATATGCTGCCAGAAGATACAACAGGTTCCAAGGGATCAGGATCGGATTTTCCTTGCTCCTGATCTATTTGGTCTTGTACTTATTGTACATCAACTTGCTCTGTAGGATGCTTCTCCTTTTGGGCTTGTGTTAGTATGAAGCCCTCACTTTCTTCCTGTTTCTTCTTTATTTCAGCTTCCTCTTTTCTTTTGCATTCTTCTTCTTCCTTCCTAGCTGCTTCTTCAACAACTCTTTTCTTTTCTTTCTCTTCAATTCTTAACCAATTTTATGCTTCTTGTGCTAATATTCTAGCATCTTCTTCTCTTTTCTTGGCCTCTCCTTCTTCTAACTTCTTATCCTTTTCTGAAGTCTCTCCTTTTCCACCCATAGTTTTTATTTTTTGCTTGAATCTTTTCTTGAGGGCTGTTATGTTCTTTGCATTGCGGAATGTCTCTTCATCTTTATTCCAGAAGTCAATGTACTCAAAATGAATTCCAGCTTCTTTACAGTAGTAAGCTACTTTGTTATGGGATTCATTTCTATGAAAATTCATTTCTACAAAGCAAAGATATTCTAGCTCTTTAACAAACTCTGCTGCCTGCTTTACCCTTGAAAACTTATAGATTCCAAGTAAGAAAGGTACTGCAGGGTACGTTGCCTTCTTATGTTTAAACAAAACATTGCCTACTCCATCAATGTATAATTGTCTAACTGCCTCCTTGTGGAGTATATAATCTATAGCATATTTAGGGAGTAGAGAAGGAGCTCTGGAGCCACCATACATCCTTACATATAATCCATCCTCCATCAAATAAAAATCCCCAAAATATTGTATGAATTTAAATGCCTCTTTGGACATGCAATTACATTCAGTCAAGAAAATTAGAGTATATAAGGGCATAATGAAATGCTCACAAATTTCCCTATAATAACTGTAATACTTATGTGCCCACAACAATTTATAGGCTACGTATACTGGGGTTTTGTCCTTCTCCTAGTTGCATTTCAAAGCAGGGAAAGTCTAGGTGTGTAATATGTAGTAAATTAGAATAGAGCTCATATAAAATTCATATTTCTTCTGAGATACTCCTCCTAAGGCTGCACTTATACATGTAGAAAGGCTGTTCGACACTATATTGTCCCAGTTGAAGATGGTTCCTTCTGTAGCCATGAAAAAGGTAACTGGTATCCAACCTATCTTGAAACTCTTCCCATGTGCTCTTCCAAAAATCCTGTTGAGCATCAATGCAACAAACCTATAGGGAGCATGTAGAGTAGAGGTGTCATATTCTCTGGAAGGTCTAGTTCAGAAATTCTTTCATGGTATCATCATTCTCTTAATAGTTTCTACCAGGTCTAGAGCTACCTCCTTCAACCAACTCTCTGTTAGGTAGACATGTGGTGAAGGTAAATGGTATGCCATGGAGACATAGGTAGGGCTATATGCAACATAGCCTTGCTTTGCAGTGTTTTCTAGAATCATTGTCCTCACATCTACCCTGGGCAGAATCCATCCTATTACTTCTGAACAGGGAAATAATTTAGGCCTCGAAGCTACTTTCATCAAGGCTGACTTCTCAATGTTAACATAGATCGTCAGTTCTTCAAACCCAACATCAGGTAAATTATGGTTTGAGATCATTCTAAATATTTCTCCCCACTTGTAGTATAGTTCAACTCCAGTGTTTGAGTTGGTGTCTTCATAGATGAACTCTACTTTGGTGATTATTTCTACCTCAAGCTCTCCTTTAGCCATTTTGAGCTTTCTTCTCCTGTCTCTTTGACATGTTGGTGTTAAAATAGGTTAAACACAGTTCTTATGAATGAATGATTTAACAAGAAAACACCCCACAAACTGCTTCGTAAATCTGCTTAAGCTCCACTATCTGAAAGACTTAATCAACCAAAAAACCTCTTCATCTCACACAGGTACTTATCAACCTATTCTACTACTAGATCTCAACACAATCTTCAATCTCAAAATAGCTAAACCCTACGTAACAACTGTCTTCGAGAAAAATCCTAATCGATTGAAAAAAACCCTCCTGAGTCCAATGGGAAAAAGTTGCTACAAGAAAAATGGCTTACTAACCCTTGACCAATCATGAAAAGATCAAGAAAAGGGTGGTACAGACAGCAAAACGCCTGTTTGCACCATGCCCTAACAACTCATGCCGGTACAAACGCGTCCATAACACTTCAATGGCATACAGACTTAGACTCCCACAATAATGAGACCGCAAACAGCTAAATCCCCCCTTTAATGTAAAACATCCATGAAATCATCGTAAGGAGGAAAAAAATTCCTAACCTTCTATGCGAAAAAAAAACCTAACCTCCCGAAACCTAACCTCCAATGCACTTAACAGTTCAAAATCAACCAATACTACCCAAAGTGACAAGGCTATGGGTAAAGCTACCTGTCAAGAGCGATGTGAGTGATTGGATGAGCTAAAAATCCATGGGTGTAGAGCAGAACGAACCAGGTTTTGACAGCTATGTGCGCATGACTTCTTCGGACTGCTTCCATAGAGCAAATGACAAATCCAAATGCTAAATGACAAGTCACATGGCCACCTATATATACCCATGACCAGTGGGAAACTATCGCAAACAAATAATAAACCAATTGAAAGAATAGGCTGGAGGCTCACTGCAATAGCGGCGTGAAACAGACTACAAACCTAGGATTACTTGAGTCAATAAGATGTCAGAACCACTAAGTTCTACCCTCAGAACCAAAGATTGATCCTCCTCCACAACGTCAGCAATGTAATATTCTACCATGCCGGCTGTACTATTGGAACGGGTATCAAAACTCTAACAGAGTTAGACTCTTCGGAGTCGGCAGAAGGAACATGATGCTTTCAAAACTCCTCGGAATTAGCGTCTCACAACCTCGAGTGAGATAGACACTATACTTCAGCTTGCTTTGGTCAATCAACCGATAGCGAATAAAACATTATCGGATATCGAAAGGTGAAAGAAAACAGTTCATCGGACAAATCTCACACTAAAAACCATAACTTCGGAAAATAAAACCTGAGGATAAAAAAACTACCTCCAATGTATCAGCGAGGGAGTCCAAAGGCACTCGGCAGGCTTGATGGTTCTGCTTCCGCAACGTCGGAAAGGTAGTCCACTATGATTCTGATATCAGAAAAGTAGCTGACTAAGCATCTGACAAGGAAAAGTGAAAAAAACCAAGTTTTTTCAAGAAAATTCTGAACTCAGGAAAACCATGGTAATAACAAAGTACTCCTAGGCCAGTTTGAAGAAAAACAAATAAAAAAGGGGGCCCTAAAATTGAAATTCTTTGGGGAAATAGTTGCAGCCGCAACAAGATGGAAGGCATCTAGAAAATTTTCTGTTAGATATGGATGAATCTTGCATTGGCTAAAATAATTGCATGATTATATCTTTATGCATCAAAATTTTCCATTATGAATATGCTTTATTAAATGTTTCTAACCATACAACTAATGCATTTGACTTGTAGGAAATATTGTGTACAATCGCCTACAAGAAAAGAAGGATGAATTGTTTTGAAGAACAAGTGATGACAGTTCGAGAAATAATACAAGATGAAGAATAATATGACAATAATCTCAAAGAAAGAAAGAGGCATCAAAGACAGTCCAGCCATGTGACACTATTGAGCAACATCATTGATGCAAATCCTTCCAGCTATGAAGAAGTAGCCAAGAATAAAGGGAAGGAGAATACCAGTTCAAGAAAAATGATGTATAGGATGCAGTATCTAGACCTGAAGGGAAGTCCATAATGTCTTCCATATGGATCTTCAAGATCCAGCATGCAGTGGATGGAAACATCATGGGATACAAGGCAAGATTCGTAGCATGAGGCTTCTCATAGAAAGAAGGCATAGACTACAAAGAGACATTTGCTGCCACTGGGATTTGAGACACATGATAGGCAAACTCATGTGTACAAATTAAAGAAGGCCTTGTACGAGCTCAGAAGACACCCATGGGATAACACATACATGAGGATCTTGAATATCGCTTAGAGTGATGAAGATCTTAACCTTTGCTACAAGGTTGAAGATGGAAGCCTATAGAGGATGACAAGCTCATAGATGGGTGCCGGAAGAACTTTTGAAAAGGTTCAAGATAGAGGATCTTGGTATCCAATGACCCTAGATGGATACATAGAATGTTAGTAGCAGAGGAAGCTACTTGTCACTCCAGTACAAAATGTTTCAAAGCATAAAGTACAAAAGATAGAGGGAGAATGGTGCTCCACTTCATAGGGAGTGACTGTAGAATATCCTGAGGTTTGACATAGTACGACAGGATGGAAAAATTACTGATGGATCTAGGCTTTACTGAGAGTAAAGAAAATTCCAACCTTTGCTTCAAGGTTGAAGGTGGAAAACCGATGATGCTCCTATTATATGTCGATGACTTGTTCCTGGCAGAAAAGAGGAACACATTAAAGTTGCAAGAAGGAGACTTGCTGTCAAGTTCGAGATGAAGGACTTGGATATGATGCACTACTTTTTAGGCATGGAAGTGTGGCAGAATGCAGATGGAATCTCCCTGGGACAAGGGAAGTATGCAGTAGAGATCCTGAAGAGGTTCAGGATGATGGACTGCAAGGCCATGACCACACCTATGGTGTCAAACTTGAAGCTATTGAGTGTTGCTTCATCAGAGTTGGTTGATGCCACCATGTATCGTCAGATGATTTGTTCCTTGATTTACATGATGAATACGAGACCAGATATTTGCTTTGCTATGAACACATTGAGACATGTTCACCTAATTGCTACAAAGCATATTCTGAGGTACCTGAAAGGTATAGTTGATTATGGGATCAAGTATGAGGCAAATCAGAAGATTAGCCTGGAAGGTTATGTGGATTTATATTGGGAAAGAGGTACCCTTGATAGGAAGAGCACTTCGGGTGCTGCTTTAGTATGAGATCAGGTGTGATCTCTTGGTTTGACAGGATGGAGTCCTGCATGGCGTTGAGTACTGCCGAGGAAAAATATGTTCCCACTTGCTACTTGTGAGGTATTATGTTTCTGCTATTTGATTTGATTGATCTGACTTGCATTTTTTGTATGATACAGAGAGGAGCAATGAAGCTCTAGTTTGTGATCCAAATCAAGGTCTCTCTAAAGAGGGAGTTCTAGCATAGTCGGTGAGACAGGTTGTCTGAGCATAAAATCCTGGTGAAGCTCGTAGGTTGCTTAGACATAAACGATCCTGTAGGTTTTCCTCGTATGTAATCGGTCCTGGCAAAGCTCATAGGTTATACTTGCACGTAATCAACCCTGATGTGATTTTATGCTAGAAATGGCCAGAGTGAAGTTTGAGTACTTCAGGGAGAATCTTGGTGTTCTCCAGATAGAGGTTCCTTCCAAGAGGAATTCATGTGTCCGTTAGCCTTTCTAACATGGTGGAAGGCTGGGCTCCACATGGTCAAATGTTAGTGCAGAGACATTCTGATGTGATTGTGGGATGTGTTCCCACATGATTAGTGTAGAGCCTTTCTGATAGGATGAGGTCGGATGTAAGTGCAGATCCTTTTTGACAAGATGAGGTCAGATGTAAGTGCAGAGGCTTTCTAACAAGATGAGGTCAGATGTGAGTGTTGGGCCTTTCTGACATGGGTTTTTGATGTGTTCCTCCTATGGTCAGATGTGAGTGTTGGGCGTTCCTTTTTGACATGGTTCTTGGATGTGTTCCTCCCATGGTCAGATGTAAGTGCTGGGTGGGCCTTTCTGACATTGTTCATTCCATGGTTAGATATAAGTGTTGAAGATGATGAAGACCTACATGGAGGCTAGGCCTACAACTAGCATGAAAAAGGGATGGCTCTGTAGAACTTCCCGTGACAAGTAGAATTGAGAGATAGCACCATTTGTTCGAGATAACGAAAGAAGTGATGATGATGATCTAGTGATGATCCAGCTTTGGTGATGATCTAGTGATGATCCAATTTCGATGATGATCTAGTGATGATCCAGATTTGATGATGATCTATTGATGATCTAGTTTCGATAATGATCCAGTGATGATCCAGTGATGATCCAACTTTGATGATGATCCAGACTTGATCCAGAGAAGAAGACTTGTGTTAATGAATTGTGTCAAGAGAAAACCTTCCTAGTTAATAGGGAGTGTTTATGTATTTGTAACTTCGAAATGTATTCACTTGTATCTCTTATGTATTGTACCCCGATGTTCCTATTAGGAAGTATTAGTAATGTAAATAAGTCATGTAAAGTCATAGAGTTTAACCCTCCTTATTAATCAAGGGTTAAAGTCCCTGCAGTTGTGGGGAACTAGGGTTGTTAGACTCTCCTAGAGAATTCGAACCTAGTGAGTTAATGTAAGTTGGGTCATTAGTACCCTAGTTGTGGTTACTCGAGCCTACATAACATAGTCAAATATTAAGTGAATGAAATAATATAAATAGAGAGTGAGACTCTCTATTTATTACACCTCGAGCCTACATAACCGAGTTAGGATTACTCGAGCCTACATAACATAGTCAAATATTAAGTGAATGAAAGAATATAAATAGAGAGTGAGCCTCTCTATTTATTACACACACACACTCACTCAACTAAGGCGCGTGAGTGAGAGAGGAAGTGCTGGCACAAGTGAGAGAGATAAGTTGTTGGAGATCATCTTTATGTTTTTGGGTTTTACTTTTGCTATTGGTGCTCATTCTATCTCTGAGGAAGTTGTGAGGTTTTCTCCTTTATGTTTTCCCCAAGGAAAATATTTTTGTCTCTTGTCTCTTGTAATTGATTGTTGTGCATGTTATTCTCTCAGTTAAGATCTTAATATAATATTGCTTAAATGATAAAAATATAATAGGTCTCACTAGACCTTGGAACTCATTCATTCAGACTCTGTGTTCCTTGAAAGAAAGTATGAAGTTTGACATAGTATGGGAATATTGCATACAAGAAGAAGGTAGAGTAGCCAACAGAGAATCTGTAATCATAGAAGATGATTAGGCTCTAGACACCTATACTAAAGAAAGAAAACAATCAAACTCCAAGAAGAGTAATCATAAGCCTTCCAAGAAGAAGTTTTAGAAGAAGAAGAAGAAGGATTTCTCAAATATCAATTCTACAACTGTCATAAGATAGGACACCTAGCTAGAGAGTGTCCATCACCAAAGAAGAAGAACAACAAGAAGAGACATCATGCTCATTTAGATGAAGATGAGAATGAAGATGAAGAAAGACCTCAAAAGATACTAATTAGAGGTGAAGATGTAGAAGAATATGTGTTATTCTCTGGGTCTATAACACTTGGAGAAGATATATGCCTTATTGATAGTGGTGCCTCAAAGGAAATTACAGGGAAGAAGTGAACTCTGTCAAGACTTGAAGAAAATAACTCTCCCTAAAAGGTATCATTGGGAGATGACTATCAATATCCCATCAAAGGTATTGGTGGATCAAGCTACAAGCTTGACTCTAGGACTTCCATGAAAATGAAGGAAGTATTGTATGCACTAGGTTCTAAAAAGAACACACTTTCCATCTATGATCTAGATAAGAAATGATATATATTTGCTTTTATAGATGGACAAGTACTTGTGTGGTCCAAAGGAAATACACTTGAAGATGTTTTGGTCATTGGAGAAGAAGAAGGAGGAATGTACAAACTCAAAGGACATCTAGAGACATCCCTTTTCCATGAGACTTCCAGCTCAAGTGAACTGTGGCAAGGAGACTTTCTCACATCAACTACAAATCATTTCCCTATGTGAGAAAGGTGGTAACAAGGTTACCAGTTCTGAAGATCGAACACGAGGGAACTTGCAAAGGATGTGAAAGAGGAAAGAACATCAAGAACCATTTTCGAAAAGTGAAACAAAGACTAAAGGTACATTGGAACTAATTCATGTTGATGTATGTGGTCCTATTCCATCCATATCCTTAAGTGGATATGAGTATTATGTCACATTTATTGATGACTATTCAAAAAAGGCTTGGATATACTTCTTGAAGAATAAAAGTGAAGTGTTTGGGAAATTCAAGGAATTCAAAGCCTTGATAGAGAACCACTCATAAAAGAGAATCAAGACACTAAGATCAGATAATGGTGGAGAATACACTTCAAAGGAATTTGAAGCATTCTGTAAAGAGGTAGGAATCAAGAGGGAAATAACCACTCCCTATAATCACCACTAGAATGGTGTTGCAGAAATAAAGAACAAAACTATTATGGAAGTAGATAGATATGGAGCTCCAAAAGGATCCACAAGAAACAACAAAATATCAAAGCCATATTTCAGTTATGTAGATTTGATGTGTGACCTTGTAAATAAAGAACCCTCCAACTATGAGGAAGTTGCAAGGAATAAAGAATCTGTTGAAGAAATGATGGAAGAATACCACTCGATAATGAAGAATGATTTTTGGAATATAGTTCCCAACACAACAGAATTTCAACCCAAAATCTGACACCTTGCATGTCTGAAATTCGACACTTCTCTGTTAGCCTTCTGACACATACACTTTTTTTGGCGTCGGTGGCGTAACGTTAGATCTTCAACAGTCTACTAGTGTGGGTTGAAGATCTAATAGACCATTGTGTCACATATTCGACTGTTTTTCCTTTCGAAGTGCCAACCAAAATTTCATAAACCACCAAAAATCCAATGTCCTCCAACCCTTGAAGCGTCGGCCTTCCGATGGACAGAAGTGTCAGAGAAATGGTGGTGTCATCAGTTTTTAATCCAGACAGTGTCGAAAATCCGACGCAAGCGAACACTAGAAGAGTCAGCCTTCTGATGTAGTATGACACTTTAACCATCGGTCATCCGACGGGTGGAAGCGCCGGAGTCATGACACGGCCGTCAGATGGGTTTGCTGGAGTGTCGGAAGAACATCGAAAAAGTGACGCCTGTTGATGGATTAAAAAAAAAATCCAAATATTTCACTTACACCCACATGGTTTCAGCCTAGAATTTGACCACTGAAGGAATCCTGGTAGCAAACTAGAGGATTCTATGTCAAGTATATATTTCATCCTTGCACATATAGTTATCACAACTAATTCACTCTTAACTTTTCCTTTCACAAAATAGAAAACCCAATATCCTCAAGAGAAGCACCCTCCTTTCTATTTATGGAATAAGGAAGAGAGTAATTACAAGCAAACCCTGTACTAGGTCTACAAGTGGACCACTTAACAAGACAAATTCTGATCTAACCAATCCATGAACACTTTAAGAGAATGTTCCTTAACTAGAGACATTACATGTGCTAAGGGTAGGTGATTACAACATAGCTTCTACCTACACACTTCTCCAAGTAACTCAGGTAGTGTGAACCACATGTACAAAGGTCCCGTAATCCCATGCTCGCATGTTCCAACTTACCCACTTAGAAGTGGCCTATGTGACTTGGCTTTCGAGAGAGTCGGAGAAAGGTTGCTTGCAATAAAGTTTTCCTAGTTGAACACAATGCAGTGCTTCTCTGGGTGAGACAATTAGTTGGAAATTGGAATGAAGCAGTCCCCATACACTGTCTGTGTCCTTGACCTCCATTTTGGGGAGACTAAACTAAAGGGTGGATTTTTCTAACATGATTAAGTTGAAATGGGTCTAAAGAATTGTGTTTATCCTTCATATGCATTGTGCTAATTGTATAAGTATCTGCATAAGTTTCTCCCTGTATAAGAAAGAGCTCTCATGCAAAGATTGCTTTACATCCCCAATATTAATAAGTGATGGTGGAGGACAATGAACCTATAGAGTCTCTAGACAAAGGGGACCAAAAGAAACAACTAAGATAAAAAAATAACAAAAATAAACTTGCTAACCAAGAGGCATTCAATACTTTTAGAATAGTCTAGCTTTGCTCAAGGAAGGGATATAGAATAAGATTGAATCCTACAAATACATAACCACTTCATATAGCAAAGAGACAAAGAAACAATAGAGTATGTTACCTTAAATCATTATTAATAATGTACAGTAGATATTTAAATTCACTCTTGCAAATTCCAAACAACCAAGGTAAGCACAGATTGTTCTTGCTAAATGAAGTCGCTAGATAATTGAGGGGTCAAAATTTATAATGATGGTCAAAAGCCTATCCTTGGTTGCAAAATAATGCAGGAATTTTAAGAGGTAGAGAAAAACTTCTAAAGGATTCAAGAACACAGTATACATTGGGGCCCTGAGATTTCCACTCTGTGGATCAATACATTCATTGTAATACACTAAATAATAAACTCCTTTTCCAATTAAACATAGAATTGAGCGAAAATCTAGCAACAGTTAGCAAGCATAAGATGCCAATATATTAGATAAGAAAATTAACATACATCACTCATTTTCATTCCATGGTGCTTAGCCTGTTGTTCGACGAAAGGTCAATCAAAGAAATCTCCATTATACGTGACATAAATCCCAGGCGTCAATTCTTGCATGTGATTGAACCACCGCCTAAGAAGCTCTGTCTGGAAAACATAGCAAACTTCCAAGGGATCAATACTTGTTTTCAGAATTATAGTCTTAGGGTAAACAGTAAATGGCAGATATACCTCATTTGGCACATTTTATACTTTAAAAAACTAAATAAGAGCAACGATGTTCATAAAAATCAATGCAACATCAATCTGCAAACAATAAAAATCCCAAAACATAAATGAAAGAAATCCCAAAACAAAGGATAGGCTGACCAACGGGCATAAAACAATGCCAAGTGTTTTTACCTCTCGATTTTTAATAAGATAGCCTTGCCCATACACCATGTGTGAAATCATCATTATCATGTCATATTCGGCATTAGGGAACTTCAAAGGAAGCTTGGTTGTCTCTATATCAAAAGCACACACACGAACTTCAGCTCGTTCAAGAAGATATGCCCTATTTTCCAAGGTAACCTTTGAAGAGTCCACTTTAACAGTGTACCATTGTCCACATCTTGCATCTGCAGGATTGCAAAATCCATAAACAAGTAAAGAATGAATGTTAGTTTTTTAGTATATAAAAACTCTTGTTGCAAAGGCTGTTGAATGTGGACTTATGATGTAGAGACAAGCCATTCTTTATTCAAAAGCATCTTGAAAACATTGAATGTGGACTTATGATGTAGAAATAAGCCATTATTTGTTCAAAAGCATCTTTAAAACATAAAATGAAGACATGAGTGTGTTGCGAAAATAAATGCATCCTGCTACAATTGACCAAGTATTCAAACAATCTATCTCCGAAGCTATCATGCCCAACCATTTATATAAACATGTTATATAACATATATCATTTACTAACTCAATTCAAGTAACTGAGTTCTTTAAAATCCTCAAGCAACAGTAACTGAGTTCTTTAAAATCCTCAAGCAACATTAAATGACACTCAATTTCTTAATCTAATCAAGGAATTTAAAATATAATGATCTAACATAAATTATGTAAGCAAAAAATTATAATTAGTAAGAATATATCACTTGATAAAACATGGATAAAAAAAATACTATGTATATAAGGCCATCGATCTAATAAAAAATCCATTTCTTGCCTCTTAACTATGGAAATGTTTCTCAACACTATCTATAACAAGTTCCAACGGAAGAATCAAATAGCAATAGTGAAAATTACACAGTAAAAATATAGAAATAGATGTTTTTTAATGTATTCTTCCTTACCATTCATTGAGATCCTCTCTGTTTCGAGAATAATTTAATATTCTCTACTAAACAGGGCCAACCACATGAAGTTGGAAGCTCTTATGGCCCCTTCCCCCCCTCACATCACTCTCAACTCCCCAAACCCAATGCCTATACTTGCAAATAACAATTTATTTCACTATTTCACAATGCAAATAACAATGCATCTACAATGCAAATTATTTCACTCAATAGTTGAAAAATGCTTTCATTAAATCATTCTTTATAACATTCATTAAACCATTCAATCATTCAACAGCTGAAAAAACCATTCATTAACTCATTCATTAAAACATTAATTTACTCAATGGCAGGAAAAAAAATATCAGTAAACAATTCAATAAAGCATTCATTCATAAAACAGAGGAAAAAAACATTAATTTTTTTTATTTTTATAAATAAAAATTACCCAAAATTTGTTTAGTTACTTCCTTTTTACTTTTCTTCTCTTTAAATATTTAGTTAGAGTCACATCTTCAGGAATCTGATCATCGGTATCCCTACTAGTCTGCTTGAAAGGTTGAACTTCAGGCAAGGGGCGATGAATTTCTGCAATAATTTCAAAATCTTTCATTAATATATTTATATTTTGATAAATACGAGTAATTCATTAAAAAAACATTACGAATGTGTGTTTTAACCTGCTATGTGCACATCAACATGTTCAACATTATCTCGTATTGGCCCAACCTGTTCCGTGTTATGATCTGCAACTACATGCTCTGTAGTTGAATTGTGTAGAATTAGAATTAATGTTCATCATCTGCAATGGTCTATAAAAAATAGTAGCACATTAATAAATTCATTACCAGGATGAGAAGCATGATCTTTTTTTGGTTGGTCATGTTCTTCATCCTCGACATGAACGGGATCGTTACTTTCCTGCACAAAAAGGAATAAATAATTTATGTTAGTTTATTTATAAGGAACAAATTGCATGAGCATTACTAAATTATGATTAAACTATATAGTTTTCACATACCCGGGCACCAGATGGATCAGCAGAAGATCGTGCAGTATTCATAGACAAGCTTCTCTGGTGTTCAACAACGACGTCAAAGCCATGTTCGAAGCCAAGCTTCATGTAATCTGCACTAGGCAATTCTTTGAACCGGTCGGTCGGCCTTCATATTTGCATGATGTCATTAATTTTAAAGCCTTTTGTCAGAACAAAACAAAAATAATAATCTGTATGATATTTGGATGCAGATTCGAGTTTTGCGATACTTACATATCGGGCTGCCAAGTTGGAGTAACCACCAGGCCCAAGCTTGTGTTGGCCAATTTTTTCAATTCTTGCCTTTGTGGCCATAGATGTGTCAGAGAGCTTAATTAATTTTTTAAATACATTAGTCTATGTACCAAAATTGATATAAAAACTAGTAATAATAAGGCTTACCACTACATTTTGGAATGAATTGCATAACTCCATGTTCCACCTGGTGGTATCTTTCCTGATTTTCTCAGGCCCTTCTCTTTTTGATCTTCCACCATGGATTTCCACTCCATATATGGAATCATTGGAGGGCACTCATACCTAGGGTTCTTTTCTAGGTGAACCCTATATTGGTCTCATGCAGTCTTTAGATGTTTTCCAGCCTTCTGTAGTACCTTCGATGTATCAAAGTTATCTTTTCCGAACAGACTAACCAAGCGATTAGTCAGATCATCCTTTAAAGATTTTGGCTGCTTGTTCCACATTGTGCAGATGGTGGGCCCAAAGATCTCCAAGGCCAAATCATTCATGTGTTTATAAAATATATCATTTCCTACAAAACATTATTGCCATCATTAGTCAACATTAGAAAATATTGTCGGTATATTAGACACAAATTATAAAAAATAAATTGAACAATCTATAATGACCTGGAATCCTCTCTATATTTATTGGAACCGTTTCTTCAATCATAAAAAATGTACACTTTATTGAACCAGTTCTAGTCACATGAGAAGATCCAGGAAATGCTTCCACATCTCTATCTAGCCCTGCATCCACCCCTTCTTCTGCAACATCTGTTGTGGGTGGGGAAACGTCAGCTGCGCCCTTCATTGCCCTTGATGGTGTCGCAAAGCATGTTGCCGATTGTTCAGTGGACAATATGGGAGCAGTATTTGGTGTATGTGGAGTGGTTTGGTCACTAAGACCAAATTTCCTTGACCACAACTGATAATCTCCATAGCACGCTGTAAATTAAACCCATTGTATTATAAGTTCAATAGCATATAAAATCAAATATTCTAAAGTTTTTATAAATAAATTTACATTTTTATTCAATAAATTACATCCACTTGTTTACGTTGCTGTAACAATAATTGAATCCTTTGTTCAAGCCCTTCTGTCAGTGGAACTGCCAGTGTTGGCAGATGAACCGGTTCCTCATTTTGTTTTTACCTTGTCCTTTGTAGCACCCTCAATAGGTCTACAGACTCTCTAATTTCACTATCTCTCATCAACCAAGAGACCTCATTCTGTAAAGAGTTTTGAGACACCATTTGATAGATGGAATCCCCTGTCTGCAATTGAAATATATAAAAAATTGCTTAGTCTTTGAAAATATAGTGTGCATAAATAATTATATTAGGGATTACATCTAGGATTACTTGATGCCTAGCCGAGGGCGTGGTCTGATCAACAGATGGGGATTTACCTTGATCAGCCACCTGCAAAAAAAGTAGAGAACATTATCACAATGAAAGCAATATGTATAAGCTAACAAATACAGAACAAAAACAAAAATAAACACTATGCTACATGTTTTATATGTGTACATTTTTGAAGTATTTAGAATGTGGAATTACATCTAGGTTAAATGGTTGCATCAAGTCTCCATTCATCTGATCAACAGCTGGGGAGTTTCCTTGGTCAATCTGCAAAAAAGGTAGACAACATTACCATCATGAACGCAACCATAAAAATGAAAGAATACATAACAAAATAAACATAATGCGTCATGATAGACATGTTTACGATTTTAAAGTATTTGAAATGGAGAATTACATTCATGTTTGGTTGTTGCCTTGATGCTATAGTCGACTGATCAATAGCCGGTTGGCTTCCCTGATCAACACTCTGCATGGAAAATTGATAATATTATATAAACAAACCTAATATACTAATGAAAATACATAACAACGTATCTGTATGTCCATCCTAAAATTTAATATTACATTGGAAATATCGATGTATACCTGCTACCTTGACTCGGGTCGACAAATATCTACGGAGATGGAGGTGTCCCTGAGAGAACCATGCATCAAAAACATACTAAAAGTTACATAAGGAAACAAGAAAAGTAGACAATTTCAATTATATGCTAACAAAAATTCCTATAGAAGTTAAAATAATTAATAAAAGGGTGGTTAAATTGTTTGTTGTACCACAACCATACTAACATTGTTTGTATCTACACAATTCAAATTGTAATCAATAAGCAGTTCTTCGCCAGTCCATGTACATCCTTGGTCCTTTATTTTGAGCTTTGTATTTCAGTTGTATATAATTCGCCGACAATCCATATCTACACATACTTCATGTATATTGGACTAGGTGCATCCAATCACTGTAGTTGTAATAGGGTCCAACATACTCCATAAATTATGTACATCTGCCGTATCCAACCTTTATGCCTTCCATGCAAAACAAGCCCAATCCATGCAATGAGGACGGTGCAATTCTATATATCCTCTCATTCACACAAAAATCAGTGTTTACTTTAGGAATATTGCTAGGCACCCATTGTTTCACTAGGTGTTGGTACCTTAAGAGCACATCAATGTCTCCCACTGTCTCATCATCATAGGAACATGACCCCCCTCCTTGGAGAAAAGAATTCATGCGTTTGTCGAATTTTCTTTTGATCTTCTGACATCTAGTTGATCTAGCCCGTGTAGACCTACTGGATGTCTCACTTTCCTCTAGCCTTCCCAAACTCCCTTTGCTTGAGGAAGACAGGTCTGAAAAATACCTATTTGGTTCTACCTGCACCGTGGCCAAAAAAAATTTTGGCATAAGCATAGCAAAATACTAGCAAAAAAACGTGGAAAGACTTATAAGAAAAAAAACTTGGAAAGACTTGTAAGCCAATAACTTGTTAAAGAAAAAGCTTTTCAAGAATGAGTTTGTTTAATAGCTGTGGGGATTTGGTAGCCCTAAAAATTCTAATGTATGCCCCTCTTTTGGTTATATACAAGTCTCCATTCTAACTTATTGCTTGCATTGCCTTTTGCTAACATGAATTGGGTAGGCTTCATAAGCTTCAAATGTATGCTTGTGACAATTGTACTTTAGCCTTTCAATGTTGTCAAGATTGAGACGATATGTTATGCATATGCATCACATATAACACTGCAATTTATGCCAATATATGTCTATACAAAACCTAGAGGTTCTCCTTTAATGGACTATCTCCTTCAAAGAACATATCTCCTTTAAGTGGTTTTTAGTTTTCCCATGAATGATTTTGTGATGTTGTAGATGATTATCCATTTTACCTAATATGTTTTATGATCTTTTCCATGTTTTCTAGGGTGCACATACTTGTTGTTGATGGCTTCTTTTGCTTGAAAGTTGAACTACCTAAAAGTGCATAGATCTCATATAGGACCCTTTAATAGTCATAATAACAAATATTATTATAGGATTTTATTCTCCAAATGAAACACCAAAACCATACTTATCGGTTAATATTTGTGTAGGGATGTTTTTCTGATCTCTCCCATAATTTATGATACTAATGGGATTGTATGAAATTTTTTATGTATGCCCTAAGAAATCTTATGTATGCCCCTCTTTTAGTTACATACAATTCTCCATTCTCACTTATTGCTTCCATTTCCTTTTCCTAGCATTTCCTTTTCCTTTTACTGGCCTAACCCCTTTTCAACAATAATAGTTGCAGATTTAATCAAGTGTTTTTCTACCGAGGTGGCTTAGTCAACCGAGTTGACCCCCAACTGAGCTAACTCGGCCTTTGAAAAGATTGGAGTGACAAGTTTGGTACCGAAAATGGTCAATTCGTCCCAATCTGTACTAAATTGACCTAGTGAATGTGCGAATGCACAGGCCATACACATGACACTTTAATTCAAAAAAAAAAAAACCTAGAAATATAAACATCTAGACTCTAAACCTACTTCATTGTCGAGTCAATTAGGTTTGTAGGATTCCTATACAT